>VWZG01006616.1:22286-48226 GCA_013396735.1 Grallaria varia
TTTTTTTTTTTTAATTTTATTCTCTTGTGGAGATGTGGGGGAAAGTTTGGGAGCACAATGATGGGGAGAAAAAATATCAGACACATAAAAATTGGAAATGTAGTAAATGATCCATATTTGTGCACAATTTCTTAATTTTATTGAGTGTTAACAGAGGCTAAGAGGTGGTCATAGAATAACTAATGCACATTCTCAAGGGAAGTCCCCTTACCATTAAGTAAATGGTCAAGATCATTATGCTGCAAGGATATAGAAATCTTCATTGTCAGCACAGTAAGTGATAATGTTCACTGGAAAAGGCAAAATCCACTTGCAATAGAAAGAATGTAAAAGAATTTATAATACCTCTATAGTTTTTCAGAGCAGTTTTTAATCTTTTTTTTTAAAGAATGTAAATAAATTAGCAAAAATTAGTAGTGGTATTGTAGACTATTAATTTGTCAGTTCTTTTATTGACAAAGGTGAAAAATCAGCCCAATTAAGCAGTGCAATATTTATGTTAAGTAATGTAATATTTTATTCACATCACACTGCGTTCAACCAATTTATCGACTAATTATTCCATTTTATGTTTCAATTAATATAGTATTTTTTAGTAATGCAAACCCAATCTCAACTGTTTCTGCGTAAGTCAAACAATGGCACCTTTTAATTAAGACACTACTTAATCATGTCTTTGCCTTTTGATTTTAGGCTCACCTGATTGAGGACTATTGCAAGACACTAGGACTTGCAGTGAGTGTTGAGCCGGGACTGTCTCAATGTAGGCAAATCAAGACTGATATTTTTAAAGTATCACGCTCTTCCTTCATACAGTTTTTCTGGTTTTTACAAGATTCTTAATAATGTCTGAAAACTCCATAAATCTAATGTATCTGAAACCCTTCAAGTGAATGGGAAAAACTTAGCTAACTTCAGTGAACTCAAATCAGATTGGATAAGAACAGCAAGATCAATTTTTCATCCAACTTAAAAGTGTTGCTTCTAAATCAGCAAAATGGAAAAAAATAACTGAAATTTTAACCAAAAATATAATACTAGCATATAACCACGACAATAAAATTGCCTTTCTTTAAAAAAAAACTAACAGAAAAATAGAGAGGGCTTTTTGATATTGTCTCTTTAATCAATACTTTCACCTTACCAAGTTTCAATGTGTTAACAGGCAGCTAGATCTTTTCCCTGTTATGGCAAATCAATGCAAAATGTATAATTGATTTCAGGTAGAAGTGAGGGATAGAGGGGAGTTGAGTCATAAAAGGGCAAAAAAGAGAGTTAAACACATTTGTTTTATTGATTATTGTTGCCTATATCTGCAAACCCATTAAAATCTTGATTACAGAAGAAGGGGCCTTGCAGGAATTACATTTACTGGGTGATAGAAAGACATATAAGAATACTGTATATGTGAATTTGCTTAATGTAGTCTGGCTTTTCAAGTATAAATATACCTAAATGCATATATATTCTTCAAAAAAAAGTTAGTATTATAAGGTGAACTGTTAATATTTCATTAAATAGTACTATTCAACTGCTCTTCATTAAATGAAATTATTGTAGCTTAATTCATACAAAATTATACTTTAGTTATAGTTTGTATGATATAAGTAGTTAAATTAAAAGTTCACAAAAAGCCTAGTAAGTTAACATATTTAATGATGCATGTACACTTTTATTCATTTTTATATCAGAAGTTAAAATATCATTGCAGATCAGAGATTACTAAATTGGACCCAGAGCAGATATCAGAAACAGGATTTAAAATCCAAAAGTAATATTTTCTTGGGTGTGAAAGGAAGGAAAAAAGGAAAAAAAAAAAACAAACACTTTTATTTTCTAGGTAGGAATTTTTAGGTAGTATTCAAAATGTGGTCAGAGTTTGAAATTAGATGAAATGTTGATAGAATTCTCGGGTGAAGCTGAGAGATGACTCTCAGCAAGTTAATGAAACAACTCACATGAAGACATTTTTTTAATCAACATTGCCTAATGTACATTTGTTCTGCATGAAGAATTACTAATAATCATATAGGATTTCAGTAGTTTAATTAGCCTAAATATTAAGGAATGTAACCAACTTCTCCACACATACTTGGATTAGTGGAAATAAACACTTCAAGGGACATATTTTTCCGGAGTAGAGCATATACACCCTAACTTTATGTCTTCAGTTTAAAATATAGGATTCTGTGTCACAAAATGAGCTCCTAAACTTAGTGGACAAGAATCTCACTCTGCTCTTTCTCAGAAGGACAAAACCGGAAGGCATCAAATATCCCCTCACTGGCAAAAATGGGGGTTGGAAACTCTATAGTTCGTATGCTCTCGCTGTTCTGGGGCTCAATCACGTGTCCTAAGCACTGTCACACAGCTGTACAGCTGTGCCTGCTTACGTGTGAGCTGAGTCTATCCTGAACAAATGGCACTAGAAAGTGTGAGAATGCTGGAGAGATTAAATCCAGAAAGTGCCACATCCCTGTGCTCCATAAATGACATATAGCAAAGCACAGAAGCACAGAAGACTAGAACTTCTGAACTATATGCTTAGGAAGATATTATGAATAATCCATTTCTGGACTATTCTCAGTAATTGGGAGACAACAGGCAGTTGTACTTCACTCTTTTGCTGCATTTGCTGCTGTTGCACCCCATGTAACCTTGCTTCTGTTGTGCCATGATGTAGAGAATGATACGGTGGCATCCATAAAAGCAAAACTGACTTATTCCACTTGGCATAGCTGAGGGAAAAATTGGGTATAAGGTAGGTTTATGTTCCCATAGATTCTGAGGTTACCTGAAGGCAGCTCACCCCAGCATTAACTTGATCAGTGTCAAGTCTTCAGATTTACAGCACCAACAATAATTCCCCAGACACTGTTGTAGCCATTAGAAATTCCCAAAGTACCACCAGCTATTGCCTATATACCTTCCTTTCCTGAGAAAACCAGAGGGGCAGACTGATAGATAACAGCATTGCAAAATCACTAACCTGGCCAAACACATCTATTATCGTTTCAGAAGTGCTTCCAGTCACTGTGTTATCATGTTATTTCCCATTACTTTTGCATTAAAAAAAGTTTCATCAGTCTGCCTTTATGCAAAACATTCCTAGTTCCCTACCTGAACAGCCCTAATAGTGCCAGCACAGAAATATATTCAATGTGATATGTCAAAGGAAAGAATGAAGCCCCAGTGTTGTGCACACATGATACACACAGAGGCACCTATGGTGCATGATGAGCATAGTTTTATGACATAGGCTGAACAATGAGGCAATTACAGCAGCCATCCTGCATTTCACAATCATCACTTCAGAAAACATTTTGTATACACAGTCATGCTATTTGGAAAAGAACTTACTCTCAGAAGAGATAAGAGCTGATTGATTGAATTCTCTTCTGAGAGTATTTTAACCAAGCATGCTTTATTACAGCTTACTGCACTTTAGTTTGTGTTTATGAACACAAAATGCTGAACATGCCTTGATAGACAAAGATGATGTCTCTGTCTGACATGACTGCTAAGATACTGTGACTTTATTAGCACATAAATATTTTTCCATTAAATTTTTTGGATCATATTCAATTCTGATGCAGCTCCAATGGTTTTACTACGAAAAGAGGCCAAATAATATTCTGCAGTCTAGTCTGATATTAGTCCAAAACTAAGTAAAAAAACCTTGAAAATTGGATGTTTTCTACTGCTGAAATCAATCTACTTGTAAAATGTAACTGGAATTTAAAGCTATCTTAATTATCAAATTCACTTAAAGTTAATTTTATTTAAATCCACTTAATACTCTGTAATAAATGTTATACTTGTAATGGATAGGCTGAGCCCATTAAAACAATCATTTTTTTAATGAGTGAGATGAGGCCAATTTAAAAGCAAATTAATCTGTGGATGGAACAAGGATTGAATTCCAATAGTCTAATATCTCAGACACAATACTCTCTTACCAAGGGCACCTCCACCAGTATGTACCATATTATTCTACAGTACAAAATATACTGACTTGGAAAATCTTTTTATTCCATTACTATGGCTTCCAACCACCGGCCTTGGTTTTCTATAGAGTAAGAACTGTTATACATTAATTGGTATTTTAACATGAAAAACAGAAAAAAAAAACAAGATCTCAAACCTGAGAAGTTAGTTTTGGAAACGACTGTTTTTAATTTTAAAAACTTCCATGGAAAAATGATAGCCAGGTCTGGGCCTTCATGAAATTTATGTCCACACTGTCAAGTGAAGCTTGTCTTTCTAATACACTTGCAGCACACAATGAAACTTCAGTTGCAATTTGCATAAGCAAAAACATTTTTAGGCTATTTTTATGTTGGAATTAATACTTTATTTTTTTTTTCTGGCGAATTTCCAGACTCCATGGAAAAATGCTAAATAATTCAATGCATCACTCTTGCCAATTCATCAGGTCTCTCCAGACTGGCTACATTACAAAGTTAAATAAATATTTCACATTTACAAATCTGCAGGTTTATTACCTAGTTTTTCTCTGGAGCTAGCAGTCAGGTATTTCACCTGCTTTAGAGTCGGTATTATATATAAAACTATACATTATAAACCTTATTTAAATGTTACAGTTGCACAGTCAAACAGAATTAAAATTGCTATGTTCATATATTTCAGTTTGTTGATGCATATGTATTGTAATCACCTAATAAAAAAAGAGTCTGTGGTAGAGTCAAGTAGACATCTCCATAATAGAGGATTCCTGTTCCATACTTTCAACACCAAAGAACATTATTTCTTGTCTTGAAACCCTGTGTCTCACTCAGTCTGACCTCTTGCTCATCTTCAGTCCTCTCTTTGAACAAAGTTGTATTCACTGAGTCTCCCAGAAGACATTTTTTTTTCCTACTGATAAATTTCAACCCAAAGCCCTTAGCTGGATTTTGGTTAAGTATTTTATTAACAAAAGAAAATATTACTTTCATTCAGAGCAAATTGGCAGCACTGAATGACTGCTTGTACAAAACTCCATTGCTCATTTTTATCCTAAATCCAGAATTTAAGGGACTGAAGAACTCCTCCAACCCTTGGAAATTATCGAGATATATTTTTTCATCTTATGGTTTTAAATATACATTTATCCGAAGAATGCTGTAATGATCAGGTTTAAGCATTTGGGCTGGAAGGGAAGGTACCTATATACTTCTACACCTGAAGCTCATCCTCCACACATTAACATACATACACAAATACCTATTATGCTAGAACAAGCATGATTCTTGTCTCTTACTGATTAACATACACAAGGGAGGAGTTCTACAGCAGTCATTTCTGAATCTGTTTAAATGAGTGAAAACTAACTGTGATTTTCTTGCTTCAAATGCTAATTTATTTAATAGTAAAGACTATCTTATTGCTCGTTATATGCACATAAAATACTGACTAATTTCATTCTAGTAATCCTCTTTTCCATTCCTCTTTGCTTTCAATCTAACTCATAGGTAAAGGCACTAGATATCACACACAATGAAATATATTTACTCTCCATAAATAGAAGGTTTATATCGTGCATCTTAATTACCGTACAAGTACAAAGGAGAGGAAATTAAGACTCATTTTGAGTTCTCTTCCCCTATATATTGCCAGTAATAAAGTTAGTTAAAAAAACACTACTTCTACTAGGGCATTGAACAACAAAAAATCATCCCAACGTATTTAAGTCAAGATTTGTAGAGTTACCTTATCAGAGTTCTCCAAGTAACATCCAGATATTGTTTTGATGTGCTTCTTTAATAATAGTTACTTAGTCATTTAAAATGGAGATGTTATAAGTGTTTCCATGTCAGAATACACAAGTATTAGGAAGAGAATCAAATTACAGAGTAAAATGTTCTATCTGTACTGTTCATCAGTGGGGTTTCTGCCACTTTTCTTTCTTTTTTCTTGTTCTTACAGTCCTTAAAATGTCAACATGAGACACATTGCTGGATATGCCAGAATCAACTGCTTTACAACAGACAGAAAATATTTGGACAGCAAAAATAGAGCTAGAGCATATTTCACCAGAATTTGGTTTAAACTAGATCCCTTATGATAGGTTCTTCTCCTTATTTGATGTGTTTATGCTGTGTTCACTTAATACAGATTGTTAGTGCTGATAGTTAGTTATGATAGACTTTATTACTGAAGAACATTGCTGAAAAAAATCAATTAATAAATAATCACAAATTTCAGTTACATATCAGACATCTTAAAAGAGAAGGCAAAAATTCATCTTTTCACACCTGTAACTTAAACACACACTTTACATGGGTATTTTGAGGCCTCTTTCTGAATTTTAGTATTTTTACTATAGCAAATAGCAAAATGTGATCTCTACAAAGTCATAGATCATGTCTGCATGAAAGTGAAAAGTTGAGCTGTAGTTAAAGGGGTTCCCTCCTGCAGAAGGGATAGAGGCACCAATCTTCTAACCTGATCTGATGTCTTGGAAGATTTGTTGGTTAGGGTCAATATCAGTGAAGCTTCTTGCAGTTCATATGCAAGGCTTCTCAGCCTGTTGGAAGGTTACCTCTTCCTTATCACAGGCACCAATCACACTGTCAGGAGTGACATGGAGCATACCAAGAGTGTTACAGAGCTCTAGGGTGAAAAGATGTGGGCAGGTGGTGTTCACCTTAGACCTCTCACTGAGGCAGGAAAGACTTGAGCAGAGATGGACTAAATCAACTGGTCAGCAGCTGACCATGTCATTATGTTGCAGGTGGGGTTTTTGCTTTTGTGATTACAGGGTCCTCTTTGAAGAAGGGTTACTGAGCCAATCTCTTCTCTCCAGTGACAGGATGTGTGGGAATAGTCAAAGTTGCATATGGGGAAGTTCAGATTGGATATTAGGAAGGATTTCCTTACTGAGAGGGTGGTCAAACACTGGAACAGACTTCCTGGAGAGGTGATCAATGGCCTAAACCTGTTTCTTGAACCTGTTACCTGTTAATTGAAAAATGCCCTGAAGAACATGCTTTTACTTGACCTGAAGTGGTCATGCAGTTGGACTAGGTGACTACTGTAGATCCCTTCCAACTGAAATTTAATATTCTTCTATCCTTTCCTATCCTATCCTAAACAAAGTAAGCTCAGTATCTTAGTGAGAAAGAGTTTAAGCTAGGTGCACTGGGAGAGGGTTACCACAACCTGAAGAAAAATGATGGTGTAAGTTGCAACACAAATGTATGTGTGGGACAAAATATGACAGTTTTCATGTAAAAGCAGCCCAATTTGACCCATTTCAATTTCCTCTAAAGCAATGCAAGTAACAGAGGAAATACACAAGAAATTAGAAAGTCACGTATAACTGCAGAGTTATCACTTCACTGGGACTACAGTGGAGTGGGAGGAAAACTCGTGGCTGAAGTACTGACAGAGTGGAACTCACACAGCTCCTTGTGAAAGATATGGTGGACAGGTATGGAGAAGGTGTTTTACTTTATACGAAGGATCAAATCAAATGCATAGAGCTTTGCTTAGGGATGAAGAAGTTGATGAGAGGTGGGTGAGGCTTCAAGAACAGACAGGCACAGCTGATACTGTGGTATCTGCTACAGATATCCTGATCGGAAGAGGAGACAGATGAAGCCTGCCTTGTATAGTTGAAGAAAGCCTCACAGTGACAGGCCTTAATACTCATGGGTGACTTTTAACGACCATGATATCTGCTGGAAGAGTGATATGACTGGGTGCAAGCTATTGAAGAAGTATTTGGAACATATGAAAGACAATTTATTGATGTAGGAAACCAATGAACTGACTGGGTGAGATGTTTTGTTGGACCTGCTAACCACAAACAAGGAAAAATTGATTGAGGTTGTGAAGATGAAAGGGCAAACTAGGCTGCACCAACCACGAGACTGTGGAATTTAAGATCCTGAGAGGAATAAGCAAGACAAAACAGCAGAATGACAACCCTGGACATCAAAAGAGCATTTTTAGCCCCTTCAGGAACCTGTTTGGCAGAGTCGTAGGGGAAACTGTCACAGAAGGCAAAAAGGCCCAGGAGAGCTTGCTCATCTTTAAGGACAAACTTACCAGAGCACAAAATCTGTTCAATTTAATGTGCATAGTAGGAAACTAACACTACTGTATTAGTTTGGCACTTGTAAGGCTACATCTAGAGCACTGCATCCAGTTTTGTACGCCCCAGAACTAGAGGGACATGGATGCATTGGCTCAGCAGGGTGCCACAAACATGGACAGGGTGTTGGATTACATGACACTCCAGGGGAAGCTTCAGCTCAGAGAAGGGAAGGCTCAGGGAAGACCTTACTGATACAGCTACCTGATCAGAGAATACAGAGGTATCTGTAGACTCTTCTTCAGTGTGCACGGTGATAGGTCAAAAGGCTATGGACAGGAGTTGAAACATACAAAGTTTTTATTAGATACAAAGTATTAAAATTGCTGGGAGGGTTGTTAAAAGAATGGCACAGATTGCCTGGGGAGATTGTGGTATTTCCATCCTAGCAAGTTCTCAAGACTCCATCGGTTATCACTCCGAGCTACCAGGTCTAATGAAACCTGCTTTGATCAGGCAGCTGAATTACTTGACCTCTGCAGGACCCTGCCAACCTAAATTACGGTTGTGTTTTTCAATGTCTTTATGAACATGTGCCTTGAAAAGAGCATGGGAGTGAAGGATGAAGGATTGTTTATGTTATAAGATTCCTCGTAATAATAATGTCAAGGCTCAGCTGTGATGATCTGCAGAAGTATCTTATAAGTGGTTCACCAATAAAATAACTCATGGAATTTATTACAAACAAATTCAAATTCTTTCATATTGTGAAAAAAAAAAAAAGAATTTAACAATATCTAGGACAATCAGGTTTGATACAGACATTACCAGTTAAGAATATTGGGCTTATAACAGGCAGTTCCATAAAAATATCAGATCAATAAGTAGTATAAATCAGAAGTACATACCAAATGCCAGAAATTATTAGGAAATACTTTAAAAAAAAAAGACAAAAACAGTCTTAGAGAACATTGTTTACTTCATTAAAATTCACAAGTCATGCACATTTAGACACACGTGCAGTTCTGGTCACTCCTATTTAAAAAGAGCAAACCAATAGAAAGTACTTGATGAGAAGGAAACAAATAATTTTGTACTATGAGCATTAATTAAGCAGGCATTTTCAATAAAGAGAAGATATAATGTCAGCAGAGATGATACAACAGAGGTTTAAAAATAACTAGCTTAGATGTGGTGGGTTGAAATTGAGTATTCATCATCTGTTCCAAAGCCAGAAACAAGGACATGGAATGAAGTCTGCTGAAGACAGTTGCATAAGAAGCAAAAGGGACATTTTGTGGAATGAAGCATAGAATTGTAGAGCTAATTGATATGTGATGCTGCAAATGCCAAAAGTTACATGGTATTAGCAATAAAACTTGACCAGTTGATGGAATCTGACGGTTACTGAATACGTAAAAAATGACACTGCAGTTGAATTTATTAAGGAAATGTATTTTACTTTTTCTTGCTATTCTTCGGGCATTTATTTTAGGTAATACTGGAGATGATATATGGGGCTTCACAGACTTTTTGGTCTGACGTGGGATAGCCATATTGAGTTTTGTGATACAGTTCATCTGCATGCCATAATCACAGAATCACAGAGTCACAGAATAGTTTGGGTTGGAAGGGACCTTAAAGATCACCTTGTTCCAACTCCCCCGTCATGGGCAAGGACACCTTCCACTAGACCAAGCTGCTCCAAGCCCTGTCCAACCTGGCCTTAAACACCTTCAGGGAGGAGGCTTTCACGAGTTCTCTGGACAGCCTGTTCCAGTGCCTTACCACATTACAGTGAAGAATTTCTTCCTAATATCCAAGCTAAATCTACCCTTTTTCAGTTCAAATCCATCACCTCTTGTCCTTGTAAAAAGTGTCTCTCCCGCTTTCATGTAGGCCTTGTTTAGGTACTGGAAGGCTTAAATCTTCTCTCTAGGGTGTGTTTGACCCATATGCCACAAGTCAGCCTATCAAATAAGATACAAAAAATGACAGTCAAAAAGCATCACTCAAAAGCAATTACTGTGTTTACTTTTCCTTCTATATTGCAACATAGCAAATAGGAATGGGAATTTCAGATATGTGTTTTGTACTGGATCACCAAGGGATGTTTATTAAATCACTGTAATTTATAAATAAAGCACTGTGATATTCTGTTCTGATTTACTTTTAAAAAATCCTACTTATTTTACAACTAGAAATTCCCCATGCTTTTAACTTGGAAGGGAACAATTTCCCTGTAATACTTGCATGGATAAATAAAAGCTGGCAGATGGTATAATACACAATAAAAGTTTCTATTAGGTTCAGAATACACATTGCACAAACACGGTCCTCATGTACATATATTACCCATGGCCCTGGTCTAGATCTTAGTGAAATCAACAAGACTATGTCCATTAAATCTGGTGTATAGCATAATGAATTTAACTGTTTTCCAGTCGTTTCATACTTCTAATAAAAAATGAAAAAAAATGTATGGCTTGTATAGAGTATTGAAATGCATTGATTTTAATAATTTATGGTCCCTCTCATTGTGTTTATGTGCTGCAGCCTGAAACCACTCAATTAAGCTAACTATATACATAGTTAAGATAGCAAGGATATATAAAATAAATGTAGCAAAGCAAAGGAAAACTGTGTTTTTCTTTTAGCTTGACTTTTGGGCATGCATTCACTCCATGATGCCCAGAGGAAACTCAAAACTGTGGATCAATAAAAGAACAAAGGAATTAGGAAAAGTCAACTATTACAAAAATAATAAAGAAGACAGGAAAAAATGATATAGCTTTAGTTGTTGATAAATGTTCTACCTCTAGGAATATCAATTGCCTAGAGAATTTAACCTATCAGTACCACAGATTCTATTCTTCTGGAGTTCTGTTGTAGCTAGTTAACTGTAAACTGATTAAGGAATGACAATATGCAAGATTTCATGCATGACAAAAAGAGATGTGAAACTGTTCTTTGATTTTCTACATGAAAAGTAACTCTACTCCCACTAGAGCTTAATCTGGCTAGGGCCCTAAAACATAATAAAAAGATGTGCCTATAAATACATTAGCAACAAAAGGAGGGCTAAGGAGACTCTCCTGCCTTTTTTAATGTGGGGGGAAACATAGTGACAAAGGACAAGGAAAAGGCTGAGGTACTTAATGTTTTCTTTGCCTGCGTTTTTAATTGCAAGACCAGTTGCTGCCTGGATACCCAGCCCTACGGGGTGGATGACAAGGATGAGAGCAGAAGGATGACCCCAAAATCCAAGACAAAATGATCAGTGACCTGCTACACTGTTTAGACACAAACACACATGTCTGTGGAGCTGAATGGGATCATAGAAATATAGATTCATTAAGGTTTGAAAAGACCTCTAAGATCATCAATTCAACCATTGAATCTTTCATAAACTCAGTCAGCATGGGTTTATGAAAGCCAGGGCTTGCTTGAGTAGCCTGATCCCTCTATGACAAGATGACCCACTTAGTGGATGAGGAAAAGGCTGTGGATGTTGTCTACCTGGACTTTAGCAAAATCTAATGTGACACCATTTCCTACAGAATTCTCCTGAAGAAACTGTAGTGGTGGTGGAGTTACAACCAGTTGGAAGCCAGTCACTAGTGGTGTTCCCCAGGGCTCAGTATTGGGCACAGCCCTGTTTAGTAACTTTACCAACAAGCGGGACAAGGGGATTGTGGGGACCCTCAGTCAGTTTGCAGATGACACCAAGTTGTGTGGGAGTGTTGATCTGCTGGATCAATGTGCCACGGCCAATTAAATGAGGTTCAACAAGGCCAAGTGCCGGGTCCTGCATCTGGGTCACAACAATCCCAGGCAGCACTACAGGGTGGGGGCAGAGTGGCTGAAAACCTGCCTGGTGGAAAAAGACCTGAGGGTGCTGGTCAACAGCTGCTGAACTTGAGTCAGCAATGTGCCCAGGTGGCCAAGAAGGCCAATGGCAGCCTGGTTTGTATCAGAAATGGTGCGCCAGCAGGACCAGGGCAGTGTTTGTTCCTCTCTATTCGGCACTGGTGAAGCCATGGCTAAGGGGGTTTTTAGCCTGGAGAAATAGACGTTCAGGGCATACCTTCTCACCCTCTACAAGTACCTGTCAGGAGGTTATAGTGAGGTGGGAGTCAGTCTCTTCTCCCAGGTAACAAGTGATAGAACAAGAGGAAACGGCCTCACATTGGACCAGGGGAGGTTTAGATTTGATATTAGGAATAATTTCTTCATGAAAAGGGTGGTCAAGCCCTGGAACAGGCTGCCCAGGGAAGTGGTTGAATCACCATCTCTGGATGCATTTAAAAGATGTGTAGATGTGGCACTCAGGGACATTGTTTAGTGATGGACTTGGCATTTATGGATTAACAGTTAGACTTGGTGATCTTAGAGGTCTTTTCCAACCTACACAAATCTATAACTCTATGACTGATAGCTGTGACAGAAAAAGGAAGATTTCCTTAAGAATTATTTTGTTTCTTTACCCAGAAAATTGCTTCCTTTTGAAAAGTCAAAGTAGATAAAAAAGTAGCATCTTCAAGCTAAAAATAATTTATAGTTGAAAACATGTTTATACTTTGGTTATACTGTAATCATTCAGTTGATATACTGGACAAATGAGAAATTACAAAAAAAAGAAATCTTTTTCAAAGTCTTTCAAAGTGTGACAGACACCATAAACCTGGACTTTCCCTCTCTTTTTTATACCTATTTCCTTAGTTTTCTGTTTGTTGATTTGGTTTGGGTTTTTTCCAATAGCAGGAGAACCATTAGAAAAATGAAATGTGTTAATCTGAGAAGTTTAAGAACACGAAACTTTTAGCTCTGTGTCAGAACTCAGTTGCTAGTTTTGTTGTAGTGTGCAGTTAGCTGTGAAAATGATAACTTTAGTGAAAATCCTGTCTCCTTGTAGCCAGAGTGAACTCCCAAGGGCATCTCCCATGTGTCATCCTCCTTGTGCTTTTCCATTTGATCAAATTGAATCTTTCATGCTTGCTGAATACACAGGTGGTGCCTTGTAAAGTTGCCTGTTCCTTGGATTTTCCATAGCTGTTTCTAAGATTTATGCTTTCATGTTTTCAGTGCCCTCTGAGGCAAACACAGCTCCACCTACCTTAAATAATTTTTGAAACTTAAAGTATTTCTTATCAGCCTCTAACTCTTGTTACTTTTTTCAGCTTATATTTTTTCATCATTTTTCAAGGCAGCATTCTTGTGCATTTTACAGACTTGCAAGGAGACGTTGAGAGAACAGCAGTTTTGAATGACACTCATGATAGCCCACTTTTTCACTGAGTATTAAGTGCAAGCTCATGTAGTACATGGAAGAGGAACTCTGAATATGTGACAAAATTGTGATGCCAGAGTCAAGGAAACATTAGAAGGGTGCAATTTATCTATAGTGGTGGTTGAGAGTATTTTTTCCATGGTAACCTCTAAACAAAATAGGTGAACGATTACAAATACAAAAGGCAGGGAGGAATACCAGTTATTTTTACAAATATTACTTGAAAGGCAAATTGCAAAAGATACAACAAGAAAAATTTACATGTTATGGTAACTATAGGCAAAACAACATTGGACTTTGAAATTATCAGAAAGAGAACTCCTAAACATTTTTCAGATGTACTGCTGATACTAATTTCGTTTTGGAAAATGCTGTGATAGGCTTTCCGTGGGTGGAGATAAGGAAGGTGCAGGGAAGAGCGGTTTACATCTTAAGTATGATAAACAATTGTAAAGAGATTTTGGGAAGAAAACAACATTGACAAAGTTCAGATAGCTCTCTCACTGATTCCCACTGCCTAGGCTTTTAGATTTATCTTTCAAACCCTACATTTTTGGTTCCTGTACGCAATGTAGAAAGCTCCAACTCAAGGATCACCAACCTCAAAATTAACTATACCATTTAAAAGTCAAGAAATCTGAATGATTTATAAATATGACAATGATGGTTCTTGGATAATGAGCCAACACTGATGAGAAAACTAAAGGGCAAGGAAAGGAAACTTCAGTAAAACAAAGATAGAGCATATATCTTTGGAGAAGTTATTTCATGCTGCATTTCTGCAGTTTTAGCAACAAGTAGTTACAGCATTAGAATGCATAGGTTTACAGTAAAAAAAAAAATAATTATTTAATCAGGCTTTTAGGATTCAACCACTTGAGCTTGGAATAGACTTACCGTGGTGTGACTGCAGCATACAATGCGGAAAGGCATTTACTCATGACTTCTTGACCTCATAGTATGAAGAGTTAATCTTCATATTATTGCAATGGTCAACCACCTTTAATAGTAAACATTATTTTCCATTCAAACATGTCTGACTCCTTTCTCTCATCATTATTTTTCATAAATTCCAGATTATAACTGAATTTCCAAATTTTCCTTATAAAAAAGAATTCCCAAACTACCTTCATATTAGTTTGCTTTAAATAACAGGCTAAATATGTTTAAATAGCAGCTTCTAACTGAGGGATATCTTTTCTAAACATAATGGCTTTGTCTGTATTCTTCTGTACTTTTCAACACCCCTTTAAAATCTTGACTTCAGCTCTAAATTTTAATATTGGTCTCCTTAATGACACGTCTAAATTAAAAATATTCTTTCCTGTCTCTACTGTACACACTTTTGTTTCAACTTTCAGGGATGGCATTAAACCTGCCTGCAGTTATTGTAAGACTGCTAAACATTTTCCAGGAGTTCCACACCATTACAAAGGCAAGGCCACCAGTTCTGTGGGTATTGCCTATGTATATAAATATATGCATGTCCATATTTTTTTTGCAACATAAAAGTGAAATGCTGGCTTAAATTGATTGTTTCTTTAATATTACTGAAACCAGTACGTCAGGACATGGTTTGGGGGTTTTCTTCCTATTAACATTGATTAAAACAACCTTAGCTAGTGAAAAGGCTGAAATACATTTTTACTCACAGATTACTTGTAGCAGTAATAAATAAGGACATATGTTTTAAAGCTAATAACTAATAACTCTTCTTAAGATTAATTTAATGATTCAGTTCTGTTTAGAGGTGGTGGTTGTATATGTTATTGCTGAGGTCACTACGTCATTTTTAAAAGAACAAACAAAACCCAAAACAAAAATACTCAGCTGCAAGTTCATACACAACAACATTTCTGTGTATTTTCTAGGGAGGGATGAGATGAAAGGATCTATTTAACTCACATCTCCCAGCTTCTTGCCAAAGAACCATTCACATTACCAGGTCAGAAATGAGATTTTTTTCAAGATGCTCGATTTAACCTAAAAGATTTTGAGTGTCACTAAGAATTTCTAAAATTCTATTTTAAAAAGAAGGCCTGTTTGTGCTATAGCATAGAGCAAAGATAGAGACTGACATGAGAAACCAGTCCCTTCCATGGCTAGAGCAATATAATATTTTACTCCATTACTCTCAGGAGAAAATTCACTCAGCATGACTTCAGATGTAGCTAAAAGTGCATGTGTCACAGACACATATTTATCCCTAAGCAAGGAATCTAAACTATCACCAGAGTCAATGAAGATCCAGTAAATATAGTCAATAGGTTCTACAGAGCTATTTGTGTCACTACAAAAACAGACACTGACATTTGATCTGCTGGCTCTCTAGACACTATTGGTGTCCTGACAAGGGGCTCAACACACTTGACCACAGGTATTGATTTAGTGTCACCTAAGACAGAAAAGTCTATCCTGCATGGCCTCCAGCTATTGCTCCTCTGTGACACCTGTGGGTCCCATGCCATACCTGTCAGCCATGCAGGGGCCTGAGACAGGCTAGGCCATTTCAGAAATGTGTGTGCCTGAGCAGGAGAACTGAGCTTCACGCTCTGAGTATTCCAATTGCAAAGGAAGTTAATTCCATGGCATACCCAGATTTCTCCTCACACTTCTCTCGCTGTCATCCAGATCAGAAGATCAGGGACACAATGAAGCTCTTTCATTAGCAAGTGCTGTCATCAAATCAGGGTTTGGGAGTCAAGGAGAAAGCTTTTATTCATATTACAGTCCCAGACAATATTCTATAGTATGACACCGAGACATTTTATCAGTATTTAACACAGCCTTAAGTCATTAAAATTATTCACACCATTCACACATAGACTGAGCATACTGTTAGCACATTAATATTGTATTTGGGATGCGAAAATATTTGCTATAGGTAATTAAGTAGTCATAGCCACAGACATAACAGACTTAAAGTCACTACAAAACTTAGGCATTTTTATTCCATCAAGCAAATCAGTTATTTCTACTAGTCTTACACTAAATATTTGCAGCATGATTTGGAACATATAGAAGGGGGAATTATATTTGGGAATTATATTGTACTCACTACGTGAGGAAGCCATTAGTCTTTCACAGCTGAGAAGCTTGGGTAAGTTAAGAACAAAGTTCTTCTGTGTGACAGGCATAAATTAACATGACAGCAAATTTTTTTTGGAGAATTTTCAACACAAGGCCTTCAATAGTACATTTTATAAATTTAAATGTCTAAGCTTGATGTGTGTTTTTAGTATTTATTTAAAAAACAAAAAAGTGGGATTAAGTCAATCTGCTTCCTCAAACATCCATTAAAACCCCTCATTATTAGATTTTACATAAAAACTTATTAGATTTAATGTAATAAGTATATTAGATTTAAGATTAAAAAGAGACATTATAATAAGCACTTTAGATTATTAAAACTTAATTTCAGAAGCCTTATTCATATTGATGTAATTTGTGTTTCACTTATTTATGACAATGAAACCAAACTGACTAGCCGGTGTTTATTTTCTTATGTATGTTTGAGTTTTTTAATTGCTAGCTCTGAGCCTCTCTTTCAGCTGCAAAATTGAATTAGAATGCATAATTGAGGTATTTGAACTTTGGGTCCAAAATTATACTTTTCTTACGCAAGGGCTAGATTTACCTATAAATTCTACAAACAGAGATTTTTTTAAAAATTATTTTCTATTTTGATCATAAAAAAGCAAAACAGATTCTACAACGTATTCAGGAACTCCTTTTTTTTAAATTTAAATAGACGTCTTTCTAACTATACTGAGGAAATTATTATATTTTATTAATTCTGAGAAATTTCTGGATGTGTATTTTGATTAGATAGTGATGCTCAGCATTTTCAAGATAAAATAATTAAGAATATATTTAACAATAAGATGGAGGAAATAGAAGTTTAGCATAAAGGCCATGTTTACAACCTATATGGACACATAAATATTCACATATTTATGTGATTATTTTCACATATGTGATTATTTTTCACATATTTATGTGATTATTTATTTATTTACTGTTAATTTGTGCATTGTGCACTGTTACAATGGAAATTGCTGAAAACGTGTCTGAGATTTTTAGTCACCTTAGAGTACATGCAAAACGTAATCATTCTACCTGTTGACTAAAATTTGATGATACAGTTTACGATGACCTAATTGTTTCTTTTTACAGTAATACTATTCAAATTACACATGTATGAACCAGTGGCAGCAAAATTTTACATATTCAAAAGCAAAACTGCCTTTATTGTTCCTTAGCCTTTATGATCAAAAGAGGAGTTATTCTGCAAGGACCAAGGCCGCCCATTTTGATTCCCTTCTCCATATATTTTTTTTTTCTGGTGGGGTGGGGTGAGGTTGGCTGTTTTGGTGGTTTTTTACAGTGTGAAAGAACCTGTCACTAAGCTCTGCTAAACTGAATGGAACTAGTACTTGCAAAGATTCCGTCTCTTGTGAAATTCTCCTTAAAATAACAACTGTATTACTGAATTTTTAGTTCACTGAACAGCTTATCTTAGCATTTGGATTGACGCCTACTTCCTGTATTTTACAAGTTAAATGCATTGCTTTTCCTTATCACAATATAAGTGGCTTCTGAATTCCCCTCTTCCATATTGGAATCAGGCTGTATCTGTAACATTCTTGGGTATTAGTTTCTACCTTCTTCATTCATCACTGCTTTCCTTGCTGGTTCACTGTGCAACAAAAAATTTACCACACTTGATGTTTTTTGCTTATCTTAAGCTGTATATCCATGTTGAGTTATCTATCTACAGCTGGTAATCCCCATTAGTATCATGTTATATGAGAAACTAAGGTCTTCCAAGTCAGGATTCTTTTTTCTAGCAGTCATCATTTGGCTAGGCAACTTAAACTTATGGTTAGAGCCAGTTCTCCACTTATTGAGAACCAGTAAGTGGATTAGAGAGCTCACTCTCTTTTCTCAGAGTAAGGTCCAACACTAAAAACTTGCTTAACGGAACACAAAACTCTCATTTTATCAGTTTAGGGTTTTTTTTTTTATACAAAATAACTTATTTCAAACATTTTATGTTCTTTTTCTCAAAAGTTAGGGGCTTGGCTAAGCTCTTTTGTTTGAGACTATGAAGATAACAAATTGCTTTCAGCAGTAAATCTTACCTATGTATTTGATCTGACTCAGTTTTTCATTCTAAAATGAAATTCCATGTTGACCTTTACCTCTAGGATTTGTTCTCCCAGCGATTCAGTGATTTCTCAGTTCTGTAAGTCCCTGACATAGACAGCCTGGTTTCCTGATTGACATTGCTGAAGGAATGAGTGAACTGAACTGACTAGAATTTTATAACTTCTGCTTCAACAAAGATTTCATCTCTGACTGTAAGTTACCCACTGGAATGCTCCCAGGCAAGTTTTGATTTGACTGTTTGGAATAATTTCTCCCCTAGGCTTCTTCTGCTCTTGTGCAAGAGATTACCATTCCTAAATTACTGGCAATCAAAGACTGTGTGCTGTTTGCTGAGGCACTCAAATTCACAAACCAGGGTATTCATTGCCTATGTCACTAATTTACTTCAAATAAATATAGCAATCCACAAGCTGGGAGTAGCTGGCACACATTTTTTTCGGCAACTCCGGATTCCTTTGGAGGGTGACTATTTACAAGAACTTGCAGTGACAGGGGAAAAGAGTTTTAAACTGAAAGGCAGCAGGTTTAGAATAGATATTAGGAAGAAATTTTTTACTATGAAGGTGGTGAGGCACTGGAACAGGTTGCCCAGAGAAGCTGTGGATGACTTCAAATGATTAAGGTCAGGTTGAATGGAGCTCTGAGCAGCCTGGTCTAGTGGTAGGTGTTCCTGTACACAGCAGGGGAGATGGAGTTAGATGATCTCTAGGGTCCAACCCAAACCATTCTATGATTCTGTGATTTGGACAACTTCTGGAGAAACACACAGCAGAAGAGATGAAGTAAACAACCTCTTAAATTCCATGGAGGATGACTTTGTCTGGAGTTATTGCCACATTCTTGGAAAATATCCAGACATTGCTTTAATTCCTTTTGTGAGGCCTTATGGTTGTCATCAGTATTGTCTTTTTTGGCTACTTGGTTACACAAACACTAGGACCATGTGGGGTCAAACACGGTCTAAAATACTAAAAATAAAGAACACATCTCTATCAGGCAACACTTGGTCCAAAACCTTTCTTCTCTAGCATTCTCTATTTTGTCTTTTGGCTTTTATCTCCTTTTCTTCAGTCGTTTTGTTTTGTTTTGTTTTGTTTTTTTTTGTTTAATGTTTTTTTTTTTTGCTCTGCAAATAAATGCTGAAAGGTAATTTTCTTCCATATGTGCCAGCACGTCTTTATTCTGTGAAGTGACACCAACCTGGGTTTGAAGGAAAGGCTTCTATTGTCTCAGTCAACTAGCTGTATAAAAGGTTTCACAGCTTCTATCTAATCAGGAAAGAGGTTCATATTTAGCCTCAGTGAAGATTAAGCTGGCCCATAACAGTTTCAGTAGTCATGGAATGATGTTGATTTATAAGTCAGTTTGCATGATGACACTGAAGATGTTAAACAGAGCAAGCTTTTCTATAGACATGGTTAGATGATCACTCTGAGAGATTCTATTCTTTTGGTGGCTGGTTTTCTGTTACCAAAGTTTGTAATATCTTACTAAAATTCTATTAGGGTGCAGAGATGTTTCAAGGAGTTTATTTCTTTCCACTAATGTTAGATCTATCCTAAACATCCACTGGTCTGTTTACGTGACCAATGTGTCTGTCCTTGAATAGGCAGCAGCCACCAGTATTGAGGCCATGCTGCTGAGAACGCAGCTGCGCTGGGCAGGGCACGTCTCCAGGATGGAGGATCACCGCCTCCCTAAGATTGTGATTTATGGTGAACTCACCACCGGCTGCTGCAAGAGAGAAGCCCCGACGAGGACATACAAGGACTCCCTGAAACAATACCTCAGCCTTGGCCGTATAGACTCCCATCAATGGTCCACTCTGGCCTCCAATCAGGAGGCGTGGAGACACACCATCCATAACGCTGCTGATTCCTTTGAGAATGCACGCAGAATCAGACTTGAGGAGCAAAGACAACGCAGAAAGAACCGTGCCTCACCAACACCGCCTATGGAGACTTTCTGCTGTGCCTTTTGCAACCGGACTTGCCTATCTCAGATCAGCCTCTTTAGCCATCAGCGTGCTTGCAGCAAGCGTGGGTAGAGCCCTGCCCAAATCTTCGTTCGTGGAGCCTAGCCATGATAATGTTTAGCTGCTTGATTATCAGTTCATTTGTGCTTTCCAAGGAATCTTTTTTTTTTTTAAGACACTGTAATTTCTGTGCAAACCAGTTATCTCATTTGTTTGCAAAGCGACAATTAGTTGCTGATGTATAGCCTCTAGTGTACAGCCCTTGTCAGTCATACAATGAAATACTCAGTCACTGATCTTGAAGTTTGTAGGAAAATACATTAAAACTTTTTTAAAGTTTAGAGGGTTTTGTTTGCTTGTTTTTTTGGGGTTTTTTTAAAATAGAAATGTAACTTATGTTGACACATATGCACTTTCCTTTCAATTATGTAATTAAAGGAGAGGACAAGAAAAATTGAGAGGAATCCCTGCAGCTTTTCTATAGACATGGTTAGATGATCACTCTGAGAGATTCTATTCTTTTGGTGGCTGGTTTTCTGTTACCAAAGTTTGTAATATCTTATGTGTATATTATCTGCTCCAAGGCAATTTTTATGAATTGCATTTACAACTTCATTTTCTTTGAAATTTTCCAGTAGAATGATATTTTAAATAGAAAATTCCACTGTGCACTTTCTTCAGATGCTCTCTAAAAAAAACTAGCTATGTAGTGAGACCATTTATTTGAGTTAGAAAATTACTTTCAAGCAGAAACTTAGATTAAAAATATTTAAAAATTTATAGGAAATTTTTCCCAACAACTGAATTACTCATTAACACAATTATTTAGAATGGAGAAGTTAACAGAACTTTCACCTTTCACATCAATGAAAATCTTTTTCAGAGAAATCTGGAATCTAAGAGAAAATCAGCTAACACAGCAGATGTCTTTAAATAGGCAGTATGACTGATACATTTTTAGGGACCAGAGTGATGTGATGGTCAGTCACATCACTCAGATAAAATCTGACTGTCATTTTTAACTGAGGAAAGACATTGAGGCAGCAGATAGAGGCAGCTTGAAGAAACTTTAATATAGTATGTAGGGGGAAAAGTATGTGGAGAGAAGTGGAATAAAGGTTTCGGTTAAACTTATAGATTTGGATCAGTGCGAATAGTCCATATTTCAAAAGACAGAGCAAAAGAATAAAACCCTGTTCTGTAATCCTAAACAGAACTTTGTTCCCAATCCCATACCTGCCTAGTCTTTTGTCCTGATGTTTACACTGTAGAATTAGTTTCTTTTGCCTCCAAGTTAGAGCAAAGCAACCTTCTAAGTATATACCCTTTTAAAAAAATTTCTCCATTAAGGTAAATAAAATCTTCATACCAATAGTGTAAGAGGTCCCGTTATAATCCTGCTAAAAGCAGCAGTAAAATTTGAAGTGTTTTTAAATAACATTGTCAGCATTAATGAATGTTTAACCAATGTAATACATTTATCCCCTTATCTACAATAATGGATTCCAGTAACAAAAAAACAAAGAAGATAAACTATACAGTGTTAAAAGATAAGACAAGAAGAACTCCAGAGCTAACATATATTATTTACTAGACACAGGCTGCAATCCAAAGCCTAGAGGAGGAGAAAATTTTGATTTGGTATTGCTGAGCTTAGCATGACTACCGCAATATCCTCACTAATACACAATTGCAAATATTCACTTGATCCCTTGTCCAAATTATTTTTTAAAGCCCCTAACCAATTCCATTTTTTACAAAGTTAGGTTCTTATGGAAAGTATTCATATACATATATAAACTTGGAACTATATTTGAATTTCACTAACATAAAAATGTCAGGATAGGAAAATACCTTGATCTGCAAAAACATTTAGCAGAACAAATTTATCTTTGAGCTTTAACAGGCAATTGCATGAGGACTTTGATGAGGACAGCCTTCAAACAGGGCAAGAAGGAGGACATAGGAACTACAGGCCAGTCTTCCTCATCTCAGTCTGGAGCATTTCTCTTACGTGGATAGGCTGAGGGAGCTGGGCCTGTTCAGCCTCAAGAAGAGATGACTGAGAGGTGACCTCATCATATACAAGTATCTGAAGGGAAGGTGCCAAGAGGGTGGAGCCAGGCTCTTCTTGGTGCAGCCAAGAGACCAGGCAAGAGACAACAGGCAGAAACATGATGAACAGGAACTTCCACCTGAGTATGAGGAAGAGCTTTTTTACTGTGTGGGTGACCAACCACTGGAAGAGATTGCCCAGAGAGGCTGTGGAGACTCCTTCACTGGAGATATTAAAGAACTGTCTGGATGCAATCCTGGGCAATATGCTCTAGGATGACCCTGCTTGATCAGGGAGATTGGACCAGACACCCCGTTGTGGTGCCTTCCAAACTTACCCATTCTGTGATTCTCTGACATTAAAACTTTAACTCTATACAGTCATAGTTGTTATCATGAAGTGACATGTACATGTGTATGCACAGTCTGCATGTACAAGGAAGTATCTCTAGATACATGAACACACATTGACATTAACTAATCCCTCCTTGTTTTCCTTGCCTCTTGTACAGTTTCTCTTTTCAGCCACACTACCTCCTTGGTTTGTTTCTTCCACTTGTTTGTTCCTTTCTGTTTTTATTTCTGGGGCATATATTGTCTTCCATTTTTCCAGTTTTCTTTTCTTCTTGCCTGTCTTGGCTCATTAAATGTTTAAGAGTATGTATCTGATATTTCATCTGTTGTCCCCCTCCCCAATCTCCTGTTGCATCTTGCAACACTTTTTATCTGCCTTTGAGTGAGTATTTTTCTCTTCTATTCATCTTTTACTCTCTTCCAGATCCTTTGTTTCCTTCTATTTATCTTTCATTCATTTATTTAGTTATTGCTATTCAGCTTTCTATTTGCCATATTTATCTTTAGGTCAGACTCTTTGAGGCATCATACAATTCTTCCTGTGTAGTTCTAAACTGTGTGCAGCACACACATGTAAGTATCACATTATAGTTTTAGGATGTTTTCCTACACAAAGTTTAAGTTACGCTTTAATTCATTAAATAAGACAGCAATAGATGTGATCAGGAAGAAAACAAGTCAGCATCAGTATATTTGGGACATGTAGTGAGGGGATATATTACTTTAATAAATTGTGTATTTAATTCAATTTCAAGTTTGTTTTGAAAGTTCTCCATTGTCTTTCTCTTTGTACCCTTCCCAATGTAGCACTTCTTGTTGATCTTAAAGACAGTCAATAAGAACTGCTGCAGCATTACACAGACCTTCTCTGTCTTTTGTTTTCTGCATAGATATCAATTTGTTAAACAACCTGAATCTTTGATGACTTACAAAACAGTTCAGCTAATGGTCCATGCTCTAATGCATCTTATCAACAGCAAACATCTGCTTAAAAATGGCTGTGCTTTCATGACAGTCAAGCTCTAGGGGAAATGTGAAGTTAGATGTCATTTTGCTGATCAGGTTTAAAACAAGGATTGAAAGATAAAAGATTCCTGGCTCTAAGCAGCAACTCCATGTAAATAATTTATAGTCCAAAAATAATGTGCTATTCAACACTCAGAGAAAGGAGTCTTCCCTCTGTGTCTGTTTTATAATCATTGCTTTAGAATTTTTCTAATTAATATTCAAAGATTACCAACTTCCTATCTATAAATGAGTTGCTTATTAATATTACATAAGTTGTCCTCCTTTCTTCTGATGAGGCAGAGCACAACATGCTGTAAACATTATTGACAGGAAAATACATGGTTTGGAACTATAGTGAAGCCATTTACCATTCATACAGTAACTTACTAATAATACTGCTTCTGAAAACTCAAATGTTAAGGTTTTAATAGGCACTGAGACTAAAAACAAATAGTAAAAAATTACCTAGAATTGAATTCTTTTTCATATAGCTGCATAGAAAAAAGTGTTAAATTTGAATTACACAAGTGTATGCAAGACATGCAAGAATTTTAGTTGCTTGGAAAAAACAACACAGTAATAAGCAAATATAAAGCTCAGAAAAATTGATTGCAAATACCTTATCTACTGGCCATTGCTATTAATAAATAACTAAAAAAAAAATAAAAAAAGGTATCTTTTCATCAGTGTGCCTTTCGGGAAACAGGGGAACTATTTATAGGATCATAGAGTATGCTGAGTTGGAAGGAACCCATTAGAATCATTGAGTCCCACTCCTGGCTCTGCACAGGACACACTAAGAATGACACCACGTGCCTGAGAGCACCGTGCAGACACTTCTTGAATAACACCCTAGCTCAGTGGACAGAAGCTAAGTAAAGGTTGCCTTCCACACTCAACATCAATTTGTCTAACGCGTGTACAAATCAAACACAATAGCAGCAACTGTAAAGCAGTAATGTACTGCATGAAACTTCATAACTACATGATGATTAATTTTGACAAGTTCAGCTGTTTAATATCATACCTGACTGCTCCTTTATGGCTGATGATTTTCTTTTGTTCAATATGACAAGTTTCAATAAATTTGAACCCAAGTGAATTAAAACTCCAGTTCATTTACTTTAGTTAAAATCCCACATGTACAAACCAAATGTGTGGTTTTGCTTTTGCTAATTCATTGGTAGAAACTTGTGACTATCTAAGAATTCACCTAGCTGTTGCATATTCCAGAATTTTACTGCAATAAGCATGTATATAGTTCCAGCAAGATCCAAGAGACTCAGATGCTATTCCTTACAGGAGAGACAAAAGCCATTTTATGTCCAAAATTATTATTATTTTTTTAATAAATAAAGAAAGAACAAGACTTTGATGGCTGTTAACATACATTTAAATCGGTTTATATATAGTAAGTGTGACACCATATTGATCAAAGAAACTACTATATTATTAACATTAGAATAACGTTTCTTAAAGGACACAAAAGGATTGTAAACAAATGAGCAGTCTGTTTAGGCAGTATCACTAAATTATACTAAGATCTAGTATTTTAAAAACTGAAGTTAATCAGCACAGCACCAGGATGGGAAGGAAAACATATATGACAGTGTTTCATGTACCTAATAAAATAAACCTCAATCACTGTTTAATTTCTCTTACGAGAATCTGTGCTATGATCTTACCTTTAAAAAGAACCAGAGTTGAAAATAAATTTACTATAGTCCATCTCTATTTTTTTCTCAGATTAAAAGATTTCCNTCAGATTAAAAGATTTCCACTGCAATAGGCAGACACACAAATAGGGAAAAAAAACATGTTGTTCTCTAAAGCAGTTCTGATTTTTGCATAGTTTTTATTACATATGTAACATAAATGCTTATCATGTATAACATCATCATATCAATTTCTATATTTCCTCTAGATGTTGGAAAATTCTGACTGAAAAAATGTAGCAGTTATAACAAACAAGAAACTGGGAAAGACAAAATAACTAGAGGTATAAAAAGTTAAGGAGGTAGAACTTGAGCAAAAAAAAAAAAAAA
>VWZG01006616.1:62963-74129 GCA_013396735.1 Grallaria varia
GATAAAATACCTTTAGTCTATTATTTTCAGGAGGCAGGTTGTCATAACCAACTCTAGAATTGGAAAAATCCCAGTTTAGTATTTATATATGGTTTGGAAATATTTAGATGAAGCAGAAATAAGTGAAAATATAAATTTACACTGCCATCTTTTCCTTGTAATAGTATGAAAAGCTGAATTTAAACATAAAATCTGAAAAGCAATTAGCAAATGTTGAGCATAATTTTGTAGTGCAACCAAGTTCATTAAATAAACAGGCAATATATTTACCCAAAATTTCACCAATCACACCAAAGTAGACTACTATAATAATAAAAATATTATTCAAGCCTTTATAAAAAAATAAGGTATAAAAATAAAAATTCATATGGATTAGCATGTAGAATTTGTATGAAAAAAGAGTATATTTTATTTTTATATGGTTTGTAATTCCAGAAGAATATATAAACTTGAAGTAGCTTTAAAAAAAAAGTGGAAATCCATTCTTCCCTGAGGAAATATGCCATCATATTTAATTAATGTACTGAATATAATTGGGAAGATGAATGTGTGTTAAGAATCTGTTCCTGGACCTACAGCTGTGCAAAAAATAACAAGCCTTCTATGAATCCAAATTACTGGGAAATGTAGGTGACTCAAATTCATCTTTTGATTAGTTACCAGACTCAGGTCTCCTCATTTGCCTCTGGCCAATGGGCTACAGCTTCATAGATGTTCTTAATTCAAAATGGAAGTTTGTGCATCACAAGCTCTAGTGTTACATTTATATATTTCAACCCATTCCTACTATTGTGGCCTTTTATCATCTGACTTTTCTTCAGATTGCCAAATCTTGTCATTTCCAAATTTGTAAAACACTACCTTTTTATGTCAAGATCATTTAATACTGGCTGCAGCCTTTGAGGAACTATCATAGTAAATCTTTCTCCAGACTAATAACTGCTCCTTAAACACAGATGGTGACTTTTTTTCTTTCTTTTGTTTTCTTTTTAATTTCTTAACAACAAACTTTATAACCCTTATTCTCCCAACTAGTTCAAACTTATTTCATATAACATTTTAGTGACCATGTTACTGGCACACAGAAATTTTTCTGTGATGCTCCTTCAACAAAAGATTTTATAACATGATGTTTGCGTGGTATATTGACAAGATATAACATTGCTCTGACACAGGCTCTCTGTAAACACGTGTAGTCTCTTAGCATGTTTTCTTCTTCCTCCTCATTTTTTTCTAAATTGATTCATGGTGGTGCAGTCCATCTTTTAGGTATACAGAAGCCTGAACTTAGACTTCTAATTTTTAATTTATCTTGATAATCTACATTTTATTTCCATTATCTCATTCCCATTCACTGCCCATTAGATCCCCTCTTTACCATCACCTTTGTTAGTGGAATGTTAGTACTGAAGCTCAGTTATCTCAAACAGGCTTTTTACTAATCCTGATGAAGACTTTTTTTTATCATTTGTTTTACTACTGTGAGTTTAAGTCAGCTTGCCTCATGGAAATTCCATGTGATCCCTGCACTTTCGAACAACTGCCGTCCATCAGGTCACTTTTTTCAAATAGACATTCACATTTTTATTTATCTATTTTGATTTGGATCCTCACTTTTTTTAATTTTTCCTCTTGTTTCTTGACATTTAAATGAGAGTTTCTATCAGTACAGATACATTTGGTATACAGAATCATTAACTTAGCAGAGTTGCTCTCATATCCCTAATTTCACACTGCAAACAAATCACAGGTGGGTAAAAGCAATCATCTCCTACCTATTTGTCCCTCTAAATCACCCCAAAACAGCCATAAAAAAACACTCTGAAAACGAATGAGGAAAAGAGCACTGAGATGTTCAGCAGATGAGTAGTCCTGATATTGGTATATCTGCTAAAATTTTGTGTCCTGAAAATATATCCTCACTTAATTATGTGCATGCAAATTACTCCCAAGAAATTAATGTATCAGAGGGTTTTAATGAATTTTACTTGTCTGGGGAGCTGCTAATAGGTTTCAGAAACTTTCAGGATTTTTGTGGTTCTGAAAAGCAGTCAACCTGTTCTTGAAAGACAGCTGCCTTAGGTCTGCAGGAACTGATGCAAAGAGAATTCAGTGCCACCCACAATGAAGGAGTATCTGTGTCCTTGGCCAAACATGTCTAAAAAAGATCTCAGTTTGGATAGTGGTAATTCTAGAATGACATTCTAGAGTATGATTCACACCATCTCAAGCCTGGATTGACTCTAGAGGTGTCTTTCCCTTTCCTACAGAGAAAGTCTCAGCAATTAATTTAAATGATTCAAGATTTAAATGATTCAAGGTTTGAGCCCAGACTAAAGCTTGGTTTTCATTATCAAAGTAATGATAGCTATTCATGTTACTTTGTATTTTTCTAGAAATAAACACAATACCAATATACTATTTTCCCATCCTGAAGGAACCTGCGTATTTCACACCCTGAATAATGGAACTGTCATACAAGTTAGGAAGCAATAAAGGCAAGACTCAAAAATAATCATTGCAGTGCTTGAAACTTACCACTATTTTAAATGCATTGTCAAACAAAAAAGAGAAAGGGAGAGAAAGAAAAGAGAAATAAGTTGAACAGCAACAACAAAAAAGAATTTTATAAAACTAAGTCTTCACCTGAGCCACCCATTTCTGTAAGATATAGAAGTACAGAGGAAAAGAGCACAATGTCAAGGTGTATAGACAATATTCCCTATTGATCTACACCAGAATGTCTTATGGAAAATGACTTTGAAAGTAATCAAATGAGGTTTTGCTTATAAATATTAGAAATAATACATAGCAATGAAGTAATTTCCTGTGTTTATAGTGCTACTCCATGTAAACAAACTAATTTTTCTATATCTAAAACATTGTCTAAAACATTTTAAGAAGATAAGACAAATCCTCTTAATTTCTCTACTGTGATCAGACTACAGAAAATAAATACACTCCAATTAATTCTGCTTGCAAAACACTCCTCTCCCATTTTCTCACAATATTTTCTGTTTTATTTAGAAAAAGGATGGCAAAAATCAATTATTTTGTAGTAGCAACAAGAACAAAACTAATGCGACATGAATTGTCAGCAGTGAAATTCTAAAACATTTTTTCAATATTGTTTGAGAGTTTTTGCTACAAATAACTTCTAAGACCACTAAAGATGAAAAAGAATGTACTCTACATGCTCCAACTTTTTTTTCCTTTTTTTTTTTCCAGACCTTTATGCCCAGATATATTTCCTCTATGTTCTTAAAAAACATTACTTTCCTTTTACTTCTCCATTGACCTCAATTCCAAAATAATCTGAGCTAAGAGGGTGCTCTGAGGCAGTTGCCCATTAGTGCCATGGGGAAAGCTGCATTTCAACCCAATGATGATCCTCTTCCAACAAGAACCTGCTTACAGAAGAAATGGTTGAAGAGTGATGTTATTTGCTATAGATGAGACCTGGTGGTGGCCAGAGTACAGGGAGTGTGGGATGGTTCTGATTAACATTTCCAGAAGAATGTGGAATTGCCATTGGAGGTAATGCTATCCATTCTTACATTAAGCTAAAATAAAATACAGGTGGAAAATTTTATACCTGGGGCATAAGGAGGCAGGTTAGCAAAACCTGCT
The DNA here is from genome assembly GCA_013396735.1 of Grallaria varia. NCBI lineage: Eukaryota > Metazoa > Chordata > Aves > Passeriformes > Formicariidae > Grallaria > Grallaria varia. The sequence goes on from VWZG01006616.1 coordinate 66,594, forward strand.
ATATTCAAGGCACCTAGACAGCACAGTTAAGGGTCTGACATGCAGCCTGGGCAGTTCAGAAGTCTCTAAATATTAATTGGGTAGACAGACAAATTGGCAGAACACAAAGAGACCATTAAGCCATGAACAAACTGAAAATAATAGTAATTCACAGCCTATGAAAGAAAACCAGAAGTCAGAATCTCAAAAGAACTGTATGAAATCCTCACAGCACATTCTGTGAATTTCATCCACAACATTAGTGAACGCTCAACATTAGATAACATATCCTAATGGAGTCCAATAACATTAGTTTAAAAAAAAAAAGGAGAAAAAGAATACAGCTAAGAAGAATACAACTGTTTGAAATCTTCCACAGAAATTCATGGAAGGTTTGTGGCTTTTTTCACATGGACTTCAACCAAAAAATGTGGAACATTCAAGTAAATGCAAGCTACTTCTAGAATGAATAACCAAAACACACACAAAAAAAGAGAATTATACTGAGATGTAATTCATTATAAGATTGGGCTAAGATACTCAAATTTTTCAAAATTAAAAATCTTCAATTAAGTCTTTCAAAACTGAATATGGAATTAAAAATCAAAAGAATGTCTGAGGGAGGAAAGTTTTTAAGAAAAAAATTACAAACATCAAATACAAGATGAAATAGAATTCAAATATTTACAGTTTCTTATTTTTTTCTATTCTTCAATTTTTAAAATTTTTCTCTTAATTTTTTGTTCCTGTTAAATCATTTATGTCTAGAGGTTTTTTTTGCCTCATGTTGAAAAACAGTATTAGGAAAAGTTAGAAACAGAATTAAATAGGAAACATAAGAAAGGGGTGAAAAGCATAAGAAGTTCAAACAATCTTTTCAGTCAAGTAATTTATAATGAGTACTTTTTTCTCTTTTAGAACTTCTAAATAAATCCTTCATCAAAATTCCCCCACACCATCATTTTTTATTATTTATTATGTTTTCACACACCACTATTTCTTGATAAAAACGTCTGTGGCACAACTGTGTCCTCTTAGATAGGAAGATACACATCTTTTTACTGGTGCATATGAAAACAATTTTCTTAAAACTGCTTTATGAGCTGACATCTTCACACATAAGCCCCCAAGATATATCAAACTGATGGTTAGATTAGATTTCATTTTACTTACACCAAAAATACAAATGTTTGTTTGTAACACCTCCAGAGTTTAACTGTCCAGGGGAAAATTACGCTTAAATCTGACTAACCCAGTACCATGGAACAGGAAAAGGAGGCAAGTCTGCTCCTCGATGATTGTAGTATGCTCTGGAAAGAATCTAAATGGATATATATGCACTTCACCAGATAAATCCTAACTTTACACTCTGATCTTAGCAAATTCCTTATACAAGACTTCCTTAAAAATGCTGAAAGAAGGTCACACATAAAAAGTGATTTCTTGAAGGATCTGCACAGAAGGCCAGTATAAGCCGTATAAGCAATAAGAAATGCACTCTTAATATTGCATGTAGCAACTAAAGAAATCACACTGCATTACCTGGCTACAGTGAGCCCTGTAAGTTTTTTTACATATGATATGTAATAATTTTTGGATAAGAACAAGTGTTAATGGTACATGCAGATTTATACAAAACCAATCAAAAAAGCTCAGGAGGTAACATTTAAGCTGTTAGGAAGAAAACTGAACACCAATCCCTACACATTTACAGACATACTTTCAGTATCATACATAGATCCAAAAAAAGAAGTACAGGCAAAATTTTGACCTACAATTGAAGAAATAGTCCAAGTAAAAAAAGAAAAAAAAAATCCAATTAAGCAAGAACAGTAGACACTAGAAATTGGGGGAGCTGTTACAGGAGGGACTAATTGCAGCTGAACTGTAAGGGAACCAGATGGCTGGCACTTCAAACAAGGCTTCACATAGATTTTAATGGAGTTCTTAAACAGAAAAATGGGGAAAAGCTGGCAGCAATGATAAAATAAGTACTAGATATATAACAGTGAACTGTGGCATGAAGGTGCAGTTTTAGAGAAGGACTTCTAGTGAGTGAAAAACCTAGAGAAAAATAGTTAAATGGAAAACAGATGAGATGGATCAAATCATTATCATAGATAAAAACATTTTCTAAAGTGCTTCCATGAAACTATTGAATGCCATGCTTCATAGTTATGATGCTACCTAACTCTTCAAAATCAGTATGAGACTTACTTGGAAAGCAGATGGTTACATTTCTGCATATTACAAGGATGTTAAATCAGAGCATGAAGAAAGTAATGGTGAATAGTTTTACCAGCCGTGAAGTAGCCTTACTACTGTACATGTCTGGTATAGAAGCTTGCATATTCTCAGTAAAAAGTAATGTTATATTTTTGACATATTATGCTGAAATTCTGTGTTTGCGCAGATCTGTGTGCTTTGACAATAAAGCTCAAACANTTCAGTATCATACATAGATCCAAAAAAAGAAGTACAGGCAAAATTTTGACCTACAATTGAAGAAATAGTCCAAGTAAAAAAAGAAAAAAAAAATCCAATTAAGCAAGAACAGTAGACACTAGAAATTGGGGGAGCTGTTACAGGAGGGACTAATTGCAGCTGAACTGTAAGGGAACCAGATGGCTGGCACTTCAAACAAGGCTTCACATAGATTTTAATGGAGTTCTTAAACAGAAAAATGGGGAAAAGCTGGCAGCAATNCGTGAAGTAGCCTTACTACTGTACATGTCTGGTATAGAAGCTTGCATATTCTCAGTAAAAAGTAATGTTATATTTTTGACATATTATGCTGAAATTCTGTGTTTGCGCAGATCTGTGTGCTTTGACAATAAAGCTCAAACAGAACAAACTTATCAAAGACATAAGTAAATTCTGTTGCAAGGCAGAGAAAAGGCAAAGCAGCTATGTTAAGATAAAAATTACAGCTCAAGGTAACAGAATTTGAATTTTGAAACTTCTTTCAACCTTATCAGTGTGTTTTTATCATAGTCATTCATTATTTGCACTTTAAAATGCCTCCTTATCTCTCATCACAATCAAGGCAAAAGTTTTCACCGAAGCTGTAAAACACTTCTCTCCTTCTTTCCTGTAAGAGTAGTTACTAGCTAACAGTAAGGCCTTAAGTCAGACATTTAAAACTAACTCTTGCTGTTATAGTCATGACTGATTGGGAACATCCCTGTATTTGAGATGGGTTGTCATTGTCCCAGACCTGCATACAAAGGGAAGCACAGAAGGACACATAGTCATTCAAAGAAAGGCTGAATATGACAGGGAAATATTTTATAGAATGACATGAAAGCCATGTTATTCTTTAAAAGAGGAGAGGAATTGGGGAGGGTCAGGATATAAAAACAAAAAGCTGACAAGGGGAAATAGGACCTGGTAAAATAATACTTCAAGGACCATGGAAGAAGGGTAGGACACTTCTCTCTTCCCTGCAAATACACATCCCATTAAGGCAGAAAAGAAATGAAAAAAAATTATCTAAAATTAGCTTACAGTACTTCTACCAGTAAAAGCCTTTAGTCCCCACAAAATCCCTTTTTGTCATTTGCACAGCCCAGATTATAAACCAGTGTAGGTATGAGTAGATTTATACACTAATCACATGTCAAGCAACACTAGATGTTGGATAGTGATTACTTGTAATGATTTTGCACAGTTGAAGTGACAAGAAGAGAAGCATCTAATCAAAACATTATTATACATGAAAAACTGGCATCCATCTATTGTGTTTAGGAATTTACAGCTAATTGAATTTATTTAGGGTTCTCTTTAGTGATCCAGTTCATCATCTTTTGCTTGGGTTTTTTTATCCTACAGCTGTTTACATCAGGGCAGTGAGATGGACTATAGATCAAGCTGAATGACTCACTGAGAGAAAAAAAAAAAACATGAACAAACAACAGGGAAAAGAGGAAGTAGAGGTGCCTCATCAAAGTCCTACTACCAGAACAGCACTTCCTACAATTATCTATAGTTCCAGAGTAGGAAGGAGAAAGAGGTGTCTATTTTCTCTACAAAGTATGACCCACAGGGACAGAACTCTTAGGATGGGTCTTTGACAGCAGAAGGTCAAAAATCTTCTCCAAAACTTTCATCTGTGTGTTTTTAAAGATACAGCTTAACAGAAAGAAACAAGATTTAAAGCCAAAACATAGCATTAAGGGACTGGTACATATGCTGGTTTTAAGCCAACAAATAATATTATTTTTAAGATGTAAGGTCTTCAAAATAATTTAAATATATTAATGCATTAAACAATTTAAATTTGACTGCACCATCTTTTAAATAAACCATATTAAAATCGGTTTGGTATTTTAAAGAAAAAATTTGAAAAATATTTTTCAGAAGTAATAACTAACCTGTCTTGTAAAGAAATATATTAATGTCTACTCAGTCATATTACTATCAAAGTTATGATTTGTTCTACACATAATGTATTTGGACATGTTTTCTTCTATGAATGTATTTTTTATTACATGCTTATTTTAGAAGGCATATAGAATCAACATATCAGGCTTTTTGTTGTTTTGTTCTGGTTTTTTTTTGTTTTTTTTTTTTCCTAATGGATCAGTCAGTTAAATATACAGCAGTGTAATATTTCTTTAGTGAAGAGAAACTAAGAAACCTAACCACAAACCTAACACATAACTATATACTGCCATGATATATTTGCATTTGCCTGTATGAAGTCTTGAAACAAAAACTAAATTAAAAATTGCATAGCACAGCTTAGTTCTGGCACTTCCTTTTAGTCCGTAGTGCTGAACAGCTTTGCTGAGACATCATGCAAATTAAATACTTTCCCTTTGGTATTGATTCTTCAACCACTTCCTGACTAACTCTCTCAAGATGAAATTAGGGTTGTGCTGAGAGAAATTTGCGACCTTACACTTTATGGTGGAGTTTCATATTCAGTTTGTTATCCATATAGATTTCACACACATACTACAGGATTCAAAAGCAGTTCAATGCTCCCTACTATACACTTGTTTTCTTCAGTTTCCAACAGTTCCAAACACTAAGCAGATGAGTTCTTTAGGCAACAAACAGCCCTCACAGATAACATGAGACTTCTGTTTATCAGATTTCACAGCAACAGATTCCTTTCCAGACTGACATTTCTTGTGCCTTCTGAACACATTGCTTATTTTACAAACTGACATGGAGAACAAATTATGATGATGCCTGCAGCAAATGACTTGCTCTGTATTGTTGTCCACAGGTCACTGACTCAGAGGATTTCACAGGACTGAGACTAAAATGAAATAGCATGTCTCAAATAGGTAACATTCAACATGCTCAAAAAGGGTGTATTACTTTTCAGGCCAGAAAGTCTGTGGACATAAATTTTTATTCTTTCATCAGTTAACCATAGAAGTACTCAAGCATTTCTTTTTTGTTTGGTTTAGTTTGTTTGTTTTTGTTGATGTTTTCTGTGTGTTGTCCTTATTTCCTTCCTGCTTTCTGTTTTGTAATTGCTGACAAACTTTTTTTATGGCCATAGCATTTGTTCACATGTGAATTACCTGGTGTTAATAGAGTATGAGTTCGCACAGTAACCTGACAGAATCATAGAATAGTTTGGGTTGGAAGGGACCTTTAAAGGTCATCTAGTCAACCCCCCATTCCCACAGTAGAGTTCTCCACACTTGTGGCACTGGAATGGACAAGAGGCAATGCATTCCCATTGTATCTACCAACACTTTCAGAACTGTCAGTACCTTTGAATGATTTCTGCTCCTGTACAGAATCCACAGCCAGCAAACTAAAGTGGGGACATGTTGCTCAACCAGAACCAATATACACATGTACACACAGTACCGCCATCCTGCTTATTCCCTTGATACATCCTCTTAGAGGAACTGCTCGTGCAGGAATTTCCACAGTACTGGTGAGACCACTACGATGAGACCATGCAAACGCCACTTAGATCTCAATGGTACCTACTGTTAACTCCAGTTACTGTTCCACTCCTCAAATTTTTGTTACTTTCCATCCTGATGTGATATTATTTTATTTAGTTGCTGAGCCCCTACTCTGAAGAGGCTGTCAATGAGGCTAACTATGGGATGGCTTTGGGATGTGTATCAGATGTGTATCAGATTTCTAAGTTAAAACCTCTAATTTGATTTTCCCTTCTGACTAGAGAGTTGATATCCTGCTTTGCTTGAAGTCTTATTTGATACTGGTCTACATTTCTCTTCCCTTTCTACCAAATATGTTGTTCTACATGTGCCAGTTTGAGAATATTCCCTTTTATATTATTAATGAAATAATCACATTGATTTCAGAAGCAGGTACTATTACAGTGCACGTGGGGGTTGTGGAAGGGGTTGCAGGTTGGTATCTATGAGGAGCAAGCTGTGCCCCTGCATCCCATGCAGTACACCACGGCGGAGCATATAGCTGCACTGGAGCCTGTGAAAAATCCCACACTGGAGCAAGGGAGAGTTGTGAGGAGGAAGGAATAGCAGAGATGAAGTGCTATGGGCTGAAGTTGAGCCTAGGTGTGAAGGTTCAGGGATGGGGGCTAGGTGGAAGGTGCTTTTAGTTTTGTTTCTCAGCATCCTATTCTATTTTAAATTGAAAATATAGTAATGCATCTTCCCCAAGGTGAGATTGTTTTTCCCATGACAGTAATAGGAGAGTTATTCCTCGTCTTTATCTCAGCTGACGAACTATTCCATGTTATTTTCTCCCCATCCTGTTGAGGAAGAGGAGTGAGTGGGCAGGAGATAAGGATCTGGCAGCCAGTCAAGGTCAACCTATCACAAGTGGTATTTGCTTACATGCAAACAACAACTCAATTAATGCAGCTTTCTCCATAATACCTTCTGTTAAAAGGAAATTACGGTGCAAATCTGGAAAACCAGTTCAAATGTAAAGACTATTCATATTATTCAGACAACCTTTTTAAAAGCATTCAAGCTCATTCAAAGCTGCATCCAAAATATTTGCAAAATAAACTCTCTTAATATTTCATAAGACATTTAAGATAAAAATGTTTTATAGCAAACTGCATCCCACTTCAAAACACAATTTTTAAAGAAACTAAATAGTAGTTCTATTGCTGTACAAGAACAGGACAAGCCATTATGACTACAATTTGATACTCAAATAGACACTCACCTTTGACAAAACTGGAAATGTATTCCAGAGTAGTTAGCAGATTGTAGTTAAATGGTCTAGAGCAGTCCCCAAAGTTGCTTAAATAAGATTCACTGTACTGGATGAAATTCTAATCACATTATTGATATTCTTATAATTTCTAATGTGATAAATACCATTGTATACTAGTATAATTTTTGAAATCTGTTAGTGGGATATGTTTTACTGTGTGTTATAGACATACCACTTGCATTTTGTTTGACTGTCAGCCTGACCTGTAAATGGAAACAACAGATTGAATAACGTTTGCACTGCAAATAGCCAAGTATGTATCTCCACAAAGTCCAGTTATTGCTTCACAGGAGATAAAAAAGATGTGGTTCTTCAGCCATAAGACAAAAGACTCTTACAAGCTGAATTCCCAAACTCATTTCT
>VWZG01006616.1:78733-97439 GCA_013396735.1 Grallaria varia
AATTTCCTTTCCACAGTTTTGCAAACAGTAAAGTAGGTCAGATTTTCAAAAATAAACATCACAAAATCTGTGTCCTGGATCATATTGTTTTTCATAGCTATAACTATTTCAAAATCTCAATACTCTCCTTAACTTACTATTGTACTTAAAAATGAGAAGGTTGAACAATGTTCCTTTTTTGCTAAAAGAACTGATACAAGCAGGTTTTACCAGCTATGAGAGCAAAAAATTTACGTGCAAAATAGACCTTTGTAGAGAGCATCTGCACCACAATGAATATGTCGGTTAGTGTCACTATTCACCCAACTAGCTAGGAAAGACTGACTGTGCCAAGGTTCTCTTTACTAAATGGATAAGAATTGACAGTTGCATCAATGAATATCTTTTTTCATCATGTACTGAGCAGGGCTTCATAAGAAATGGAGTAAGAAAAAATAGCAAAAAAACAAATGTTAGAGATTTTTTGTTTAATTAGTTAATCATTTAGAATTTCATAAAAATTTGAACAATAAACTTAATTTCAGAAAGCTCTGTACAATGTAGGCTCTTTTCCATTTCAGTATAAAACTTATTTTAAAAAGATACTTCAGAAAAATGATCACTTGTGTTAAATGAATGGGACTTTGATTAGACTTTAATAACTTTGGCAAGCTATTTAGTGAAAAGCAAAACAAACCAGGGAAAAGATTATTGGGGTTTTAATTAAATTACTTTTCAAAAGGACTATGTGGCTGGTGACGGTTCTTCTCAATTTACCTCCTAGGCAATAGTAGGAGACACATGGGATGAACTTCACGCCCTTCTCACCACTTTTCTCTTCTCTGCCTTCCACCTGTAACCCATTTGAAGGATTGAGTTTACACATAATTTTCCAGGACATACAGTCATCTCACAATGTTCATATAACTTTTAAAGTTTTGACTTACAAATACAGAAAGATCTTTGTGAGCAACAAAAGTGCTTCATACCTTCATTTTCCTCACAGAACTATGAAGTAAAATTTTGCTCTCAAAAGATACAAAAGTATCCGTGGTCTTGCACTCTCTTCTATATTTTTGATGTCGGAAGTTGAACTATATTTTAAAGTGGGGAGGATGAAACTCAGAAAATAATTTCCCTCCTCAGTTCTAACTGTTTAATATTTTTACAGAAATTATGCCAATATCTTACAGGCAATGGTAATAATCAAGTATTTAACATATCATTTTCACCAGGTAGCAGTCAGAGACAGTTCAGGTCAATACAGTGCAATAAACCAGCTCTCTGCAGATGTGATTAAAGACAAGAACATCTCACACAACAAATACGGAATAGACTTCTCTGTCAAGTAGGAATGTCCTAATATGACACACTAATATTCTGCTATCATGCCTTGCCAAAGATGGAATTTATCCAAGGGTTTGATTTCAAGAAGACAGTAACGTATTAACCATAGAAATAAATTAAAAAAAAAAAAGGGGGGAAAAAGGAAAAGAAGAAAGGACCCAACATATATGAAAGCAAGACCCAACAAATCACTAGAGAAAAAAAAAAATCAATGCCATCAAGATACAGAGCTATTCTGTGCCTGTAGCATTGTTCTAATTTTGGAAGAAACTAAAAAGTGAAAAATAGAGTAAAAACACAATAAGCAAAATTAACATTTCGGTATGCATTTATAGTTTGGAAAACAAAACAAACTTGTGAGGCAGTCTCTCACAACAACAATAATAAATAGGCAGTTTAGGAGCAAACACAGCTATACAGTTCTAATACCAGTGAATGTTGAATGGATGGTGCACAAAGTGCACTGAAATTTTACTTCCCAATTATTTCTACACGATATATGTTATTCAGAGGTGCAAAATTCAGGTTGCACAATATCAATAAAAAGCATTCAAGAAGAGAAATTGGGGGGAAAAAAGGTTTGAAAGTGAGTCTCCAAGAGCATATTACTGAAGAGTGTATCAAACTAAGTGTCTGAGACTGTCAAATGCTGTACTCCTGAGAATTCTCTCATTCCATGAGAAAGAATTCCATTTCAACCATCAACAAAGTCATCAGAATGTCTAATTCATGACTTTTATACAGCTGTTGGAACTATTCTAAGAGGCAGAGGGATTCTAGCTAATAGATGATTATCAAACCTAAAGTAAAGAGGCACAAACTTGACATAAGTGGTGAAAGAGAAACACAGCTGCAAGTGCCACAACTTGTGTATGAATAATTTAAAAAAGTGGTTCTTTGTATGTGCAGGTGCAGATTCAGGTAATGTATGCCATCATCCTTTCCAATCTGTGATTGAACAGCTCTTATAAAAACATGTATTAACTTGCCTGTGCTCTGGCACATTGATAAAGCTTTAAAAAACAGAGCTGGAAATTTTAGTTAGTATGATAAATCAGTATCAAAACAAAATCTCATCTTGCTATTTTTGTAACCTTTCTGAGCTAGGAAATAGGCAAATGATGGCATGGCAAATATAGTGCTTACCATTCCATAATAATGACCAATAGTAAAGGAAAAATTAGACTGTCACCTACATTTAATGTCTTATGAAGTAGTGGCATTTATTCCTTTAAAGCATGCAAGTATCAGTTCTGTCAAGGACAGTTTACAGCCCTTTGGTGAGAAAGTAAATATTATTTCATGCATATTAGCTAGCAGTCCAGTGGTCTAAAAGTATAATATGGGATCCTTTCAAAATAAGTTCAGACACATTTTTTACTGCATGTAGAAACTGGAAATAATTTATCCTGATAGAAGTATTTAAATTTCCAGTATAGTCGCTAGTTTAGGTCTGAATCAGGGGTCACCTACCGCCGCCACCTGCGTCTCTTGAATGCTTCCATCAGCGCTGCCTCCGCACAATCCTAAACATCCACTGGTCTGATTATGTGACCAATGTGTCTGTCCTTGAACAGGCAGCAGTCACCAGTATTGAGGCCATGGTGCTGAGAACGCAGCTGCGCTGGGCAGGGCACGTCTCCAGGATGGAGGATCACCGCCTCCCTAAGATCATGCTCTGTGGTGAACTTGCCACCGGCTGCTGCAAGAGAGAAGCCCCAAGGAGGAGATACAAGGACTCCCTGAAACAATACCTCAGCCTTGGCCATATTGACTACCATCAATGGTCCACTCTGGCCTCCAATCGGGAGGCGTGGAGACACACCATCCATAGCGCTGCTGATTCCTTTGAGAATGCACGCAGAATCAGTCTCAAGGAGAAAAGACAACGCAGAAAGAACCGTGCCTCACCAACACCGCCTATGGAGACTTTCTGCTGTGCCTTTTGCAACCGGACTTGCCTATCTCGCATCGGACTTTTTAGCCATCAGCGCGCTTGCAGCAAGCGTGGGTAGAGCCCTTCCCAAATCGTCATTTGTGAAGCCTAGCCATGAAATGATAGTCACTGGTGGCAGGTAGCTATGGAGATCACCAGAAGGAGATTCGGAGTGCCTAATTTAGACAGTTAGATATGGGAGTGTCTTCTGCTATGGTAAGATTTTCTAAAATCAGGAAGACTTTATTTACCCTGTAAACAGAAGCTTCAAGTAATGTCTATTATTTTCAAAAGTGATAGCTTTTTGAGATTGTCTTCTGAAAGAAGAAACACACCACAGTGACCAAGGTCCAATTGCCTGTAATCACAGCTTATCATACTTACTTCATAACTTACCACTTCTACTTGTAGGAACAATAAATTAATCATGTTTTTAAATTATTGGGGAAGAAAGAAAAATAATTACAATTATTATTTGTGCCATATGCAACTGACTTAGTTTATCCTGATTGCCTATTAGAGTGATAGTTGCAGATTGCAGTACATAAAAGAATATGCACTGAACCCATTATTTGCCTGCCGTGAAGATAAATGAACGAAGAAGAGCCCATCATTTAAAACTCTCCAAAACACCAGTCTGTACAAGTAAGTATTTTTACAGAAGAAGGTGACTTTGTCAAGCCACATTCAGCACTGACTGGTTCAGCAGAGTTCGTGTCATTTCCTCTAATTGCACTCTGCTGCTGTGAATACAAACCTGTGGAGTCCAGAACACAGATTATAACCATCGAGACCCAATGGAATCAAAAAGTTGTATTGATTTCTTGGTAAATCCACTATTTACAGAAAAAGGAGGATTACTGAGAGCCTCTCACAAAGGAGAACTGCCCAGAAACCACAGTTTGTTGAAAAGAGATAGTCACTTACACAACCAGTTTGATTTGAGGGGTTTAAAGTTTCTAACAGGAGATAACTTGGAGAACAGAGTATGTTTAAGCACTGTATACTTATATATTTTAAAGCTGATTCTTTGCCTGGGATTTTTATGCATTTGTGTGTCTAACTAGTAGGAATAGAGGAGATACTAACAAAAATCTGTTCATTTCTACATGCAGGGCAGAATGGTCTTGGTCTGTTTTCTTATGCACATATTAAGATTGAGATCCCCAAAAGAAAGGAGCTCATCTGTTCTTCTTTTGACATTTGATAAAATTTAGTCATTTTTATGATTTTCTGATTTTCTGAGAGCTCACTGTACCCTTCCTTATACAGGCTCTCCCTTTAAATCTCAAAATATTCTTTCTTGCCTTCTTGCTAGGAATCTTGAAAATAAGAAGGGAAATTCAGTGCAACTGGTGATAAAAGTGGTCATCTGTTTTCAAGGCAAAGAGAAAATACGGATTCAGAAATATGCTCTGGATTTTCTAGAATCATTTTTTCCACTCTGTAGTGACAAAATTTATTCAGGAGAAGCTTTTCAATTTATCTTAAATTATGTATTCTAAATGTGAAACTGGTCACTATCTTCAAATTAGTCCTTCTATAGCTTAATCGTAATTTTTTATCCCTTGGAAAATCATATTACCATAAAATGAAATATGTATGTATATGTATACATATGTTTGTATACACGAAATATTTCTCTTTAGAAAATGGTACATTTCTAATTTGTGTGTTCAAACTGAAAACCTTATGGAAAGGCCTCAGAAACATGACACAAGGATGAAATCCTTCAGAACAGACACCTAACTGCAAGGGTCTACAGTGCAGATGCCAGCATGTGGGCAATGTACCTAAACTCCTTTTATATTGTGCAAGACTAAAGAACTACTGTTCACCTTATCCTGAAGCATACATTTACACAGGGCCAAATGAGCAGCTCCCTAAGGTCCATGGACTAGATCTGCACATGAGGGAAGCTGAAACACCAAAATGCAGGTGTCTGATTAAAGAACTGAATTCCACTCCTGCAACAAACGTCACAGGCTATCACTGATTAAATTGCATTTCAGTTCATTTTACCTATTTTTACTGCGAAAAGTACCAGAAGCAAAGCTTCTGAGTCTCTGTGCATGTTGATATTTACTAAGTGGCAGAGACTGCTCAGTCCCAAAGGCCTCGGTACCATCACAGGCTGCACAAGCGGAAGAAAATCAGGCTACACTTACTGCAGACACACAGAGCTCTGACTTGGTTGGGAAGGAAGGACCATGTCTTATTATGATATGATGAGATATAAAGAAATGATACTTTGATATCTTGAATCTTGAAATGTTAAAAAGCTGATGTGAAAAGTCAAATAAGCCTAAATTAGCAGTCATTTCCTTTTTCCTAATACAGAGAGCTAATGGCCACATACAAAACACAATTAAATTAAAAAAGATGTACTTGTTTAGCAAGGTTACAGCAACATGAGATTTGTATAAAAATATATAGTCGCCTACATAAATAACAAATTATATACCAACCTGACAATCTTTGTCACTGTAAAGCTGAATTAAAGCATATGAACTTTTATAAATTTCAGGAATTATTGGTTCCAAAAAAAATGACAAATATGTTTTGTTTCTATCAAATTAACTATTCAAAATTTTAAAGTTCAATAATACTGCATATTCTATAGAGTGCTAGACTTAAGTACAGCTAGGTCTGTCTGTGCGGCAGCACCATAAGCCATTAAGCTCCCCTTATTTACCTGTCCATCATAAACTTAATATGTGATTCATCCTTTTCATATCACAAAGGAGAAAAAAGTGATCTTTTGTATTTGAATCTCTGATTTACACGCCTCATCTTCCCTTCCCAAGCAGTAAATGGTAGAGAAGAAAGCTTTGTCTGCAGTTTCTTCAGCCCTTTTTTTCTGAGGAAAACCAGTTATATGTAAGGTCTCTAAGGAATTTGATGCTCTCTTTATCCCCTGACCCTATTTTCATACTCAGAACTACAAGAAAAGAAGCTATCCCACAGTAAGATAACATATTCGGAGGTTAGTAAGAATTTCAGTATGTAAATTGTATGTCCTTTTCCCCAAGACCCACTCAAGTCTTTTGGGAATAGGCCAAATAAGCTCTCAAAACGAAGTACTTCATAATGGAAATATTCTATTCCACTCTTTTAGATGCTCACTTGAGGAGAAAACAACACAACTCCCGGTGGCTAGAGGAAAACAACACAGTAAAATATACAGTGCAGATTTAATATCAAAGGAGGACGACATTCCTGATGGATGAAAGACCTTGGGACTTACCCAGTAAGATTTTCAAAGTTTATCTTTGTATACTATTTAGTAGTTATCAACTAAGTTATAGCATCTCTTTATAGGAAAAATTGCATTCATTTTCCCACCATTGTAGTTACCATTTTAATAAAGAAGAGAGAAAAAGCATGCTAAAGATGGAGGGATACAAAAGATATTTCTTTTAAGAAGGGAGGAATAATGATTGCCTCTGAGCTTCAATCCTGATGCCACTTCCCACAGTAAACAACACGACTGATGGAAAAGAAATTTTTGTTTGTTTTTTCCTTTTTCACCAGTTTCTTTTATTGTCAGAGAAGAGTTATTGTTCACAAATAAAGAAATAAGAACTAAGTGGGTTTACCATGAAGCTATCAGTAATATCTCAACTCCAGCTATCAAGAAGGTGAAAAAAAAACCAAAATCAAAACAAGTTGTTAAATAGAACTAAATGCACTAGGCAAGGCAATGATGTCTAATATCTCTAATGCTCATGTTTGAGGAATGAGGTAGAGAAAGGGAATGGAGACCAGGAAGGTGCCAAGCTTGCATGCTCTCCCTAAGTAGCCTCTCCCTTTACTAGCACAGGTGAGAGGATACTGGATTACATGGGTCACTTACAAAAAATGCCAGTAGAACATTTCTTGTCACTGAGTCTTCAGAGCAGAGTGAAAACTTGTATTTTTAAACTGAAATACAGAGCTGTCAGCAAAATAACTGTTGCCTTCAACAGAATTAGGCTTTTGCCCTATAGTTCTGGCTATCTGTGCATATAGATACAGCATGTAACCAAAGATAACTGTAATCCTGTAAACTTACTACAATACTATGACTGTGTAGAACCATATTGGAATTGACTGGCATGTAAGCATTAAACCAAGTAACAGATATGTACATCAGGTAATGAATACCAACTCCTTTAGCAAGCATGTGATTTACATTCAAACTTCTCAGTTTTTCTCTCTGGCAGACAAACAAAAAACCTTGCAACAATATTAGTTCAGAAAGAATCTAAATTTTGTAAAGAGGAAAGAGGGAAATTATGCTTTATTTTTATTTAAACATATGCACCCAGTTAATATCCCTAAATCATACTGTTTGTGCTTCTGTACGGTTACTGCAATGCCAAGCTGTGGTATTTGCAGGTACAGATGGCCCAGATGCCAGAGTATCACTTCCTACACTTATCTGCCATATGCAAGCCTTTTAACTAAATCATTTTTAATAACTGAAGTGAGACAGAGAGCAACTGGTGTTTTGCTGTTGGTGTGCACTCAGTAGCAACTTGAATTAACAATTAACCTTTAACGTACAGTAAATTAATACTTTCGTTACTAGACTGGTAGTTAGTACCTATAGGAAAAAGCAGCCTACCTGAATAACATGTTTCAGCTTGTCAATAATTTGACTTATTACAGGATCTGTTCCCTTCACTTTTACTTCTGGATTTGTAGACTGAGCTTTGATTCCACTGCCAACCACGCGACGTGTATAGCTAGTTTAACAGAGAAACAGACAAAAAAAAAAAAAGATTAGTAACTTATTCTACTTTCAGAGTCATCTTCTAGTTTGTATTATCTCTCATGGCACCAACGTTCCACTTTAATGAGATGCATTAATTTTGTGCACACATTTTTCACAAAGAAGAAATACAACATTACTACCTTCCACAAAGTCCTGTTATTATACCTTTAACTTTACTATAAACTTTAACAAGGAAAGTTATCTACATTTTGAGCCACAAAATATTCACCCCATGCATGAATTTTTGTATGTGTGCAAAAAGACTGTCCTCCATTTCACTTTTGCTAAATATGTACTACATCATGGATCCCATTTCAGTTCTAAAACAAATTCCAGATTCTACACACACTGTATGTTCAGAACTAAACCTAAAGTCTCCTAGTGTTTTTGTGAGTGCACATGTAGACAGAATATCTATTGCAGGACAACAGCCAAATTGAGCAAAAATTATTTAACATTACGTAAATTATACAAGTACAGGCCAAAATGTACTTAATATTTAAAACAGAAGAAACAGAAACCAGATAAATGCTGATTCCAGAAAGAACTGCTGTAGTAAGTAAAACATTGTTCCTAATACACCAAAACGCAAAATACAGAAACTAAACTAACAATCTAGGAGGATTCTGTTATTAAGATGCAATTTTTCATTCAACTTACCATGTTATATGTAATACTCAAGTTATGCAAGAAAAACTAAATAACTACCTTCTCACCACAGATATTGAACAATATGCAAATACTCTCCATATGTTACATTTTGTCTGCATCCTCTGTAAGAGGACAGGTCTATATATCTCTGTCTCAAAAGCATTTTTCCAGCTGTTGTGCTGTAAGAAAAAGAAAATAAATAACCCTAAAAGAAATGGAGTAAAGAAAAGTCTAATTCCCGCCTGTTAGATTCACATACAAGCATAGACAAGACAGCATATTCAAATTTTGCAGAATTTTTTAATGCAAAACATTACGGGTTCTCTTAGCTCTGTGGAAATCCTTCCATATATGCTAAACAATGAATGCCATTCAGTAAAACAAGGTTGCCATACACCAATAATATTTTATCTTCGATCTTTACTTAAATATTGCCTTAAAAGACATTAGGATACTCCTAAGGAAGTGTATACATTGAATATATGAATGACTCATATTCTTCAAAAAATGTTATTTCGATTTATAGCAGACAGATTTTGTGCTGTCTTGAAGCAATGGAGGCACTTGCCAGCATGAGGTGATGGGGGTGTGTAAAAGATCTGCAGCCTGCCTGCTCATCTTGGGTGATTGTTTAATGCAGCAATTTGAGAAGGGTCAACAACTCTTCAGGTAGTTCTTTGTGTGAAAAAGAAAAACAAATGTAAAAACCTTCACCAAAAAATCCTGTGACAGTCATTTGTCTAAGTCAAGATAGATAAATCAAAAAGGAATTTATTGAAGCTGAACAATTCTGCACTCACCAGAAAGACAAGTGGTTTCACTCAGCATACTGTTTTAATGCAAGACAGAAATTTTTCTTCATACAGTAACACTCTAAAAAAGTCTTGAAGGTTATGGCTATCCTTTCTATGCAGTGCTCTTGTTCTCCATTGCACAGCATGCAAGATCTGGGTTCTCACTTTCTGTCACTCAGACTTCTTCAATTAACACCCTTTTTTCAAATCCTGCAAACCCAACTATTACACATTCACCTGCGAAATGCATAACTTTGAAAAACAATATCCTTTCTCTTTTGTTAATTCAATTGATGATACTCATTTCTCTAACCATGCAGGGAGAAATAAATCATACAGAAGCTGAGACTTCCCTAGGCTACAATTTTATTAATTTAGCTCACCTGGGAATTATGTGGCAATGACTCATTCAAGAGTGACCAAAATTTCTTTTTCAGCTACTTCTACAATGAAATCGACAGCCTTGCACAGCTGGTATTTGCCATTGAACTAACACCCTTTCTTTCACAGGAGAGAAAGTAGCTGGGAAAGCAATACTGGTCTGGAGAATGGACCTGATATTAGGAGTTCCAATCATGTTCCCCAAACTTCAGAATTGAGATTCTCTAAATTCCTCTTCCGCTCTGGTTCATAAGGAACTGTTGGATTTACTCATCAATAAAAACTGTTAGCATTTAATTTTGTTTTTTCTCTCTCCCATTCCTAGTGATTCTCTTACAGTCATTCATTTTCATATTCTCTCAAAGCAAAAGCACATATACATCTGCTCCCCAGATTGATGAACTCTATTATGTATTAAAACTTCTTTCTAGGCAATGATTGATTCCCCTTTGTCACATAAAAAGAGACAAACAAAAAACAAAAATTAAAAAAACCCACAACAACAACAAACCAAAACAACCAGAAACCCCCAACTTTTTCTGATTTACTCATTTTCAGTACTGTCAAGTCAGTGTGGCCCAATGGCTTTTTGCCATTTTGTGTTAGAAGCTTCAAGTTATCCCAGAAACATGTCCAAAATGCATTTGAATGTTCTCTCAGATCTCATGACTCAGACAATTCCTCTACAAAGTCCAGATATTCTTACTCAGAAACACCGACTGTAGCAGATCTCACTTAACCTTCATGTCTTTTGCCCACATTGGTAAGAAAAAGCACCCTTGCACAGAAAGCAGATGCGCCGTATGAATGGTCATGTCCTTCACCAGGCTACTTTTTCTTCCTTTCAGGAAGGAAATTCACTCAGTCACTTAACCTGCCAAAAAAAGGAACTACTAACATTAATTACACAAATTGCATCCTTGCTGGCTGCTCAGAGATAGGGTTTGCTTTTTTCCAGTTGGGAGGGGGGAAGGGTAAGAAGCTGAAGAAGAGTTGTCATGTGCAATGAAGCGACGACAAGTAGCACACTACTGCTTGATAATACCACATCTTTAAGTCTACTGGCTTAGAACAAATACTAGATCATTAGGTGTTGGTAGTAACAACCTTGGTATTACTTGTCCTTACTTGCTCTGAGCTGTTTAGCACCTTTCTACTTTCTGTCTCCTAATCTTGCTCTCACCAAAGGCTGGCGTGATCCTTTTCAGGGCTTACAGAATAAAAGAATTCATCATCCCCCCTGCTTTGCGCTGCCTGCAGGCCTACTTATCCTCCACAATAATGTTCCCAAACAGAACAATGTATCTTTCCACCTAAAACCTACACAAATGCACTGACTGTCCCCAAAACTGTTTAATCCCTGTTCTCTGAAAACTGACATATTTTATCCCATTCTCCTGAAATTTCTGGCAGTTACAGACCCCAGAAAACCCCAAATAACACAGAAGATTATGTCAATAGAGAAAAGTTTGGAGCCAGGGCCAGTATTACAAAGTTTTATGGTTTATCATCACATTTACTAGATGTTTATCACATTGCCCAATTTGATTCTTAAATAGGACTTGATAGATCTCTCCAGAAATCCTTATACTTCTGAAGTGCTGTGTTATTCAAGCTTTGTAAAGTTTTTACTCCCTCAAGAGCTTTTAATTTTGTATTCAGAGACTCCAGTATCAGATTCTTGAAATTAAATTCTTGAATAAATTTAATTCTCAAAATGAATAATCCAGGTCCTGGATTGTCACCCAGGAACATGCCTTATAAAGCACATATAGCAAATAAGCAGGTCTATGACCAAAATTAAGACTCATTTGAGCGCAATTCCATTTGGAAGACTATTTTGCCCCAAATGTATTGGGTGTGATTGGCAAGGATTTGGCAGCCTGGGGGCTGCAGGAGTGGCTTCTGTGAGAAGCAGTTAGAAGCTTTCCCTATGTCTGATAAAGCTAATGCCAGTTGACTCCAGGATAGACCTGCCACTGGACAAGCCCAAGCCCATCAGTGATGGTAGCAGCACTTCTGGGATAACAATTTTTAAAAGGAGAAAAAACTGCTGTGCAAGAGAATGTGGAGCAAATGAATTGAGAATATGAGAGAAACAGTCCTGCAGACCAGTGGAGAGAGGAGTCTACGCTGGAGCAGGTTTGGTGGCAGGTCTTGTGACCCTGTGAAGGACTCAGGCTGGAGCAGTTTGTTTCTGATGTACTGCACCCTGTGGAAAAGTCCCATGCTGAAGTAGTTTGTAAAGAAGGACCTGTGCTGAAGTTCATGGATGACTGACTCCCGTGGGATGCACTCCATGCTGCAGCAGAAGAAGAGTGTGAGGAAGAAGACTTGGTAGAGACAATGTGTAATGAATTCCCAAATATGAATATACTCAACATACTGAAGTAAACTAATACATATGTTTGCATTTTTTCTTGTTATCGGAAATCCTAACCCATATTAAACTTACTTTCACTGTGAGGTGATCTGGATTTGACAAATTGACATTAAAAATTCTTACTTAACTTTGAGTTTGCTGTAATTATTTACTCTGGCAAGTCACAAGGCAGATTAAAAACCTTTTTTCTTTATTCAGGTGTATAATAAGGCAACAAAACTTTATGAAGTATTGCTTTATTGATTATTATCATAAAAGATTATGGAAGTCAACCCCTTTTTGTTTAATCTACTCTTGCTGCTTGAAATGGTATCTTTTGCATAAAAAAGTTATAAATTATGTGTCATTGTTTCTTATTCCACATATCATTGCGTTTAATTAACAAATGTCTATAAAGCTAGCATCTTCAAACATTTTAATGTTAACTAAATGATCTGTCAAAGCTAAATGGGCTATTCGGAATCTGAGCATGATACCCAAAACTTCATCCCTGTAGACTTACATTTACATGCAATGTATGTTTCCCTTTAGTGGGGGAGAATGTAAAAATCTCAGACTGTTTGAAAGACTGCATTTATCATAAAGTTTTAATACAACATTAATCACTTTCTGTTTCTCTGACTCGTAATGTACAAGTAATGACAAAAAACATTTTAAGGATCCCCACAGAGGTAGTCTGACTTGAGCAAATGTTGCTCCGATTTGAATCTTGAGGAAAAAAAATGACAAATTTCTTGCTAGAGAAGTAATAGACCCACCATCTGTGCTCATTTCTGTACAAGCATGGTAATGTATCACATCACTTTAATAGGCAGACTTGGTCCCCAAGTACTATTCATTTTCATCAACATTAGAAAGAAACCCAAGCACCAATATATTTGTATTCTATAAACATGTTTTAAAGTGATGAATAACAAGGTGCCCATTTCCTGAGCTCAATATATGAATATTCATATAAATTACCTATTACTCTCTATTGTACCTATGAATACAGTTGATGGGGTTTACGTTTTATTCTATCAAGTTCTCTGATAAAAGAGATCATGTTTTATTGTCTCTTACCAATTTCATGGTATGTGTAGTTAATTCTTGTAAGAATCTGTCATTTTGGACGTGGCACTTAAGGCAGGTCTGTGTCTCCATATCACTCCAGCACAAAATAATCAGTATTATATAGTGAAGACAACAAATACTGATACATCATATTTATTGGCAACAACTGATTATGATTTTCCCTGTCAAGCTCCTTTTAGGCAATTGGACAATGTTTCAAGTAGGAGATCCAAGAAACAAGAGGTATTATGACAGCAAATGCTATTCTCCACAATATCCTTTAGTGTTCTGGAAGTCAATCCTCTCCCAAAAGATTTAGTGATGTTCTACACTTCAGCAAGTTTAGCTGGTCATCCCATCCTGATATAGCTCTTTCAACTGCTACTATCACCTTTTGTCACCACATTCTGGTCACTAGCAGTATTCCCCACTAGCAGTATTGGGGTCTGTCCTGTTTAACATCTTTATCCATGGTTGGAGAAGAGGCTCAAGTGCATCCTCAGTAAGTTCACAGTCGACACCAAGTTAGGTGAGTGTGTCGATCTGCTGGAGGGTAGCAAGGCTTTACACAGAGATCTGGACAGACTGGGTCACTGAACTGAGGACAACTGTGTGAGGTTCAATAAGGCCAAGTGCCAAGTCCTGCACTTGGTTCACAACAACCCCATGCAGCGCTACAGGCCTGGGGGAGACTGATTTGAGAGCTGTTCAGCAGAAAGGGACTTGGGGGTGCTGGTTGACAGCTGGCTGGATATGAGCCAGCAGTGTGCCCAGGTGGACAAGAGAGCCAATGACATTGGCCTGTATCAGGAATAGTGTGGCCAGGAGGACCAGGGCAGTGCTTGTCCCTCTGTACTCAGCACTGCTGAGGCTGCACCTCGAGTAGTGTGTTCACTTTCAGGCCATTCACTTCAAAAAGGACACTGAGGTGCTGGAGTGTGTCCAGAGGGGGGCAATAAGGCGTCTTGAAGGGTCTAAAAAATACATCCCATAAGGACGCAAGTGAAAAGACAAGGGGAAATGGCCTTAAGTTGTGCAAGAGAAGGTTCAGATTAGATATTAGAAAAATTGTTTTCACTGAAAGAGTGGTCAGGCATTGGAGTAAAGCTGCACAGGAGGTGGTGGAGTCATCATCTCTGGAAATGTTTGAGAGGCCTCTGGATGTGGCACTGGGGATATGGTTTAGGGGTGATAATGGAGTTAGGCTGATGGATGGACTAGATGATCTTGAAGGTCTCTTCCAACCTTGATGATGGTTCTGTGTGATTCTTGGGCTTTTCATTGCTTGGCTCAATTGACACTATCAAGAGCTACTCAGGAATCTCTGCCTTAAGTTGTCAGGTTACCGGGTCATGATATTGAGTCGGCTGTTCTGGTTGTGAAAGGCTTAATCACTGGGGTGCATTACCTTACCTCTGAAATGTTTGTGTGTATCAGGTAACAGAGTTATAGGAGGTTCACTTGAGTAATCATTGGAGCTGTACAGAGATACTTCCTGACAAACTCATTTTGTCCATCACTTTGTGGCAATAGGATTCCCATCTCCATTTGCAATATTATATCTCAAATGAAATCTTAACTGATAGCATTACAGTAATCTCCATGACAGCAAGCAGACAATAACCACTAACCCCTCATCTGGTAACAATGGGGAAGATTCTTCATTGACTTAATTTTCTGCATTTGAAACCAATTTGGTGAGAACAATGTAATGCTGACTTCCATTTGACTGTGTGAAGTAAATGGTGAAATCCTAGGGAAATAATTTGAAAGTGGGTGTTTACTTCCCATGGGTGCTTTGGAAAGGTCTAGACAGTGAAAATATAACGTACAAGAGACCAAATAACTTTTAAAATAGTATATTTATTTACTACGTTTGCTTTCCTGTTTTCATTTTCTTTAACTGACATTGATACAAGAACCAAGCAGAAACTTTTACAACATATTCCCTCCTTCATTAAATGGATTTTCTTGTTTGTAAGTTCTAGTGCGTAAAAGTAAGCACTCATGTACTAGCATTGCTAAGGGATTTGCTCTGTTCAGCTTCTCAGATTAATTGAATTCTAAATTACTTCAGAACTTAGGTTGTTGGCACTTATGAGTTTCAAACAAGCATCTGTATTTATATAGTCTCATTGTGCTTAAGAATGATAAAATAGCATAACGTGCCCGCTACATTTTGTTTTATTTCAGACATGGGATATACTTTTTAATAACTCTTTCTCAGCTTGTTTGCTTTATGATTGCTGATAATTGCTGGTTTACACCTGCTACTGCTTCCATCTTCATCACTTCTGGGCATTTCAAAATTCTGGGTAACTGTTAATTGAGAAATTAACAATTACTTGAATACCAGTAAAAAGTAAACATATGCAGCAACAAACGAGTAACATTGTTTAGTGGTGCAAAAGTTAATTGGCAAAGATGAACAAAACAAAGAATCACTGCAATCATAAAAAGCTCTTGAAGCTTAGACAGG
This sequence comes from Grallaria varia, assembly GCA_013396735.1. Taxonomy (NCBI): domain Eukaryota; kingdom Metazoa; phylum Chordata; class Aves; order Passeriformes; family Formicariidae; genus Grallaria; species Grallaria varia. The sequence continues at coordinate 94,496 of VWZG01006616.1, forward strand.
ATTTGGATGTTTTTCAGTCTAACATAGTCTTTTTCAGATTAGGTACTGCAAAGTTAGCCTCAGAAACTTTGTCCAAAATATTTTTCACCCAGCTGTCATGGACAGTATATACCTTTTAAATGATCAAAATCCCATTTAAAATAAAATAAAATGTCTTCAAATTTTCAATGAAAACTCATTTTTAATTCTGTAATTTGGTATTTATGTGAAAAAAAAAAAAGGTTGTATATACGCTTGTTAGATTTGCAGAAAACATGCAGTGCAGAAAACAACACAGTAAAATGTGTGCTATTTGTGCCTCAGAAAAAAAAATCCTGTCATAATTTAGACTAAAATATTAATAACAAAAAGCATGTTTTTAATTTTTTGTCATTGACCAGACCTGATTTGATAAAGGAAAAAAAAAATAGCAGATCAGTCTTTGGACTTTTTTACACTTGAAAACTAAGTGACATGTCTTTGGAATACTCTTTTTAAATAGGTAATTCATTTAAAAAATTCTTATTTGGAACTAGGTTCACAGGAATATGATAAATAACACTGAAGTATGTAATAAAGTATTATAGAGTCTTTCTGTGAATTTACAAGTGTGGCCCAGATATTTTTTTATTTTGTACAAAATCTCCCATAGTCAATAATTTCCACTATGTTCTAATCGTACAAAGGTCTTTTGAGATCTTCTAAAACTCACAGACCCCCCAACATTCCTTCACAATCTTAATTTGAACACGAAGATTTTTGAGAGGATTTTATATGTAGTGATTGGAAGTAAGTTCATCCTAATTTTAATGCCATCTGTGTTGTCCAAAAATAAGTATTTAATAAGCAATAAGAAGTGCTAATGCAATAACTTGATGTCCCAAAGGCTTCATTAGGCAGACAGGTTTCCCTCTGGAGACTTCCAAAAGCACAACTTCTCTCCAGTTGCCATGTATGGAACATGTATTTAGAAGTATTGTTTTACTATGCCTCTGAAATTTAGTACACGATGTGTGCCTGTGAAGTCAGAGTATACTTTTAGCAAAGAATGAAACTTCTATTAGAAGCAGAATTTTCTTCAGAAGAAGAAATGCTATCACCCACACATTGAGAAATTGTTCTTCAAAGCTTTCTTCTAGCACAACAAATAAATTCTGATCACAATTAAAGATCCATCAGTAGCACAGTTGTGACATTTTTGAAATACAACTAATTTGCCTGGATCTGTATTAGCTTGTTAAGGTAATCTATTTCAAGCTAAAGTTATAGACATTGTTTTTTAAAATACTATATTTTCCTGCTGATTTTCTTATTCCTTTTCATGGGGAACCTCTGAATGAATCAGTCCACATTAGCTGAAAAAATTCTGGAAAAATTCTGCCTCATTGTTGTGAAACCTTAAATACATTTCCCTGGAACTGCTTTTATTTCCTACTGTAAAGAAAAATTTTATATCAAGTTTTCAATGTCAGAGAATTTTGTTTTGTTTTACTTCAAAATTTAATCTTTATACTGTTCAAAAATTCAAGAACTTCTGGAGAATTCTCACTCAAAAGTTCCCATGGAAATCAGTCTTCTGGTCAATTCACAGTAATCACTGTAAAACCTATCTACGTGTATATATCCCAGCAGTATGTTGCTAATTTCTAGGCAGAGACATTATTTTTATATGTGATGCAAAATGAATGTCACAAAAAAGCATGACAAAACATGCCTGTAATGCGCCTTAACAAATAAATGTGTTCTAGTAATTGCAAGCTCTGTCAAAGAGAAAAGAACTGAAGAGGAGCTTTGAGACATATATTTCATTTAAACTAGGTGCCTTGGGTAAGTCACATGTTTAAAACTGAGAAAATAAATTCTTATTACATTAGAAAATAACTAAACAGCGGACATATGCAAGTGCACTAAATCTAGATAAATGAGAACAATAATATCTCCTTCTTCCTTTAGTATTCTGGAAATCTTCTAACAACTGTAATAATTCTGCTGTACCTTCATTTAATGGAGCAATGAAATGAGAGATATTAATTATCATAAACAAGCACATAAATGCTCATATTAAATAGCTGGTGAAACAAAGGAATTACCTTGGAAAAACAATTCAAACAACTTGGAAACACAAAGCTACCAAGCCTAATCAGTCTAAAATTGAGAAGCCTTCATCCCCTATAGGACACTAAAAAATCTCTGCTTGGAAATGGCAAAAGGTTCATATAACAGCGGCATTATGTAGGACACCAAACCTTAGAGACAGAAGTATGACATTTCATATTGTGTCCAACCTAATGCTTCAGTGCACAAACCAAAGTATCCCGTAGGGACTTGGAATGCACTTGATAAATTTTGGAATGACTCCTGACACAGTCAATACTTATCTCACAGCCCCATAGAGACTACACCACTACAGATCAAGGTCAAAGGTGCACTTGCATAATCCATTATTTGTTATTGAGTGGTTTGGGGCTTTTTTCTGAAGTAATTTATGGAAAACTAGCAGAAAATGACAGTTAAGTTATGGCAAAGGACTACCAAGCAGATAATTAACCTGAATATGATTATTGACGAAAGCAAAGAAGGTCATTCAGCAATAAAGGTCATATGAAGAAATCAACCTAGGCCACTGTGCAATGCTAAGAGTGAAAAGCTATTTCAGCAAATTTACTGACATGAGCCACTTGATAGAGTTTTTTTCCTGTTTTTTCTAAAGAATTAAATCCCCTGTAGTGGAAAGGCTGCTTTTTACTGTTCTTCTCTGTTGTTCAAGTACACTTGGATTTAGCAAAGGATTGGTGGTTTCTTACGAAGTCACTGTAAGTGTCCAATCCATCTCTGGGGCTTTGGATTCATTGTATCTTCCTAATTTATCTAAATGTGTATAAATGATGATGCAAACTGGGAATCAATGACACTTATCCAACAATCCAACAGATGATACTTTTCATCCTAAATGGTTTTTGAAATG
>VWZG01006616.1:97911-151402 GCA_013396735.1 Grallaria varia
TGTTTGGCCCCATTGTGACAAAATTACAATGAAAATGTGGCAGTGACATAGTTTTGTCTTCTTCCCAGTCACCCAAATCTTAATAAAATAGGGCCTTTAGGCAATATTGCATAGTTTTCCCCTGGGAATGCCCCCCATAAGAAGGAAGATTGCAAAATTATTAGCAACTGTAAGCAACTTACCTGTTTTTAGCTGCTTAAAAATAAGACATATACTACCTAAGCTTTTATTGCTCACAGAGCATGGAAAGAGAAAGAAAAGGAGAAAGGTCTCTTGTGGGAAATACAGCATCAAGTGTAGGATGAAATGATGACTTGCCCTCTACATAGGACAAGAACTCTAGACACAATACTGAACTTTTAAATAACTAAACTGAAATTAGATTGCATTTGCCTTGGGGTACTCATTGTTAAAGTCATAAGCTTCCTGAAGCAAGCCTATTATCCTCTCTGGTTTTCAGTTTAACATGTAAAGTCATCACAATTCTTATTTGTGTCATGAAAGATGCTATGAAAAGACAAGATATTGTGATGTGCCTAGCTATTTCAGTAATGGGAACTGTATATCTGAGCATCAATAAGATGTCAAAGAACTTGGCTTTTTTTTTTTTCTGGAACATGCGCTTCAGTGTATTCTAGAAAACAGTGCAGGTAATGACAAGCTTTTATTTTCCCTTTTGTCGTAAAGCAGCTCAAAGTATTTAATTTACTGAAATATTCAGTAGAAACAGACAAACTAAAGGACAAAACTTATAAGAAATTTATTGAGATTATAATGAACTGCTGGAAGCAAGGAAAAGAAGGGTTCCACTTTCTTCCTTTGGGACCAGAAGGAGCGGAAGTCCATTGCCTATTAAAAGATTTGATTTTTAACTTCACTTGTGATACTGCCTTTGTAACCAAAATTAATGTCAAGTAGGCAACATGGGGTTCAAGGATAATGTAAGGCAAACAGGTTATCTTCCCTAAGGGAAATGCTGCCAAAGGAAGACAAGAAAATGCAGTCAAAGTTTTGCCAAGAAACGTTTAACAGGGGAAAAGCACCCTACAGCAAGTATTACATGACTGAAAATATTAAATGAACCTTGTGTTGCAAAAATATATATAACTCCTGTGTGTAGTTATGTATTTGTATGCATGTATATACATGTATAGGTACAGATATGTACATTTCTGTTATGAACTACATACTGAGCCAAACTCAAGTATCTCTGTTCAGTACCATGAAATTATCAGAGTGTTTATAAACAATGGCTGGATTTTAAAGGCATTGTAATACTGAGGGCTTTCACTGAGAGAATAAAACATGCTTTGGTATCACGGGATTTGGGAAATTAGAGGGTTTGTGTCTCTATGTGTTCATGATTTAACACTGAGCAAGCAACTGGAAAATAGGTCTTCCACACTACAAGAGTGTTGCAGTGACATTTTAGTCATAAGTTTTAGGTCATTGATTGATGTCAGTAAAACCACAGCCTAATTTCTTATGCAAAATCTCTGGAGAGAGACCAGTTTAAAAAAGGAATTCACAATCATCATCAGAGTCACAGAAATTAGTATGTTTCTTGAGCTAAACATTTTTGTTTTATCATTTTGCATTTATCAATATACACAAATTTCAAGCCACTTTAAAAATATTTCTCTTCAGTGGGTTGTTTTATATCAATTCTGTCTATTCTGTGAAGCTTATTTCATTGTCAACCAAGATGACTAAACGTAATGACTCAGGTGACTGACGTGCCTCAGATTTATTTCATGTTGTAACACAAGAAGGAGCTGGTAACAGGAAATTCTCTTTTCTGTTGGCATCAGTGGGTCATTCATTTACAGGCTGATTTTGTCAGAGAATAAATGGCTGTGGCTTATTGTTAATAGTTGGAGAGGAAATGAAGAAAGATAAAAGTTCCTGTATCTTTACACAAAAGTACATTTTATTTGTTTTATGGTTACTGGATAAAATGATGAAATACACATGACGGCAGAAACTGTGGTATCTAATTCCTTGCAAGCCATCCTAATCAGTAGTCTAGAGACCCACGGTCATTCCTGCATTGCTTTTTTCAACTCATGAATCTCAAATTAGTCCATACAATCTGAAGAAATATCACTGGGACAGACTAAGAACTGTGTTTACTGATACCTGCAATGGACTGTATTCCTCTGGATTCTGAGATGATTTGCAGTCCTGAGCCCTCGATCACTAGAAAAGAACCTGGTGGTATGGTTCTAACTGCTGAATTAAAGGAAGCAGGAAGCTATCTCCAGTTTTTGTTGCTTTGGTGTTTTGAGTTTTTTGTTTGTTTGGGGGATTTGTGTTGGGTTTTGTTTGTTTTGTTTTGTTTTGTTTTAATGCATCCTAATCAGTTTCATATTCTCTGACAAGACTTTACAGATTGCATATTGCATATAAAACAGTCAAATCATTTTAATTGTGAAGCCCAAAGGTGTTGGTTCTTGAGCTGTAATTCAGCTGTTCCACATTCTTATTCCTGGAACAGGTTTTTATTAGACCAGGTTGAAAGAGAATCTGGCAACTAGTTTTAAGAGAAAGTGCCATAGAAAGTCAAGCAATAAATAGATGGAGCAATAAGAAAACCCATGCAAACTTCTGATGTACAGAAGATTGTGCTTACTTCTTTAAATACAATGCTACCAATAATTATCTTCCATCTCTGGGAACTAGAATTATAGGGTCTTAATCCCAACATCTTAAGGCCATTCTTCAGACTAGAGTTTCCTCTTCATTTTATATTTTCTTTAGGACACTTGTCAACAAAATACCTGTTGAAATGACAGTACTCTGACAATTTAAAAATATTTGTTTACAAATGAAAAAAAACCCAAAAACTTCCTTTTCCTTTTTTCCCANATTAGGGAAACTTTATTGTAAGTACTGTGAAGCTCTGAAATAGGTTCTGGAAAAGTTGTGGACTTCCCATTTGTGATTTGATGCTGGTAATCCCACATTGGCATGAGCATGTTGTAAACACTCTAACAAGGTTTGGAAGCAGCAATTTACTCTGAACTGCTGAGCTCTACACACAAGAAAATAAGGCAAAATTATGGTATGCCCATTATTGTAAATAATATTATTTCAACCTCTTTGGCCACTTCATACTTTATTTTGAATGAGCATTGGGATATATTTTTCAATATTTTTCAATCTTTTCAACCAATGTAGAAGGAACATGGAAAAAGTCAAGTCAGGAAAGAACACTTGGGTCATTCAGAACACATCTCAGAAATACTCATAATTCAGGTCTTGGTCTTTCTGCCTTGTTTTCAGAATAGGACTGAGTCACCAAATGACATTGAGTGATTTCTTTTCAGGTTGTAGCATTCACAGAGAGCATTAATTTGAGTATTAATCTAATCTATGCTTTCTGACTTTATCAAGACCCAATCTTACGCTCTTCAGTCAAAGGAATTTTCAGTTTCAGATCCTGATCTTTCAAGGAGTCTGTTCAAAGAGGTCTCTCTCCAGGCAGATAGTGAAAATACATACCTCAATTGCAAATAAGACTGTTTTTGTAATATCAATGTCTTGGCCATCTCAGAAAAATATTGAAACAAAAAGTGCCATATCCTCAGGGGTTTTTAATTTGTTGGAGTGGTTTTTTAAATATAGCAGCAATATTATAAACCAGAAGACATAACAGGAACTTCTTAAACAGTCTCTGATATTGTTCAATGAGCGTGTTGCCCACCAAGGCAGGCGTGTGCATGTTCTGCCCTGGGCCTCCAACTTTCTTTTGTCTTAGATGGATTTTGGCAAGCGTCACCCAAGTTTATGAAATCAAAACCATCACCCAGATGGTGAGAAACAGTTTCAGACTCCTTCAGACGTTGTGCTGTAGATTTGCCAGCTCAGCTATGTTTCCAAGAGCTGTACCAACCTTCACCAGGGGCAGGTAGGAGGGTACTAACAGTGACTTTGAACACCCTAATTCCCTTTGGCAAAATTAAAAATGAAACATACATTAAAAAAAAAAAAAAGTTTATTTTGAAGAAAGATATTGAAAGGAAGCCAGAATAAAGCACAGAACTGAATTTAGATTTCTCTGTTCTCAAGCTGTGACATAAACATTGAAGATCTATTCCACTATTTATCTGTAATTTCATTGGTCTATTAAAAAAAAGATATTAAAATTATTGGCTTGTGCACTATCAGAATGAATTAATTTTTTTCCTCTGGAAGAAAGCAGTTGTGTAATTTTAAAATCTGAGTATCAACAGAAACTTTGTTGTCACTGGAGAAAGAGACATTAATTACATCATTTGTTTACCAAATATGTGGTTAAAAATTGGATCTTTGACATGGTCAAAATTTTCTTCTCAGGCATGGTTACACTAAATCTAAATTTTCCATTTTGTTTTTTACATTTTTGCAATGTAAACACAATCTATTGCCAAATAAGGGAGGTGTCCTAGCTTTCTATCTTTGAGAAACTATGGTACAAAGACAAAAATGATTATTCATTAGAATGTGTGGACCTGATAGTGGTGCTATTTCACAACTGCGTATTTTGGAAGTCACTTATGTTAAAATAATAATGCACTTAGATTAGACATGTATTAGGAAATTTGGAAAACTACCACTGTAACTAATGTGTATGTAATTCCATCATTTCATACTTATATGGTTTACAAATGTTAAGAAAATGAAAATTTTGCAGGAGATAAAACATGACATATAGGTAGTTATGAGAAATTGTATTTATACCATCATGACAATCCATTTTGTCAATGCACATCATGTGAGAAAAAAAGATTTTGTATATAAGCATAAATAGCAGGACTTCAGAAGATTTTGTCTGATACTGTGTACTGTTTTTTTGTGGAAGATAATAGCTTGACAATCAAAATAATGTTTACTCATGACTTTATATTTCTGCAGTGTGAAATGCATGACATTTTACAACAATTTTAGTGACTGATACAAAGATAAATGCAGCAAAATTTTATAGCTCTATTTAACCTAGCCAGAATCAGTTAAGAACTCCATCAATATTAATTCTAATGATGCTGTCATGTCCATTACATACAAAGAGGTAGTTTTCCAGTTGTAATGCTGCTATATATGTTTGAATAGTGGGAATAAATGGCACAAGAATTTTTGACTTTGATAAGCATGAAGTAAAAATTTCAAAATGTGGAAGTTTTTTGAAATGTGATGTTGTGAAAGAACATAATAAAAAATCAACTGTTTTTCTGCTTATTATAACACTTACAGATTTTACATTATCAACATCCAGGCAAGTAGAACTCCTTATGTTTCAAGAAAAATTATGTAAGTTTATGCAAATCAACTTCTTCCTACCTAGTAGACAAAAAAACATACCAGCAGATTTTGACTATTGTTTAAGTAGGAAATGTACCAATTAAAATATGCATCTTTTTTTCAACAGAGAGACGAAAATTCCCTTCATTTCGCACAAACTTCTTACCATGTAGTGCAATGTGTGATGCATCTTATGATGTAATCCTATCATTCTTTCATCATCTAGCATACACACAAATTGTCCAATATCCACACATACAGTGAAGGTGTTCATACCTGAGGAATGCATATATATAATCATGAACAGACATATATGTCTAACAAACTGAAAATATGGCAGCTGACCTAATCCCCGAAGTGAGATTTTACACACCATGTCTAAGTTTAGTCAGTTATAATGATTAGTTAGTCAGTTTTCTGTTAACAGAAAAAAAGCATATAATAAAGTGGTCACACAGTGATTGTAATATGAAGTAAAAAAATATTTTTTGATCTGCTTATAAAAAAAGGCTTTATCAGCTATTAGGCAAGTCTCAATTGGGAGGTCATTATCCAGAGGCACATAGATAGGCCTGGGTTAATTCTACCTAAGTAATTGTCTAAAAGTGCTAATACTGCATGCTCAGTTGCCCAAGTCCCTCTGTAGTCAGTTGAGAGACAGAGCAACTTTACAGGAAGAATTACGATTCAGCTTTTTAAGAGCCTCTATCTCTCCACTTGTGACAACCAACACACCAGCACAATGGAAGATGACTCAGAGGAGATGGGCAGGAAAGATGAGCTCAGGGAAAAAGATAAGGAACCATCACCAAACACGGCAGAGAAAACTGAACTGGACTCAATGTGATGGGACTGGAGGGTGGTCTTTGTTGCAGATGTACATCACAGCAGTCGGTCTAGTTAGACCAGGATGAGGTGAGGGGAGAACACACAGTGGATCAACACAACAAAGAGTATAAAAGCTCAATTAATGAAAGGAACTTTGAACAGAGAAACAGGCTTGAGTTGGCTTTTACCCTCATGCAAGTCTTTTAATTAAGACTTGATGAATAAGGGACAAATGAGATGTTCAGGATTCAGGCCACTGGATTTCTTCCTCCCAGGAGGATTTCAGGGACTACATGTAGGTGTGTTTAATCAACGATGGACTGTCATTTAGGAAAGAATATAGCAAAATCACATTTGGAGCAGAATTTTTCCAAATGGGTGTCTCCCTACATACTGGGTACAGTGGCATTTTTGGTGAGCTCAGGATGTTTTGTGGGGAATTACCTTTTATTAAACAGGAAAAAAAAAAAAAAAGAAAAAAAAAAGTAAGGAAAAAAACTTCTATTTCTCATCTGGGCCTTATCCTTACCAAGTAAGAGACATATTCCTGAGAGTTCTATGAGCAAATGATGATCAGTATACACCATCCAGAATATGTAACTGTATTAATCTATTAATCACATTAAAGAAAATGCAAGTGTTCTGTATGTTATGATAAAAAAGAGAAACAGTAGTATCAGTATCGGAGTTGCGCTTAAGCAATCACCTCTGGCTCTTAAAATAACTGATTCTAACAGGAAGATTCAACACAGAAGAGAGAGTGCAACCATATATTATGCAGGGAAAAAATTCATCACAGTATCGTGCAATTTACAGACCAATGTATTGATTGGCTCAGGTTCCTGAATTTTTAATTTTATCTACTGTAAGTACAACCACTGTAGTTCATGCCAACACCCTATCTTACCTCACATATATACTGGTCCACTTCTATGTACATTTTAGAAAATGAAGATCTAGAAGATCTCTACTCACTTGGCTGAATCACTTTTAAGGTTTAAAGAAATTGGGCTCTGTGTTTCTAAAAATTGCATTTGGTCCATGAACAGGCTGTGAGTATTAGGTAGGAAATGAGATATATAAATGAAACACTCTTGTTTAAACAAATCCTTGGAAAAAAAGGTTAAAATAGGAAGAAGTAGCTGCAAAAACCTTTCTAGGTATATTTGTGCTTTCAATTTAAAATATTGTTAAAATCCATTTGAAATGAGAATCAAAGAACTAAAATACTAATGAGATTAAAGATACAATAATACATTTTTCTTCTTTGGTATGACAAACTCTAAAATGTGCACAGGATTTAACAATATGGTCACCAAAAAGTAAGAATAAAAGTTAATTTTATATTTTAAATTTAAATTTTAAAACGAAATATAACATATAAGCTTTAAGAGTAATGAAAGCAAAGCTGGTATGCATAAGAACTCAAAAGACAAAGACAGACATGAAAATGAGAACAGTTGTAAATTGCACTGGAAAATTGTATTAGAAGACTTGAAAAAACACGGCGTCATTGAAGAAAATTTTAAATATCTCTTATCCAAAACCTACAAAAAGACATATATATATATATGTGTGTGGCGTTATTTTGAGTCTACAGTTATAAATAATTAAAGAACTGTCATGTTTTTATTACATTTCCTTCAGACATGTTAATGTTCAGCTGCAGAAACTGTATGTTTGTTGGTACCTATATGTACAAAGGCTTCTGTATATATGCTGCCTTACACACCTTATAGCGAGTACTTTTCAGACTAAAAATCACATAAGGTGTTTCAGCCAACCATTTGCAACACCTTAAATAATTCAGTGTAAACTGGGTCTTTGTTCTTCTATATCCAGCATAAAGCAAAAATAAAACAAGTCTGTACTTTGCTTAAAGAAGTTATAAACTTTAACAGTAAGTCAGCATAGTACTGTTTTATTCACAAACCAGAAATGGGATTTCTTTACAGTGCTGAGCTATGGAACAATTACTTAACAGAATTAATTAACGGGGCAAGTGGCTGTTGCCACCTTTTTTAAAAATAAAACTGGTTATCATTATAATGTTAGGTGTAGAACTCATCCAGAAAGTGTTTGATAGGTGTGCTGAGAACATGCCTTCAGATAGGGTCTGTAGGGAATTTGGTGAGAAAAAAAACCCTAATTTAATGATCAGTGTTTGCATTTGACATGAAATAATCACACAGCTGCTCAGCTTGAAATTGCCTAAGATAATTCTGCCTATACACAGAAACAGAACTTTCGGTTCCCTGTTAAATTTTCTTATGACTGCTGGTGTTGGGGCAGGTATTTTGATGATCACAGTTTCTTACATGTGCACATAAATTCTGTGGACCAGAGCCAAATTTATTCATTGATTTGTGATGCAGAAAATCTCTGGCAGAGGCGGGGAGTGACTTGATTTCTGGAAGGAAAGACAGTTTATGATTATAGACCTGATCTGGAATCAAAAGAATGGCTAGTTTAATTCCCTGCTCTGTCACAAACTTTCTGTGACCGTGATCAAGCCCTGCTGGACACATCTATTTGTATGTGTAGCTGTCTCCAGCTTTTTTCTAAATGAATCAATGTGAACCTCCGAAGCAGCACAGTTGCATACATAGGACAGATCTGTGAAGCATGGCTCTTCCAGTAATTCCTTATCAACCAGATTCCAGGACTGAAAATATCTAAAATAATTAAGTTTTAGCAGCTATGAGATCTACCGTAATGAAAAAACAACAACAACAACAACAACAACAAAAAACACTCAGAAAAAAACCTAAAAAAACACCAAACCCACAAAAACCACCAAACAAAAAAAGCAGCACCATTTCACGGAATCAAAGAATGTGCTGAGTTGGAAGGGACCCACCATGATCAGTGAGTCCAACTCCTGACCCTGCACAGGACTATCCACAAGAGTCACACCATGTGCCCAAGAGTATCATCCAAACACTTCTTGAACTCTGTCAGGCTTCCTGCTGTGACCACTGCCCTGGGGAGCCTGTTCTAGCACTCAGCCACCCTCTGGGTGAAAAATGTTTTCCTAATATCCAACCTAAACCTCCCCTGACACAACTTCAGGCCATTCCCTCAGGTCCTGTCCCTGGTCACCACAGAGAAGAGATCAGTGCCTGCCCCTCCTCTTCCCCTCCCGAGGAAGTTGCGACTGCAATGAGGTCTCCCCTCAGTCTCCTCTTCTCCAGGCTGAACAAACCAAGTGCCCTCAGCGACTCCTCATACAGCTTCCTCTCAAGGCCCTTCACTGCCCTCCTTTGTACTCTCTGTAATGGCTTAATATCTTTCTTATATTCATTAACTTCTTTTCTGCTCAACACAAACCAAACATTTATTTAAAGACATTTCCATCTTTCTGATTTAGGCACAATCTAGATGGTATTCCCTGTCAAAGTTTACTCCTCACAGAGCCATTACTTCAGTATTGTATGTTTAACGAGCAGGATCTTGGAAGGTAGTTTCACTGAGTTGTGTGAGCCAGAACTTTAAGTTGTTCATTCCATAGTACACAGACATGGTTTCCCTTGGTCTTCGGCATTCTTGACTAGGACTGAGCTGTGAAGTTGAAATTTGCTATACAAACATATTTCATAAAAACAATGCAATAGGATGACTAGAATTCCGCTCTGTCACTTCTTCAGTTTAAAGTAATAAAAACATTGCACCAAATTCCAACAAATGAAAAATTAAACATTTCAAAAAAGGCTGAACAAGTTTAATGTGATGTTATACATTTCCGGAAGTCAGACAGTACTGCGTAAGTGTCCTAACCACTGGTCTCAAAATCAAGAATACTTTTGCATTTCTATTCCTATTGTGGCACTTGATTTTGTTTCAGACTCTGGAAGAGTTGGATGACAAAGAAACTGCATAAATAAACCGGTCATTCTTTTAGGCAGTGTTTTCAGGGAAAAAAAAAATCTTGATAGTGAAACAGGAAGACTTAAAGAAGGCCATTCATGTTACCCAGGGGAATATAAATCAATAAAAGTTCATAGCTCAGAAGTTCTCATTGATTGGAACATAGTAGTAGCACAGTAATTTCACAAACCAATGCAGGGTTTGCCAACCACACCACATTTTGTGATTGTAGACAATAAAATGCTATGACCTAGAAGCAGTACAGGCCTCTGAATGTCTTAATGTGCTTGACTCCAGCATGCATCAGTTAAATAGTGACCACTTGGAATGTATTTTGGAAAATTATAATACTCATATAACGTAAAATGTTTAATATAAAGCAATCCATAAAACATTTTAGGCTGAAGAGCACAGACATTATAAGGGAAAAAAATAAAAATAACATTTCAAGGGAAACTGTATCTTATGAAAACACACTTAAATGCCATGTAATGCCCTTTAAAAATGTACCAAACTAAACTTTTCTATTCATTCATTAGATGTTGAAGACATTATTGGCTGTCACAGCCAATTCATGCATGCTTCTATGCCAGCAATTAACTTCAAGTCAGCAAGGGAGAAAAAAAACAACCACTCCTATTGCTCAGAGAAATATCTCATTTAAATTCTCAAGCAAAAATAGCTTTATCTATCAGTTGTTGCTGTGAAAAAAATGCAGATTACGTCTGAGCAGTACTGTAGCTTATTCTGACTCTTGGGACACACCGTGAATGCCACATTCACAGTTCTAAACCATGGAAGTAAACCATGGAAAAAAAATTCTGTATGGTACATTAACTCCTGAAAAGCCAAATAAACACTCTTGAATTTAATTATGTATAAACACATTATATATCTATATATAAATCTCCATTTTCATTCATGACACAAAAAACAAAACAAAAAACCACCACTGCTTGGTTAGGAAAAAAAAAAAAGTGAAAGTAAAAAGAGTAGAAAAATTAAAGTGATTGTAAAAAAAAAGATACAGAGTCTTAAGCATCATGCAACTTTATTTTCAAGCATATGCTTGGTCTTGTATTTTAGCAATAAGTAATGAATTCAGTACAATACCCCAGCACTACATTAAGATGAAACACCAAGACTGGTCTAGAAAATCCGAGAATGTGATTTATCTTATTTTTTCTTTCATGTACTCTTTCACCATGGAAAATAAACCAAAGGCTATTAAAGAAAGGAGCCTCTTTCATTGGTTATAACTTGTTTTAATAATGCAAAGCAACATATGTAAGACAGAATAGAATAAAACTGATTATAAAATACAGACATCATTACAATGAATGCAATGAAATTTAATGTTTCACTTGGACACAGAAAAGTCACCCATAAGTTAGTCAGTCAGTCACTGGTTTGCAAATTACCCACCTGTCTTCGTGTCAATATCAGACAGGCTCTTTTCTACCCAGGGAGGTTGCACATGACACTCAGGACAAGGAAGACATGCACAGGATATTTGTATAGAGCAGTTAAACTGGTAAAGAAGCAACCCTAGATCTGAGACAGGTTATTTGTTTGATAGTCTGTGTGATGGTCAAGCACTCAAGATGCAGAAAATGAGTCAAAAAACCTGGACAATTGAAGAGCAACAAATCCACGATTGTTATTTTTCTTCTTTTACATGTATTTTAGTTTCACACAAAAGAACGGGTTTTGCATGGATGGAATTCTTCCATGATCATCAGGAGCTGTTATTCAGTTTGGTCTTAATTCTTTCTTATTTTCACAGTAAAATCTGTGTATTCCTTCCCATTCCTCCATCCCTTGTTCCATGCCAACAACCTATATCCAAAGAAACTGGTTGGTTCTGCAGTTTGTAAAGCATGATTCCTTGCTTAGCCAAGTCTAGAGGGAAAACTTTGTAAGATCTTTCTTCATAGTCTGGAAACAGACTTGACAGGGACTTTCTGACTACTCCAGATAGTTCATACTCGCCCTCTGTCTCCAAAGCCATATAGCAGGTGGAAGAAATTGATAAGAGTCCAGGCACGGATCTGCTGCCGAGTGAATCCAGTTCATTTCTCATCTGCTGCTTCTGCATCCCTTGTTAGAAGCACTAACTGCCATTAAAGGCAGATACTCCCACACCTTTCTAGCTTAGTTTGACAATCTACTTCTTCATTACTTTCAAATAAATATTTCAGGATAGAAAACCTCACATTTTATCTGTTTGTGTATTTTTACTATCAGTCTTTTTTTTTTCCTTACATTTGTAATAAATATATTTGTATGTTATCTAAAGGCCCACTAAATCCTATCCTTAGTGGTGTGCCAGAAAATTATTTGGCTTCAGGCCATGTGAACAAATATTCGGTCAGCCTTTTACAGTTAGCTAAGCTGACTGCTTGCTATAGAATTTTTCTCTCAAACACCTGACATTCATTCTCCAGCATATGTGGTGTCCTGTCCTTTTTCCTTACACAGAATCCATCCTGTCCTTTTTCCTTACACAGAATCCAAACTTCCTGTCGTCCATCTTCTCATTATTCTCCTCCTCCTCCTAGTAGTCCACCCCTTATCACCTTACATACTCCATAAGTGGAAGACTGTATGACACTGACAAATCCATAAGTATCACTGTCTTTTTCTTAGTCATACTTGAGAGCACTCAGGCACCAGCAGAGTCTGAGAAGCTCATACATCTGCATTATTATGGAGTGTCCTTGGGGCTGCTCTGACTGGTGTGGGTTTGGGTAGACATATGGGTGAAATTTAAATGGGGTGGAAATTAACAGAGAATGGACAGACAGTGCCTTTCATAAAGAAATAAAGGCAAATGCAAGAGAAAATGTTTCTGTTAGAGTCCAGAAGACGGCTTATACGATAATACACCAGATTTCTTCTTTAAGGCAGGACTGAGAATAAGAAAAAAGAAGATGGTAGTCATAAGGCACTTACCTCAGACCCAGACATTAGAGATATTTTAAGCTGAAATACAACACCATTGGTTATTTATGTTACAGGTTTCCTGTGGGATGGTGAGCTGGTAGCATTGTGGGGAAATATTTCTGCATTTTTTTATGCCTCATCAACTCTTCTTGATAGCCTGTGAATGTTGCCTCTTCAACAAAACTGTCTCATTGTCCACTTCAGCCACATATTATCATTTATTAGCTATGAATTACAAATTAACAATTATTTATTGTAAACTATCAAGTATCTCTTATCAATTACCTATTATCTATGAAAATGATGATAAGCATTGTTAAAATGCCCAAGTAGATACAGACTGGCACTACAGATTTTTGCAGTATCCTGGACACTGCAGATAGGCTGACTCCATGGTTTGAGCAGTAACATTTTGACATAAGCTTCAGAGACAAGGTCCTTCGAGGTGTTAGCAATGCTGAGACAAGCTCATGAAAAGCTTGTGTTTCCTGGTGACCTTGATGCTAAGACAATACTTTTTAAAGAAGGCTCTTCTGTGAGGCTGACAAACCCAAGCAGAAGTGGACACCACTAGAGCCACTTAGACATATCCTCACAGTTCTTCCAGGTAGTAGCGTCCCTAAAAGCCAACACTTGCTGAGAAAACTCATCTTCATTGTTTATCAATACACTCCATCAAGATAGAAAGGTCTTACTACAATTTCTATCTTGTAATGCATTGCACGTTTAAATACAACTAAAGTAAAAGAGAGGTCAGGTTAGAAAAAGTACCTTCACATGGAAAACCAATTCTATCACCCCACAAATCACTTATTTTTGTTTTTAAGCCAAAAGAACAGCACATCATACAAGAAAGTGAAACGAGATTAAGGCTTAAAAAGAGTTAACTGAGGTACTTTGTTCTAGTCCACCTGTGCTGCCCAAAGATTAAAACAACTCATTCTGTTCTGTGTACTGGTAAAGAAATCTAAAAGTTAGAAGAATAGAAGTAGGCCATAAATCAAGACTAGGTAAACATAATAGTCAAAAAGGGCCTAGAGCCAAGGGTTTTAGCAAGCTTCAGTTGGCAGGTCACTCACAATAGAAACCATCGAGGTCATTCTGAAGAAGAAGGTCTAAAGACCCTTGAAATGAGACTGAAGGCCGGAACTACCACCAAAAGTACCCCCAAAAAGCCTTGCCAAAAGATGATGTTAGAAGACTCCGCCTCAGGCCCCGCCTTAACTCCACCTGCTATGAATATGATGATTAGTTGTTGTAATTGTATGAATATGCATTTAAGATGATGTAATCATGTGTGTAGACTGTATAAATCACTTTGCTTTCACTGATGCCTTTAAGCAAGTTCGTCCAGCGCTGTCAATAAATACCTTGCTGCTAAAAGATACAAAATTCTCTTAGCAGTTTCTTTCATGCTGGGGTTTTTCGGAATCAAAAGGAAAACTCAACTTCCAGACTTAACAGGCTAAAAAGTAAATAGAGATTCCTCAAGTTCAAAAATTAATCAAGAGTTTTTGAAATTTCTTTGCCAAAATAATTATGACTTCAAATTACGGCAAAGTTTCGTTTGCATATATCCCAATCTCACCAAGCTAAGAACAGTCAAGATATGTTGCAAAGAGAACACACAAGAGGATCATTATAAAAATATGTTTTTTGTATTACCTGTCACTTCAAAACATTTCTGCATATGGTCATGACAATACTTCCCATGGCTCTTCCCATAGTCATGTTCTCCTTTCAAGCCCTCTCTGCAACTACTACTATGTTGGAGCCAGTGAGCAGGATGTAAATCACCCCCAAACTGGTGTTTTTATGATCCCTCCTGCTGTTATTCCTTCTCTTACAGCTGCTTCTCCTTCTGTTATTTTGCTATTTTACAGAGTAAGGGCAATAATCTGAATTTTGCAGACTCATCAGTTGACAAACATTTTTGAAAAATAGTGCCAGCCCTTAAGAATTCCAGTTTCCATAATACTTGTTTGGTGAGTTCCATAATAATTTCCAATCTGGTGGCCAGTTTAGTACAGAATACTATATGGGGGCTAATTTGACATTGGATTTGCCGCTCTAAAGTCATACAAGTGGCCAACAAGAGTGTGATAACATTATTTGTAGTTGAATTTCAAACAGAAAACATGGCAGAATGAGCTTTTATGAATGGTACAGAAATTTAAAGATTTTATTTAAAAATATTGACTTTTTTTTTCTTTTTTTTTTTGCCAGATTACCACTGTGTTATCCAGTGTAATTCAAAATACCTATGTTATCCTCTTCACTATGCATAGCATAGCAACTGAATAATTCTCCAGCCCCACAATCAAGTTTGGAAGACTCATTTGGGAAAAAAGTAGTCCAAATATGCCATCTTTTCCTCAAAATGCAACAGCTTCAACAGAACAATCATCAAATATTCTTGGCTATTATTTCGGCTAATAGAGCTATTTAAGGAGCAGGTAATTAGGCACATCATGGATTCATCTGCTTTTCATTTTCAGTGCCTGGAAGATTAATGAAATTAATCAAACTGGTGATATAATCTTTAAGAGCTGAAAAAACTATTTGGAATATTGCCAAACTAAAGGTAGTATCTATATCTAGAAATGCCTCACTTGCAAATAAGTTCTTCAGTATCTCTTTACGCAAATGACACTTATCACATGCATTCCCTTTAAATACTCAAAAGAAATCACGCTCAATTGTTTATGCAGGTGTTTGAATTTTTTCTCATCTGTTATGTGGCATTTAGTGAACCAGCAGAAATCTGAAAGGCCACCAGACTTATAGTCATGAGCATAATGAATTGTACCAGGTCAATAATTTAATTAGAAAAAAAATTTCTGGATTTACCTAAATTGAAATAAATTATCTTAGAATGACAAAACACAAAATTATGTTTAAAAGGAAAAACAATGCAATAAAATGGAACAGGATAGACTGTCATAACATTTAGCATATTTTCCACTTAAAAAGAGAACTTAAGAACACTATTTTTTTTTCCTACCATTTTGACCCTAGTTAACAGTAACTTACTTGATGAAATTCCTTCATTTTGTTATAAATTATAACAGGATATCTTTCTCAGTGGGAGTATACTTCATTTCTTACTCTCATGGTCTTTATATTCCTTTCAATACATTGAAAGGAATTCTCTTTTTAAATAAAAAAGTTTGTTATCACATCCAATTAGTCAAAACTAAATTGAATTCTCTGTACACTGGTCATATCTTCTTGATGCCTGGGTATTGAAAAAAGGAAGACAATTTCATTATGTTATATAAAGAAGGACACATACTCCCTGCTTTACGTTCATATTCTCTTCATATGCACTTTAGAAAATCACAATAGGTTTTTCCTTCTACCGTGTCAAATTTCAAGGTAACACATAATCAGTTAGGTAGGAAAAGTAACAGAAAAGAGAATATTTATATCCTGCAAGGTCAAATCATATTTTGAACTGCTCCTTAGCACGGATTTGGAGTTTGCAATCTTCTCTATAGCAGACTTAGGATTCCCTCAGTTCTATTCATTTGAAATGCCTGTAGAGACCTTTTTCAGTCTTTACAGAACAATTGAAACTTTCCATCTTTCATCAGAATGCTTTGACGCTGCATTGACTACAATGAGGTGCAGAATTGTAAAGGCTTCTTCTATCCTTTGACCTATTCATTACATGAGATATCACATGAGCTGCCTTTGGAACTCCTGAATTTCTGACCACATGGGAAAGAAATATGGTCATAGAGCACAACAGTTGATTCCTGCCTAGATGATCCATTTTTAACCCACTCCCTCAGATTTTCTTTACATTCCTATTGTCACTACATGATCTCCTGAACTTGTTTTTTCTCTATTATACTCCTAAACCCATGTTTAGCTACTGTCCTTTGCTTTGCAAACCTTCTGCAGTTTTGCGCTTATAAAAAAAGACACATTTATTCAAGAATTCTGAGGCATAGTTATATCATCATTATTTTTGTATGGATAAAAATACCTTCTGCCGATAATATTATCCTTATTGTCTTTGCAAAAACCCAGTCAAAACTGAGTAAATACAGAATTACATCTTTCTGATTATTATCTTTTCTCACCTCAAATTCTACCTAGAGTTTAAAAAGGTGTTCATCATATAGCACACCATTTTTAAAACATAAATTTTCGGAAGTTATTATCTTTTTCGCTTTTTTGCCCATACTATAAGTCCTGTACAATATCATACCTAAAAAATTAATGTAAGATTTATATTCTACAGACACACCATCAATTACAGTAGTGTTTATCATACTCTGAGCTGAAAACAATACCATCACCATGTTTGAAGAGCCAGCTGATATTGAGATGCTATAGATAATGAAAGTAAGACCGTTATATGCTTTGTTCAATTCTATTCCATTTAATTTGTAATAATTAATGTGAAATTCAGTTTTACAAGTCTAAATATATTATAAAGTCAAGTAAAATTAAAATTATTTCTTTTCATAAATAATAAAACTTTTTTTTTTGCTAGTAATAAAGATGTCTTTAGTACTTGTAATTGCTTTTTGAAAAAATGGTGCATTTATCTGCAAGGTTTTAATTTTCATAAAAGTCTGGTGGTTTAAAATAAAAAATCTTGTAAATATTTGGCTTAGTAATCATTTATTACATAGTACTTTCCATAAATATATGTATATTCATAGTGGCAAAATATGCACAAATTAATTATAAGTTCTTACAATGCAAATTCATAATAAATGATCATCATTTCATCTTTAAAAATGAAAGCTTCTCTGTGAATACACACAGGAGTATAGTAAATTGTTCTGTTTATACAGTCTACATGGTCACATCGGTCTTGGAATATCTTCCTCCACCCAAACCCAAATTTTTCTCTATCATAAATTCAACTGTTGTAACAAAACATAATATGGTCTTTATCTTCCACCCTCATATAAAAAAAATGTGATCGTCAAAATTCACAAAGTTGTTCTGCATTATGGAAAAAAGACCCCAATAACATGAATTTAAATTCCTGCTGGATGCTTACTATATGGATAAAAATGATTTTAATAAAATAAGTGCCTTACCACCATCTAAATATATTTATAGCTCTTAATCCTTAAAGGTGTATTACACGTAGCTCAAGTAAAGTACAAATTAAGGCAAGACAGTCTTATTCAAGAGCACAAAATCCCCTTAAGGAAAGCAGGATTGTGCCCTCAGTAGACAGGGGACGGAGGTATTAAATAACCATGTTTGAAATCAATATATATATAAATGGTGTTTAATCTGTAGGAAAATGAGGATTTCTGAGACAGTTCTAGTCTCACTAGGTTCTCACTCGACCAGTAATGTTTCAATTTTCATTTTTTTAATTAAACACTTCTTTAGGGTATTGTTATAGTTTGTCTCTGCTGAATAAATGAAAGTTAATCATGGTGTGTGATTTCTCTGAGTGATCTATTTATTACTTTTAACAATGTCATTTGTTGACTTGTTAATAAAACCCAAAATCCAAGCTGCAGATTTTTCTGTCTCTGTATGGAAAAATCTGTATCTCCAGCTCTCCAGCTGCAAGAGTTTATTAGCATTACAGACTCTGTAATCAGTTCCATGTTTGCACACCAGGCTATGTCTGTTTATTCATTGTCAGTGCTGACTGCTCCACTCTCTACATGTGTAACTCCACCACTTTTAGGATCAGACTCAGCTCAAAACATAACTCATTTCTCATAAGACTGGGATTCAACCTAAGATCAGGGTATCTGAACTCATTCATAAATATATGGGCTGTGTTATAGACAATGGGAACTTTATTCACTTGTACAAACACAAGCACTGAGCATTGACTGAGATCTAGTGGATCCAATGCATCAATGCGGGGCTAGCAAATGCACCCCAGAACCTAACCTGTACCCATATGGTATATGAACTGCAGCTAGAGGCTAGGCAGGAAACATCAAGTACAGTAACACAAATGGTGCTAAACGCCTCTCTTTGGACAATTCAGTAGAGCCTCAGGTGTCTGACCAGATGGGTCATTCTCCAGGTACCACTGACCAAGCTCATGATCCATTGGCTGCAATAGAAGTATATTTGTTTAATTAGTGCAACAAAAGATTATATAGACTATTATGCTCATGTGTAAATTTCTTATTTTCCAATTGATAACTAAATTGTCCATAAGTCTAATATTTCATAGCCTCGAGTAAAAACACCAAATGTGTAGTGCATGCTGCTTACCTTGTGCCATATTTCAACACATACCATTTTATCTCATATTTGTATATCCTTCTCTATAAAGTACCATAGGTGTCTGGTGGCCACCTCTGTTAAATTTTTTAATGAAATATACATATACTGTTCATTAGTTCAGAGTTAAATACTAAAGGTTTAGTAAGCTCATCATTACTAAAGTTCTGTAGGTTTAGTGCCACTTGGCTCCTCATTGAAAGAAAAGAAGCCCTGGATTGTCCCAGGCTCTGTTACACACAATCAGGAGAAGGAAAGCTCCCGACCCAGGTTCTCTGAATTACTTTTCAAAGGCTGTCAGAAGCACTTCATTTTCTGGGAAAATAAAAAAGGTGAGCATAGACTTCTAATTTTGGTAGCACTAACCACATTGCTTAAGCATCAAATCTGCATTTTACATGCAGAATCTAAAAGCATTTGAGCAGCATTATGGAATTGAATTCTATGACACATAAAGCAAAGTATAACATATATATTGAATTTTCCACCTTAATTCCAAAGTCCTCTCTGCTAAATATAACACATTTCTCTTTGCTTCCTATACCTAACTGTTGCAAGGCATGTTTATATGTGATTCTAATTCAATTTATGACAAGATTCATCGAATTATACAGACTAATCTGTGATTTAAAAAAACATGTGTTTTCCAACCCTGCCATAAGAATCAATTTTTATTATCAGAATTGTAGTAACAATCCTGTCAGAGAGTATCTTAATTCATCTCATTCTTTGAGAAGCCCCATCCATATGTTGTTTCAGACTACCTTAATGGATAATTCTGTATGCATAACCAGATTCCAGAAACATAGTGTTCAGCATACATTGAAAAATTGACATATTTTCCAGCTCTTTTGCTGGCATATGAAGAATTTCTTGTTACTATTTTTTTTTCTTAGTAAAGTAGTCAGAGTACAAAAACCATGTGTGCATTCTACTTAAAAGAAGCTTGATGTCTTCACCTGCTTTAAATATCTGCAGTTATTTAACTCACAGTTGTTGCATTTGTTTTCAAATATGCCCACAAGACCAAAAACTAGACAAAAGAAGAAAGGTTTTATTCTGAGAACCAGAAAGAAGAGCACTATGTGCTTTTAATTAAAAAAAATACAATAATGTTAAACAGAATCTGACAGAAAATATTTGTGGAATGATTCTTCAGGTTTTATTTTAGATGCATAGACAGATTAATGTATAGATAGATAGACAATTACTGGGTAAATACTCAAAACATGAATTTTCTTGATACTTTGGAGGAAAATATTTGTACTCCTGAGTATTGCTACTTCACAAGACAGGCAATTCTTTAAAACAACAGGCCATTAAAAATATGGGGGTTTAATAATGGGAGATCACTTGTGATTTAACTCTGAGTACTTTATTTTCTTTCTATAATAAATAGGAGAATATTTTTATCAATAGCATAGTGAATGCTCTTGAAAAATATTATTACCTCCCATATTATGGTGGTAGTGTGGGTAAGACCAAGACAGCCAAATGAGTATCAGTCATGTTTTTATCCTGAAGGACATTACAACTTCTATTTGATCAACTCTTTTGGGTCTGTACCCTCAAAAATGTGTATTTTTTCAGATATATTATTTGGTTTAAAAGAACATATTACTTTTGTCTATAAACACAGATTTTGAATGATGTTTTTACTTGTTCATCTGAGAAAGTAATTCTTTGTAGAATGTTGTACAGAGCACTGTGAATATCTAATTTTAAGTCTTCTGAGTCACATTAAAAAGAAAAGTTGACAAAACAAGAGTCTCCTAAGAAAGCCATTTAAAATTATTATCAGAACAGCATATTCCCATTTACTTAAAGCTCTGATAAGAGTTTTCTGAAATGTTTAGGCCTGTTCTAAATTAATGTATTTATTATGATATGTGGACTGCAATTATAAAGATGAATTCTGTGATTCTACTTGATAGGCCAAGAGACATATTCCTTCTCTTTGACTGCTGTAGCAGATAAATATACTCTTTAACAAACTTTGTCCTACACTGAAAGGGTCTCACAATGGACTATTTCTTTCAACAATCTATAAATTCTTATAATAGAAAAAAGAAACAAAACTCTGTTGTCTTTAGGACACAAACTTGGGAAAAGCCATACTTTGAATTACTCTAATTTCTGTAAGAACAAAAAGATGTCTTCTCTTACATTAAAATGAAACAAACAAACAAACAATCCCCCAAAATCAACCAAACAAAATAACTGCCTCCTCCTGGCAGCTTTCAATAACCACTTGATAGGCTACACATTAAGTTCTAACTCCATCATTACATACTGTACTAGTCAGTTCCAAAATAAATGTTTTCAGAGTGCTGTACAGTATATAAAGAGGTTATTAAAAGAGAAAGACTATCTTAACATACCCTTTCCATAGTAGTGTTAAAAATCATAAATTAACAAGAGGGAAAGGGAAAGCAAAAAGACTTAGTTATCAATGCAAGACAACATTTAATGGTTATATTAAAAATATCTTTATTATGTGAGAGTAAACCAGCCCTCCAAACAATTAATGGTGCTTGTACACTTAGTTCTTCATTTAAAATACTTATCTTTAAGATTCTAAAATTAAATAAAGAAAAAGGTTTTACTTCCTTATGACAAAATTCAATAGTGAGCCTGTTTCTCATTTATACTGAAGACCATTTACATGTTAGTGGCAGGGTTAAGGGGACTTTCAGTGAGTGTAAATGTAATTTAGGATAAGCCAAATTTGAAGAGCTGATCTCTCCCTGTTCTGCAGTTACATTCTAATGCATAATTTACATATAGCTGAAACATTAATGTCAGATGAAATAATTAATTTTTGAAACCCTATATAAACTTAGTACCAAGCGTAATTCTTAAACAAGTTGCTAGGTGGCCTTTGTTTTATATGACGTGCAGTAACCTTTTCCACTGGTAAATGTGCGGTTTGATCTGCCAATTAAATTAAAAAGCTGTTCATGCCAGGGAACATGTTCAAAGTATGAGTACATTTCTGGTAGGAATACTGTAAGGCTTCTTTTCTGTTCAAAATGTAACAAGATAACTTTTCACCTTACCTAGTTTTAACACAGATTTTATTCTACTTGATGCTGTCTTTCAGCAAATATCATAGAAGGAAAAAAAACCTCACCAAAACCCCACAGCTTGCTAATAGATCATACTAACCACAGAATCACCTAATCCTGTCTACTGCACTTGAGAAATTTCTTTGGGTTACTGTTACCTCCTTATATTTTATTAAGTCAGTTGAGCTCCACATATGAAGACTGAGAAAAAGATTTAGTTTATTTTTGAAAGATGATGAGTGTTAAGAACAATCACTTGAACTAGAGAGGTTATACGTAAAAACATAAACATAAATAAATAAATGTGAAATGCAAAGTAAATTTTGTTTGGTGATAGGCCTGAACTTTGATCTCCTTTCCAATCACAGCACCAATCCAAGCATTTGTGCATATTCCTCATTCCCTAGATATCTGTTTATTGAATGAAAAGAGCAAAAGCTAAAGCAGAAAGCTTTGTAAAAGCAAAATTAGAAGACATACAAAACCAAGAGTAATTTTCAGACTTGTCTAACTGGCACACAACCCTAAGTCTTGGTTTGGAAAAATGACTAGGAATGTTTTAAAGAAGCTTCTTGAAGATCTTTGAAAATTTGTACTATAGTAGATTCAGTCACTTCTCAATAGAAATTTGCTAATTTAATCCATTTAGATACTGCAGCTATACATTGAGTCCAATTTTTAAAAACTGTGGAAAAGCACAAAAAAGCTGAATTATGTGTCAAGAGGTTGATCCAGATCTTTTTTATCACTTCTGTCTCAAAGTTTTTTTAATTCTAACTCAAAGCGAGGACGGGGGGGTGGGGCGGAATCCATTATACAGTACACATATTGCTGTGTAAAACATGAATATAAGAATTTTTTCTTTTTATTAAATCATTGTTACACAGTCTGCTCACCATTATTTTCACACTGTTTGACCTATTCCCACATATGAAAGCAAAAATGGTCAGAACACAGAAAAAAATATTCACCTGATAGTAATAGATGAAAAAATAAGACTTGTCCTGTCATTGCTTTGATAAAATTTTAACGCACCAAAAAGCCTCACTGAAAAAACTACGTAAACACAGAATCTATTTTCCGCATTGCCGAAACAGTCCATTCACTGCTAATGACAAACACTCAAATGGTCACACTATTCTTTTTTCGGATCCACTCATACTTTCTCATAAGCCTTACATACTCATGTCAACAATCCAGCAAAATGCTGGAATGGAGCTAAAGAAAACACCCAAAATATATACAATATATACATGGCATGCATAGGAATTTTAAAGTATGAGCAATGGAGACACCAACAACATTAAATGTCATTTGCTTTTGCTTTTCTTACAACCAGAAAGAGAGTTGATGGTAACAGAACTGCTACGACTTTAAACAGGGAACAAAATGAATATACCCTTAATCCTAACTCAGATTTTCCTTGGTTTAACTCTGAAACTGCATATCAATCTAACAGTCAAGCCTTCTTAGAGCCACTACAGGCATGTGCCTACACTACAGCGTACCCAGAGCCCTGGCTACTCAGATCACTCAAGCCATCAACTGCAGTGTTGTGCTTGTCTGGATAATATCCCCAGGTTTTCTTTTTGAAGGAGTTGGTGCACTGGTTTTTCTCACAAGTGACTTAATCGGGATCCAGCACAGATGTTGCAATCAGTAAGGCATTGATATGGTCAGACAAAAAGACCAACTATGGACATATGAAGAGGTAGATCTTGCACTTTTGGGGTTTTTTTGAATCAGCTTGTCAAATACGCTTTATTTAAATATTTTGCTAGAATCAGCATATTCAGTTTTGTAATAAAATTGAACATCAGCACTAATGAATGTAAGTATCACTTGCAATGTTACGGAGCAAGTGAACAGGATGTGAAGGTAGAAGACCAATAAAGAGTGACCAAGCCAAAGCATGGTCTAAGAAAATGATCTTTGCAGAATGAATGACTGGGACAAAACTAGACATGGCAGTTCAGTGACCCTAGTTAGTGTAGCTATGTTATTAATCTTACTGAGCCAGTAGCAAACTGGAAGTTTTGGGAGTTTTATGGTACTTGGGACATTTTCTGTGATGCTGTAAACCTACACTGCCAGTTTAGACCACATGAGAACCTAATCCACTTACAGCAAATTCTTTCTACTTAGCTGAGCTGATGTGTGCTGAGGGAGAGCTAGTTTTGTTCACCATGGCTAGTATGGAGTTGTGGTTTGGATTTGTGCTGAACACGGTGT
Organism: Grallaria varia; assembly: GCA_013396735.1. Lineage (NCBI taxonomy): Eukaryota > Metazoa > Chordata > Aves > Passeriformes > Formicariidae > Grallaria > Grallaria varia. Next base: position 122,364 of record VWZG01006616.1, read on the forward strand.
TGATGATATAGAGATGTTTTTGTTATTGCTGAGCAGGGTTTGCACAGAGCAAGGCCTTTTCTTCTTGTACAGCCACTCTGGCAAGGGGACTGAGGGTGTATGGGAAGTTGGGAAGAGATACAGATAGGACTGGTGACCCCAACTGTTCAAAGGAATATTCCACACCATGTGACATCATGCTCAATATACAGAAGGGAGGAGGAAGGAGGGGGAAGGAGGAGAACATTTGGAGTGATGGTGTTTGTCTTCCCAAGTAATCATTACGTGTGATGGGGCCTTGCTCTTCTGGAGACAGCTGAACACCTGCCTGCCCATGGGAAGAGGTGAATTAATTCCTTGTTTTGCTTTCCTTGCATGTGTGGTTTTTGCTTTCTCTCCTAAACTGTCTTTATCTCAACCCACAAGTTTTGTAGCTTTTACCTTTCTGATTCTCTCCCCAGTCCTACTAGTGGAGTGAGTGGCTGTGTGATACTTGGATGCTGGTGGGGGTTAAACCATGACAATAGCTATCCTGGCTTTTTATGTTGAGTGTACTCCATTCTCTTTATTAACAAGGAAAATAAAACCTATGACCTTGGCTACTTTCCGGTGAAAGCAGCACTTTATCTCAGGATGCAGAGATGAAGTATTTGATTTGAACAAAGCTGAGCAAGAAAGTGTTCTATGGAAAATGTGGAAGTAATGTATTGGGAAATCCCCTATGAGCTTCTCAGGCTGGCAGGTGCGACTGAAGGCTCTCTTTCTCTGGAACAGTGATATTTTTAAAATCCTGAGTGTACTGAAAAAAGCAGAACACATCTAAGACAACAGTATTTTGGTACCACCAAGCAGGTTAAGGCTGTGACAAAATATAAAAGCAAAATGGGAAAGAAATAGATAAGCTTTTTTTTTTCTTCTAATTTTCTGAGGCTTGTGACTGGAATACTTTGATGGTTTCCATTGTGTTGGAGTGTGCATAGATATCACCGGGGTTTTTTCTTAAAGAATGACGCAATCTCTGTCCCCAAACTATTTATTACAAATTTATATAACACAGCTGGTGTTCCACATAAGCCACTGGGCATTTGTTGACACTACACTGAGCAGTTATATTTACAGTACTCAAGAGGAAGAGGTGTAGTATTTGTTTTGGAAAACTCCAAAGGCACCTGCAAGGTACAATGAAAAAAAAAATAAAGTCTGCACTGCCTCACTTCAGTCAGCAAATGCTGACAGTTTAGAATTAATTTGCCTTGTACTATACCCCTGATAGAGTATAGTCATTGATGTAAACTGCCAGGTGAGGGAAAAGGAAGAGCAGATTAAGTTGCCTTGGTGATTCAGATATTTCAGAATGGTAAAAACTGAACTAAAGTATAAATGGGAACATCTGGCACTAGACAATGCTGCTCAGTCCTTCTATAGAAAAATGAATGGATACAAACCAGGTCACTTAGAACAGTCAGACCTAGTAAAGGTTATGGCTTTACTACTTGAAAGAACTATTTTAAAAATCACCACCTGAAAGCAAAAAATGACACCTTTAACTACTCAAAATGACTGACACCACATAAATTAAGTTCATGTTTGGGACTTAAGTGATGTTTCAGTGTTGAGTATTTATTATTGAAAAATAATAATCAAGTCCATGTATGCAAAGAAAATCAATTAAAATGGTGGCTACCTAGAACAGCTAAAGGCACAGAAGATGGAAAAAACTAGAAGTATCGACATTTCTGATCACTGAAATATACATCAGTGATACTGTGGTTTTTGTATACTTTCATATTCCAAGGACATATTCCTGGAAAAAAACTTGAATGAGAAAATTAAAAAAATAGCTTTTCAAGAGAATGGAAAGATTACATGGTGTAAGTCCTTGCAGCACAAAGCTTACTAAACATGCAGCCATCATTATGTGATTTTGGGTTTGGAAGCAGAGCACAACTGAGATACAGAAGACCTTTTCTAAGCCTCTGTACCTATTTCTGGCTAGCTGGGTTTTGATTAAGTTGCCTAAACATAAGAGTTCAAAACAATGAGAGATATCTACTCTTAGAATTAATCCTATTATGGCCCTTGGATTTACTGGATGTCTTTAAAAGGTTTAAGAGAAGTATGTGCTCCTTTATGCACTTGAGAGCATACAGGAATCCCAGTCACCTTGGCTGTCACAGAATCATGGAATTGTAGAATGGTTTGGATTGAAAAAGACCTTAAAGATTATGTAGTTCCAAACCTCCTACCATAGGCAGGGGTACCTTACACTACACCAGCTTATTCAAAGCCCCATACAGCCTGGCCTTCCATGATGATATTGTGGACCCCACTCTGTAAATTTTACAGGATTGTTTAAGACTCTGCAAATAATACAATTAATATAAAAATACTGAATATTCATTCCAGTATTTTGCAGACTCTGTCCTCTGCTTAAGTAAAACTGGTCTGTACATCTCACAGTTTCCATATTGTGAGACTTACTTAAGATAAGCTGCACATTTGTGTATACTTTTAAAAGTCTCAGTTTTAGAAGTCCTATGTTCAGTGCCCTTAAGAGGTTAAGTGGCATGTTTCATCCTATTATAAAGTTTGCAAATCTTTTTGTTGTTGCACTACAAGTCAAAAGTGTAGATCCTGACAGGTCACCAGTTCCCATTGGTGGGGAGTCCAGAGGAGATTTCACTGCTGTCACTAAAAAAGACTAATGCCCGGAGCCTGCTTAGGGGCAGACAATACAGGCTGTACCTCAACATAATCTCTACTCCCTAAAAGCTTCATTTGAAAATACTCTTCACTAATATTTGGCTCGTTTTTAAAAAAAATATTCACTTTTGGGAGGGTAGAAAGAGAACAAACAGCTTTTCTTCTTTCCTTTGATTCTATAAACATATATATACTAGCTTATATATGAGCTTAAAACATGAAGTCCACCTTCTGCTTTTGTAAATCAGAGTCCAGGAAGAATTTACTATTATAACCCAACAGGATAAAAATCAATAAGAGTTAAACTTGTCTCTCTGAGGGCCTGCTAGACAATGTTTATGAAAAATGCTGACTCCAACAATATGGAGGGAGACCATGCTTATCTGTAACAAAGAATGCACTACTTTTCCTGTTACCTTGTATTCTATTTCAGAAAATTGGTATTCTAGATGCCAGAGCCCTTGCTCAACTCTCCAAGTTGATTACTTGGTAAGAGAAGTCAGGAAAGAAAGGTTTATCAGCATAATTAATTATTTTTGCCTTGCATATAGTACACTGATGCCATCTACAGACATGTATAAAAGCATTTCAAAATGCATGCACTTCAGTCTATGATGTTTTTCTCTTGGATATTAATTAAGACGTTTATTTCACTGACTATTACTGGAATACTAGTAGTTTAACCACTGGAGAACAGTTTCTCCTTGACTGAGATCAAATAAAAGATTCTCACAGTTCAGCAGAAACTGAATCAAGCCCTGAAACAGGTTTTTTTTTTTTTTTTGGTCTCATAATATTACTATCACACCACATATACATGCTCCTCAACACACCATCTCTTCCTTTTCAAACCAATTATTTCTTCTCATTTTGCTGCACAAGATAAACTGTTGCCTCGTTCCCAGAAAATACATTTTGGTTGATTTGGACAAATTGACCAAACTCTTCTGAGGGGTAAACTTTTGCTGCGTCATATATTTGATTGCAATGTATTGTCTCTTACTTGAGATCATCTCAACAAAACAGTTTTATCTGGGAAACTCCAGGAAAATACTAGCTCTGTAATTCATACCCTCGAGCACAGTCCTGCATTGCTTTTACATTCACAGATAATCCAAACCTTTGGAAGGTTCCTCTTCTACTCGTTTATCTTGATTTTAGGAATAAAAAAATGTAGTCCAATTTGATTTGGATTTTGTTTTATGGCCTTTTTTTTTTTTCCTTCCTTGTCTTTTCTCTTAGCTTTCATTACATCCCCTAAATAATTCCGTTATCTCACCTTTCACTAAAATTTTGTTCAAGATATACTTTGTAGTGCAAAAAATGCAACATTGTAATTCTGGAAATATCATACTGAATCCAGATGTAATCACTAATTCATTCTCAACAACTATGCTTTATTTATATTTCTGGTGAAATTCACATCACACTGCCTCCTGTATAATGTCTGATGAAAGAGGGAGGTTCTAGCAGAGATATCAGAAACCTGACAGCATGGATGCAACTGCAGTGTTCTCCCTGCTCTGAGGTTGTACTTTCACAAATAAATTTATGTAAATAAATTTCACAGCCTTTATTATACATCATGATATGATATGCTTCTCAAGTCAAACCTTTGGAAGTTCATTATACTCATATGATATGCTTCTCAAGTCAAACCTTTGGAAGTTCATTATACTCATGTCCTTTTTTTTCATGATGAAGGAAAGCAGTACTGGGAACAGGCAGCACAGGTACATGGAAGGCAAATTGTGCCTGACCTCCCTGAGGTCATCACCTGTGATGATGGCTCTGTGGATGAGGGGAGAACAAAGCATGCTGTACAACCTAACCTCAGCAAAGACTCTCAAATGGCCTCTCGTATTTTTATAGCCAAACTGATGAGATATGGTTTGGGTAAATGGACTGTAAGGTAGATGTAAAACTGGCTGGATCACTAAGCTTAATTAGTTGTGATTGGTAGAACAAAGTTTAATCGAAAACAACTTCAGTGGAGTCAATGTTGGGGTGGACGTTGTTTAACGGCTTTATTAACGACCTTTAAAAATGAAGGAAATGAACTTTCATCAAGCTGGTGCCTGGTGTCAAATTGTGGAAGAGCAATCAGAATGCTGGAATTGGGGTGCAATTCAGAGGTATACCTCAGATGGAGAAATGGGCCAGCAGGAATCCCTCGAAGTTCAATGTAGGTAAACTCCTGCTCCTGCACTTTTAGCTTGGCAGATCTTGGTTCCTTGGTGTGTATTCTGAACAGACAGGCATTACTGTGAGAACCTTTAGAATAACAGCACATATATTAGGCAGGACTCATGATTACTGAATGTAATGTTAATATCAGCTGGTTTAAAATCCTAATCACCTGGTCTAACTTAAATTCATGAAGCACTTTGTTCCATTCTAGGTTGTGTTTAACAGTAAATGATACAGCTAACTCCTACTCAAAGCAGGAATCCACATACACATACTTTTACAAAATATAACTTTGTAGCTTAGTGAGAAAGGAAAACTCTAGATAAAGACCCTTTTTAGACATTTTAGGAACTCTTTATTTACATTTCTGCTTTAAATACAGATTATAATAAGAACAATCAAGAATTGAGGCAACAATTTGACTGATATTTTAGGAACATCGAAAACCTGGATGAACTTTCCACAATGTCAGATACCTCAAACAGATAGGATTCAGTTCCTGAGCCTGACACCGCTACTTGGTGCAACCCTATTAAGTATAAAAGCTCAGTAGCTGTTCCCCTACATGCAGAAACTATATATTTACAGAGGTACATGTGCTGTTAGGAGGAACAGTATTAGTCAAAATGGATCTAACATAAAACACAACAGAAGCAAAGCCTGGACTGTGAAAGAAGCAAGAAAAAAAAGAGGGGAAGGGAGGGGGGAAACAAAAGGAATAAAGGAGAGGAAAAAAAGGAACAGTAATAGAGAACATTGAAATTGAAAATATTGTTGGATTTAAGAGATCTGAAGCTGAGAACTCATTGTGTGGAAATAGAAGAAAAACCTGAGCACACCCGAGCACAAAAAAATTAGACAAAGGGATCATAAAGAAAGAAACAAAAATAATATATAAGGCAAGAGAAAAAAAATCATTGCAAAAAGTCTTTCTTTGGAAAAAATGTGTACAGTGCCAAACATGGACACCATACTGGAAAGATGAATTCCAGTCAGCAGAATGCTAGACTATAGCTGCCAGGACCATGAAGTGAGGATTAATACCACCAAATCGAAATATACACCAAGAAGGATTTCGGTTTTTAAATCTCAGCAACAATTTATGATGGAAGGAGTAAATATCCTTCCATAAACTATAACAGGATGTTACAGTTCTCTCTTTATAAAAAGAGAGTTACTTATATAGAAGGAAAATGTTGGCATAAGAGAAAATTATGGCAAATTGAATAATGAAAAAAATTAATTAATTTAAATGAAGGTGCTATTAGTTTCACCATTAGTGAAACACAGCTGTGAATAGTATTCCAAGCATGAAAAACAGGAAAAAAGACTAATTAATTTTAAATTAGAACTTATTAAGTTTATGAAAGGACTAATACAGCAGTAGTTGCTGCTGACAAAAAAGTGTACATGATTAAAGTCACCTACTCCAATCCTATGCTTCTTATGTTAGCTTCCCAAAGTAGTTACAAAGCTGAAGCCTTTATTTATACTGTTTCTCCAAAGAAGCAGAAGGACTACCTAGACCTGGATGAGGAGTTAGGATTTAGCTCACAAACTGGCTTTGAAAGGATGCGATTTTATAGGAATGATTAGAGGCCCCTACAAATTTCATTGACGATGGAGGGAGCTCTAAGAAGAGACAAAGAACACTCTTAAATTAAAAAGATGTGAGAAGAGAGTACAGGGAAATACAGAGTGAAATGCCCAAAAATAATAAACAGGTGAAGATAACTTCTCCTTTATGCAACACTTTATGTAACACAAAGCATTGTTGTCTGCAGCTTCAAGTAAGATAGCAGCTACCTAGGCCCTAGTACTGCTAGGGACTCCAGCTGTTCCACCCCTGCCCTGTACTGCCTCATAAAGCGGTGGTCACGACAACTGATACTTTGGCAAAATTGTTGGAAAGGGAAAATCCTGTAGCTTTCAGCTTTAAATGCATCTACATGAAAAAAGGAATATTCAGATAGTTATTGACTAAATAAGGCCATTTCTTTATGCCATACTATTTAAGAAGAACTGTGTGCTTACATATATATATATATATTTATGTGTGTATGTGTGTGTGTGTGTGTATAAACACCTGTCATCCAGTACCATTTAACTCTAATCCACCCCAAGGGATCTATTAACAAGAACCTCAGGGATGAGGAGTGCAAACAAAGGCACAGTCAAGGCTCGAGCATGAGAGTTAGACTAGAACTTAGTATTTGGATGAAGGATGGAGGATTTTGTAATTGAAGAAGAGAACTGATGCACCGGGCACATTCTTCTAAACTCTTCTTTAAATTCCAGAAGCGTGCTGGTTGGTACAGGACAGATGTATGGTTTTGGAAAAATTTCATTTCTTACTGTTCCTATTTTCCATTTGTTGAGTGCAGTAATATTGTTTTTCTCTTACTGGAATGTTGGGAAGACAACTCAGTGAATGGATAAATGACTGCCAAACAACATCGTGACTGACTATGAAAGCCACAGACACTTGTGAGTTCTCAAGTGCAGTTCAGTATTTGTCTAAATTGCAAATGTTTACACGGTAAGAGAAAAGGGCACATTGTCCATCCTCTTACTCCTTTGCCTGGTCATTCCCAAAGAATATCCGGGAACATGCCACAGAAGAGCAAACATGGCATTTGCCAGCAAAGTGCAGATGTGGACAGTTACTTTAATGCTACAAATATAGCTCAGAAGAGATGGGTGCAATATATAAACTTCCAAAGCAAAAAGGACCTCATTATTCTAAACATCCTACATCAGTTTGTTATGATGCAATTGAATTCCCTGTATCGCTAATAAAAAGACCAAAAAGACTTTGAGTTTTCTAATACTGACACCACAGATGCTGTTACCACATGCTGTTGCCACATCTCAATTTAGAACCTAATTCAGAATGCATCTGTTTAGAAGTATTCAATTTAGGATATACTGTAATCATTTGCTTTAAAGAAAAGATGAGAAAAATAAATACTACACTCTCTAGAAAAGACAGTGTGAGTTTGGGAAATATAAAAACTGAAGGAAAGATAACTACTTTGAAACAGTAAGTATCCAATACACAGAGAGCCTGAATATTTCAATTCATTTTCCAGTATACATGATCTATCTGTATTATGTTAAATTGACATTTGTGTGCTATGAACATTCCCTGACACTGTGATAACAGGTGTTAAACAGCCCTTACCTATGCTAGTGAGATCTCCTAGCCTTCAAAACAGGGTGACTGCAGCATATTGCTTATTGGGAACAGTGCCTAGAACCTTCAAACTCCTGAATTATGCCTGGGAATTGCTTGGGGAAGTGCCAGTTGATATAAATCAAAACCCTTCCAGGGTCTGTTCTAATAACTTAACAGGATGGATGATAATTTTACAACACCCCGATACATACATTCATACAACATATAAAACACTTTAAATATATATTGCTCATGTTACCAGAAGTTCTGCTTGGCCAGGTGCACCTAATTTCACAGAAACCCCAGTGAAAAACTTCAAGAGATTATTTTGCTTTACTCATCTTGTCCTGTCAGACCACACTGGGAATTGCCCACAGCAAAGCAGGACACTGGGGAATGGATACCAGTTCAGCCCATTCTACTGGGGAATTGTTATTTATAGAAGCATAGTTCATCTACATAGAGAACTGACTGGTATCGCATATAATAATTGAAACTTATTTGTTTATGAATTTTAAATACGAAATGAAAAATCACCGTGAATAAATACAAAAGAAAACTATCAGCAGTAGAGGCACGTGTCGGCTTCCGTAATAATATGTAGACGTAAATTATCAAGACTTTGATCAGAGCATATAATTCTGGTTTTCATCTATAAATTCACTAATGTCTTGCAACTCACTTTGCAGACTGTTCTTGTCCTCAATTTAAGCAGCACTGCCATGATGAGCAATGGGTGCAAAAGGATCCCTGTATATGTAAAAGAAATGGCTGCCAAGGCAGATTAATGTGTGAACTCCTTTACTTTGAAAGGACCATTTTACTTCTGGATCTAAAGAACTACATAATTTTTCATAAAGGCTGTATAGCCCATATTCTCAAGCCTGCACTGGTTGGAATTTCTTGGGGGAAAAAAAGGGAAGCAGTGGGAAATTTTTTAAGTCGATCCACTGCTAATGAGTACCATCTGGCTGGAAGGAAAGCAAAAAGCTGCTGGCTTGATCAAGTTTGTTTTGTACCTGCTTTTTCTTGTGTTTTGGAATGGATATAAACAAACCCTGGACTGGCAATTTTTGGAGAGGACCTTTTAAAAAAAACTAAAAAAAAAACCCACTTTTTAAAGGCATAGAAAAATTAAAGTGAACTCACTGATAGTGTCTTTAATAAGTAATTTCTCTGAGTTTGCACTTTGTATGGTACATAAAAGGCAATTATTATCTATATCATTACTTCTTACAACACACAGATGAAAGCACTATGGCTGCATACATCATTTTCTCAGCTTTGCAACTGTGTACATAGCCTTCCTCAAAACAGTGGCTGTACTTCCTCTGAATGACAAAGTCCTCTCAAGCAAGTCATGTTTAATAGCATTGTGAGGAGGGCAACCTCCTTATCCTTTTTCCTTCCTTTCGCCTTCGAGAGGATAAAAATGGTTTCAGCCAGTGTTAAATCCAGTGGGCTTTGGGGTAGGTTTCTTTGGTGGCTTACTCCATGCCAGCAGTAAGCTGTGAGACCCTGCTCTAGCACAAGCCCCTCCAACCAATCAGTCAGTGAAAATATATTTAAAAAATAAGGATGTTGATATCTTTGCTCCATTCTGGAGCTTGTCTCCCTGTAATCTGGAGTCTCTGGGCTGGCAGCACAGGGTACTGCTCTTGCATCACCGGACTACAATGGCAGAAATCTTGGCTGTCAGACAAAAGGTAATGAAAATTTCAAAGGTACAAGGCTCTTGAAGCTGCAGAAGGTGGCAGAGCTGTCAGTGGAATCAGAGCAGAAGCATCTAAGTGAAAAGAAAGACATTACCAATAACAAAACTAACAAATGAACAAAACAAACAAACAAAAAACCGGGGTTTTCTGGACATAACTAAAAGAGAAGGTTACAAATTCTATATATGTATTTTAAGAGAAAAAGTCATTGCCAATACTCAGGAGGTTGTTTCTATTAAAGGAGCTGCCAGAGCAGGGAAAGTAGTTGGTTTTGTTCCTAAGGACACAAGAAATACCTCTCACATTAAACATTTAAGAGCCTGTCAGGACTGAAGAGTAAACATACAAACATGGATGGCATCCTGTGTCCTGCAGTGTAAATGCCTCCTGAACTGCAAATATTTAGCTGTTCCATAGTCTGGTCTTCAAAAAGAGAGCTATATTTTCATCCTTCAGACCCAAAGGGGATTAGATGCCATACTTGCATATGTACTAGGGGAATAAAAATTCCCCTATACTGCTCAGAAAAAAATACATTAAAATTACATTAATTTCCATGTATCTGTGGATTGATTTGCCATGACTATTTTAGAATTATTAATTTTATTAAAAAAAATAGTATATTAACCTGAAGACCAAGACTTGAATATGCTTAAGAAACAGGAGCTGTATTATATATGCTGTCTTTTTTACAGAAAAATCTATACCTGTACATGAGTCAAGCTTTCTGATTGTGTATCATTTTGGAAAGAAAATGCCAAATCACAAAGACAATCAAAACAAATGCTTTCAGTTTTATGTATGTATGTGCATTTTATACAATGTTTACAAAGTTACCAGATACAGGAAAGAATTCAGCAGAGGAAAAAAATAAGTCCTGCATGGCATGCTTTGATGTGCTCCGAAGTGTTCTTTCAAGCATGAATTTTTTAGTAACTTCACCAGCAGTCGCGTGGGCAAGGCAAGGGTTACAGAAGTGGCCAGAGAGACCACTCCAAAACCTTTCCTAAACCTCCCCTTCTGAAAAGGCTTAAACAAGTAGCACAAACCTTTCTGCATCTGCCTCTCTGTCACAACCAGTGCAGCAAGAGCTCCCCTCTTTGTTTTCACAAATTTGAAAGAAATGGGGGAAAAAATGGAAAAAAGTATGTACTATGCCCTATGAGAGAGGTAAAACCAAACAAATAAAAAAAATAAGACCAAAAAAAAAAAAAAAGGCAAAGGAAAGCCCAAACTCAAAACCAGACTGCTAGTTCTTTATTTCAACAGAAAAGCTGCGACTTGAGTAATTTGGGATTTTTACAAAACCATCCACTTCAAGTCAAATGGGGCTTGCTTAGGGAACAGGCTGTTTTGAAGACGTCAGCTTGGGGAGAGGTGACTTTTCAAGGTAAATACTTCAGAAAACCTGTCTGATAATTCAGAATAATTTATAGACATACACACACACATATTAAACCCTGGAACATTCTAAAAGAAACACCTGCCATTTCTTAAAAGCCATGAATTTCTCCAAGTATCTACCACTTCAGGCAATAATTGAGCCACTGAGTCAGGGCCTCCTAGGCTGACAGGTTTCTTTATTGAAAGTTTATTGAAATTGTTCATTTTATTGGAAGTTGTTTAAAGACCTCAAGCATACCCTGTGAAAATCAGTAATGCACATATATTGAAATGCAGTAAAAATAACATGAAAAAGCAAACAATACTGGAAAATCACCTAAGACATTATTTAAGAACATTTACTAAAGTCTCTCAAAAAATATGACCAAATTTTTGAGTAAGAACAGTAACTGTAATTTCAGTAACTATTGTAATTAAGGTACAGACTGTTAATTTTCTTTCTCTGGGCACAGGCTGATAATAATAAGGAAATTTCTTATGGTACTGTATTACCGTTTCTTTATGGTAATGTGCCTAATTCTCAAACTATCAGTGCATGAGTCAGGAGGAAAGTTGAAGTGCATCTTATTTTTCCAGAGAATGTTTTATCTCAGTCTCAAAAATAGTATTATTTTAAAGAAAAAAAAATATTTCATTATAAAATTATAATACATTTGCACACACCACAGATTAACTAATGCTTTGCCTCAATAACTTATTTGCTCTTTCACTGGACCTGGCAGGTTGCTTCAAAGTTTCTGACTCATTTAGTTGTAGCTCCACGATGTGGCCAATGCAAGAATATACTGAAGGAGAGAGCTATCCAAAGCTATTTCAATTCCTACATGCCTTGATTCCCACATCGACATCAATAGCTTTGTCTATAGCCTCCTCTCTCACCAGGAAAGAATACAGGCTAATGCAATCTACTACAGCAGTAGAATGTGTTTTTTTCCTGTATTAGTTTCAGGAACTTAACAATATTAACTTCAGAAAGCTTAACATCTTTTTATATCCCGGAAGATTATGGCTTTTACATAAAACACTATACTGAAAGAATAAGTAAATAAAATTAATATAGTATTGACAAAGACAAAAGACATATCTGCTAGTAGAAAAGCTTTTCATTCTTTAAGCAAATTCGTGGTCTCATAAGACAAAAATTGAGGATATTTTAAACACTGTAATTTCTTTTTCTGCTGGAACAACCTACTAAGTGAGATAAATATATTACTTTGAATTACATGTCACTGACCATTACATTCACTTACAAACAATTATTTTCTTACATTATTTCTTTGAGAAGTTTAAATCTATCCAGGTTATTTGTTGTAGTATCTATGTGTGCACAAGCTTGCTTAATTTAAAGCTGGACCACAGACGTAGATTTCAATGTTCCCTGAGGGTGATTGGAGGCATTACAGATCTATTGTTCATTCAATACAAGGACTTATTGAAATTAACTATTAGAATAAATGCATTAAAAGTTCCTACAGTATTAACTGTGAAAGTGATGACTATTCTGAGAGTTTAAGAATACAATCAATTCTGTGCTACCATTGCTGAACTGATTCATTCTAGCAAGAGAGATTTTGAAGTGGGAAATTACAATACAGTTAAGGTTGCCAGTTTGCATTATTTTATTCTTAGCTAAACCTTTCAGGCATTCATAAATTGACCATAAAGATTTGCTCTGCCCTGAGGCTACTGTGATATATATATTCCGCTGACAATCTGTTCCTTATTCAGCTTGCTGTGTCTAGATAAGAAATATCACACGTTACCCTGAGTCTGCTTGCAAAGTCTGACAGGGGTATAAAGTTAAGAATCCAATGACAAATTTTATCCTGTCTTTTCTCACATCAATTGACAATGCTCTGTAAAATTTTGGTCACCCAGTTTTGATTATCCTCATGATAACTAAAACAGTAATGATACTTTATCAGGACACTTTATAAAAATTATTTAATTGATACTCCTTGTATCTCCATGAGGCAGACAGGTGTTATTACCCTTCTGTGGGGAAACAGAGAAAGGCAAAAGACTGCAAAAGGCTGTACAATTATGTAATGCTGTGTCAAGATTAAGACCAGGGCTTTTCTGATATAATCCTATATCCTTTCTTCTGGATTATAGTTTCTGCCACATTTATTAGTCAGTCTGGTCTAGTGGGAATTGTCCCTGCCCATGGCAGTGAGGGTTGGAACTAGATCATCTTTAACATCACTTCCCATCCAAACTATTCTATGATTCTTTTATAAAAGCCTTTGAAACCGAAGAAAATATTTTTACAACATATAAATGTATGCACATTGGTGTTGAGAAGGTACCTTTTTGTTCATTTAGTTCTGCGATGAAAATTAATTAAAAACTGGTCCTTATCTAGAGTTTCAAATGTCCCTTTTAAAGTCACACTGAGAACATGAAATACATACTCCTTTCAGTCATAAAGCATCTGAAATAGCAGTATATGAAAGAGATAGTGAGAAAAAACATTGGTTTTCTAACTGAGTCTGATAGTTCTGAGAGTGCTTTGGGTATTTTGAGTTTAGGTGTTGTTACTGAAGCTGAAAATGCTCTTAGCTGGAGCATTGCAATGAATTGCCATCTTTTCTTCTGCTCCTTCTATGATTACATTTTACTGAATATCCAGAATAACATCCAAGATCTTAAAACATTAACTCATTAAATGTGCCCAGATTTTTGATTTCATCGAAAAAGTACCTAAGAAAATTTCAGTCTTCACAAGTACGTGCTGTAAGAAAGCAGACTAGATGAATACAATCACAGACTACATTTCACTCCAGTTTCTACGATGCCATGAGGATTCCCCTGGAACTAAGCTTTCTCAAGAACTGTTTATCCTCCATGTTGCCGTACACTCCTTGCGCCTGACTCAACTCTGCACACTATCCTGATTTAAAGGGTGCAGTAGTCTCTCAACTGCCTCATTTCAACAAATTTGCTTGAACAATTTAGTTTTAGAAAGGTTTTTAGGAAATCTAGTACTGATAAAAGAAAGAATGAACCTTTTTTTTGAAGGAGAAGAAGAATGTGAGGGAAGGAAAAATAATTTTAAAAAGAAATGTATTGGACATTAATTTAGAAGCAGAAAGTACTGAAGATTGCCAGTATGACATTTAGTTAATGGAACACACAGCTTTGCTGAGTTTTAAATTATTAACGGGGCTGCATCCAGCTGGCGGCCGGTCACCAGTGGTGTCCCCCAGGGGTCAATGTTGGGTCCAGTCCTGTTTAACATCTTTATTGATGATATAGATGAGGGGATCAGCAAATTTGCTGATGACACCAAGTTGGGAGGGAGTGTCGACCAGATGGAAGGTAGGAGGGCTCTGCAGAGGGATCTGGATAGACTGGAGAGATGGGCTGATCCCAATGGGATGAAGTTCAATAAGGCCAAGTGCCACGTCCTGCACTTTGGCCACAACAACCCCATGCAGCGCTACAGGCCGGGGACAGTGGCTGGAGAGCAGCCAGGCAGAAAGGGACCTGGGGGTACTGATTGACAGGAAGCTCAACATGAGCCAGCAGTGTGCCCAGGTGGCCAAGAAGGCCAATGGTATCCTGTCCTGTATTAAAAACAGCGTGGCCAGCAGGACCAGGGAAGTGATCCTTCCCCTGTACTCTGCGTTGGTGAGGCCACACCTTGAGTATTGTGTTCAGTTCTGGGCCCCTCAGTTCAGGAAAGATATTGAGGTGCTGGAGCGGGTCCAGAGAAGAGCAACAAGGCTGGTGAAGGGACTGGAACACAAGTCCTATGGGGAGAGGCTGAGGGAGCTGGGGTTGTTTAGTCTGGAGAAGAGGAGGCTTAGAGGTGACCTCATCACTCTCTATAACTACCTGAAGGGAGGTTATAGCCAGGTGGGGGTTGGTCTCTTCTCCCAGGCAGTCAGCAATAGGACAAGGGGGCACGGGCTTAAGCTCTGCCAGGGGAAATTTAAGTTGGATATTAGAAAAAAATTCTTTACAGAGAGAGTAATGAGGCATTGGAATGGCCTGCCCAGAGAGGTGGTAGATTCACCGTCCCTGGAGGTTTCTAAACTGCGATTGGATGTGGCACTGAGTGCCATGATCTAGTAAACTGACTGGAGTTGGGCCAAGGGTTGGACTTGATGATCTCTGAAGTCTTTTCCAACCCAATCAATTCTATGATTCTATGATTATCTGTGTATCTGTGGATTTACTAATCCAGTATCAGCTGCTGAAGTAATTGAAAACAGTGTCTACCATTTCTAAAGTTCCACTGATAATCGGAGCCATAACCTGCTTTGTAAGTTCTCTGTTTATGTTTTTGGGAACATCTTTCAGTGGAAGAGAGTAAATAATTTCCTTTTATCTTTCATTGTCACTTCACGCCTTCAAAAACTCTGTATTATAGTTTGAATAATTAAACATTAATTTTTGTCTGACAGGATGAAAAAATATCAGTCCAGTCTTTATTTCTACGTTTCAGAGACAGAGGGAAAAAAAAATCTTAGTAACTTTGGCTATACTATACTAGGATATAGTATAGCATGTATATATATTATTAGAGCATAATTACAGCATCAGAGAAAGAAATCCCCTCCAAAGCATTTCAAGGCTGAACCTAAAAAATCATCCCAATTAAAACAAAGAGAGGGAAGGAGGGGGAAAAAAAACCCTATATAGCTGAGCATTCTCATTAAACTCAAAGTCAGTCAATGAATATTTATTTTTATTCTTCTGCCCGGAAGGAAGGCTGAAGAAAGACTGAGCAAAAACATTTATTTCTGTCAATGAAGCTTAGTAATCAGATCCATCACCAGAAGTCCTCTTACTGCCAGCTGTCATTCAGATGACAGGTTATTTCAATATATCAGCAGTGGGCCAACTGGCAAGGGGGATAAAAATGACAGCCTTGCTTGAGCAGTGAAAAATATTTTCAGCAGAATTAGCAAGTGTGAGATGCCTGTATATGCCTGAGGATACAACTAAAGCCAGAGAAGGGATGTATTTGAGCAAACAGGCATATTTATTCTCTGTTTTCTAGTGGATGTAGAGAAGTACTTTTTCCAAATAGCAGAATGTATGTCAGTCAGAAGTAACTTAATGTTTGATCTGTTTGACGGGTTACCTTTTCACCTCTATGTTTATTTTCTAGCATTAATCTCCCATCATGGCTCCCTTTCAACTCAGAAAATTCTGTAATTCTGTAATCTCATATGTTGAGCTCTTAAAAGTTACAGCTCAACTCTGTTTTACCGCATGGCATACAGTGATTTCTTTGGACTTCTTGTCACCTTTGTGACTTTCCTTTTCCTCCCTTTCTTTTAAAATCTTTTGCTCTTACTTTTTTAGTTACTTCAGATTCTTCTCAGTCTGTGCCATTTTTTTCCCTGCTGTGCATTCATCTGACTTCAAATCCTCTTAGAGGTTTAACTCCAGTTGACTTTAAAATTATCTGTTTATGGATAAAACCCATATTTTGAAAAATTCACCAGCAGAATTTCAAGGTCCAGTTTGTAGTGCAACAGTGCAACTGTGAGGAACTTGTACTGACTGTACTTGGAGCTGAAGGCATCAAAAGTTGCTGAACATCAGTCTCTGAGTGTGAGCATATGTAAATGAAAACTTGACTTTCTTCTGCTACTTATTTTGTGCATTTCTTTTATTTATCTTTATTTTTAAAGTGTCTTTTGAGCATTTCTTTTCAATCCTGATTCTTTTCATCAAAGTGTTCAAAAACACCTTTACTGAATTCTCCATTTTCATACGCAGATTGTGGATTTAAAGACTGATTGGAAATTAATTGGACTTGAAACTGATTGGTATTCCATATCCTACTTTCTGTTTACAACTCTGAGGTGTTAAATAACTATTTTCACCTAGAAAAATCATGTTGTAGAGTGTAAAATATAGGGCACAGATCACCCATAGTTTCCATTTCCCCCAATTCCCTCAAAGCAAAAATATGATTAAAATGAAAACTGTATTTTCCATAACTGTAGTCACCTGAGCTATCTTATATATTACAGTAAGCATATAAAATTTCTGGAAATTGGTCAAAGGAGGGACCTTGTATAAGGGCATTTCATATCAGTTATTCTCATGCTGAAGATTACACAATCTACAGAAGAAACTATGCCTAAATTAATGTCTCATCACATACACCCATGATCCCATCTGTTTCCTATGGAGTAGATATCACCCCATCAGTAATCATCAACAGAGGTTAGACTGTGAAGAAACAACACAAATTTTTGAGCAATATATCTATTGAGTATAAATAACTATTTTTCTCCCCCAACAACATTTTAATAAGCAATAGATTTAAATTTAAAACATCTATAAATGTTTAGGGTTCCCCAAAACATGTTTTGCTAGTTCACTTATGTGTGCCTTAAGTAGGTTTGGAGACATAAAGTACTGAAAGAGCTGTCTTCAACCATCCAATGTTCTTCAACATTTCACTAAAAATATGATGTGGTGGTCTAATGGCATTACGGTACAGGTTTTTAATTTTAAGACATTTCAAAAAGAAAAAGATATTTAAAACACAACACCACCTTTCTATTTTTAGATTGTTTAACAAACATGGGTTTTAACAAATTTTTTCTTTTTGCATAGGTTTTTCTTCATTGCTATTACCTTATAAATAATGAAATCACTGAAAGAAAAATCGAAATTGCTCAGTTTTCAGGCATTCCTACAATAATATTTCCATGAATCTCACTGATAGTACCTACCTTCCTTTACTGGGATGGTAACACCAAATCCTCACTATATTTCTAATGCCATGCTGCCAAACTTTAGAAAATATCACAGCAAAATGCAACTTTTCTCAGTAAATTAGTGAGCTACTTACCATGGTAAAAGGAGGGCCTACAAATCTCACTGGCCACTGAAAGGCTTGGGGTATAACATCATTATCCACAAAATATTCTTTGAGGATGGCCTAACTCTGCATTCTTAAACAACTTCAAAACAGCTTGCATCCCTAAGAGCAATGCTGCTATTTTTAAATGTGCGACTAAGCAAACTGCAGAGACAACCCTTGCCTGTTTCTCAAGACAGAAGAAAAGATAAAAGTGTTACTCACACTGTGACCTAGCAGCATTCAATATTGTTTAGTGTTTGGATATCAGAATGACAAGTGCCATATTAATATACAGAATTTCTTGAAGCCACAAAAAAACCCCAAAAAACAAACCTAACTGATCACTGATAAACCAGTCTTTAAAATGCATCATTGCACTATGTTAGTAATAAAGGCACCTTGTAGGGAATGCTAGTGAAAGCATATCTGGGTTTTGAGTACCCTCTCCACATTCTCTTGGGAATTCATTACATTAGAGACAGAAAGGGAAAAGGTGGATTCCTCTGAGATTGCTTGCTTGAGAATTCCATACTATAGCTGACAGCACAGTCACTAGCATGCTATTTCAGACCGTAGGATACTGTAGGAAAAGGAACATAGATGAGCCACAAATCATTAACTTTTCATTCTCTGGAATGTATCCTTTCCTTTTCCCTCCCATCATCTTTTCCTTGATATCACCAAAGAGTGCTTCAAATCAAAACAAAGCCATCTAAGATTGAATATATTAGTCAAGGCTGGAGTCAGACTCAATTTTACTGGGACAGTGCACATCATGTGCTCAGCACATCCATTTCCCACATTTCCCACGTCTGTAGTGTATTACAAGGATTAATATTCACATAGTGGTACCTTTTAGGTTACAAATGAAAAATAATACAGTGAAAAAAAATCCAAACGAAACAACAACCAAAAATTTTGACTTTCCTAAAATTCAAGAATTTACGCTAAGAAGAAAACTCTCAGAAAAGACAGACACACAAAAATTGAACATGCTACAGAAAGGAGTTCTACACCTTTTGAAAGAACCCATATCTGTAAACAACAAAAAAAAAAATTATAGTAACCCATTGCATTTCAAATTATCATATGGAATGTGTTTTACTATTTTTAGGTAAATGAGTCAGAACCACTATGTTCTTAAATTCTTCTGACAATACATGTTTCTAGAAGTTGACTGAATGTTCATTTTCAATGATTCATGAAGGTCTAGGACAAAAGTTGATGCTACCAAGCAGAGCAGATAGGCACTTAAAATGCTGAGATAACTGTCAAAATAAATTAATAGGACTGAACTCAGTAAGGAAAGAAACTTCCTCATCTTTCAAGGTAATGCACAATTCTCCTTCCAATGACCTGGCTAATATAAAAGGGTTAATGTACCAAATGAGGGCTTAAATATATACCAGGACATTTTTTCCTACTTTAAGGAATCTTTGTACAGGAAGAAAGAAAACCATCATTATGAAATATTATCTTATATAAATATTTAAGGAAAAGAGTAAGTATTTGGCTCTACATTGTAGACATTATTGACTGTTTAGTTATGAAAATTGCTCAATGGCCTCCACATTTTCTGCATTTCTTTTTTCTTTAATACTCCCTGGCAAACAATGATAGTCAGCTTATGTATATTTAACTCCACAAGATGTTGACAAGTTGAATTAATTTCCCAGGGTCTTTTGTAGTTTTAAAAATGTGGATGTGACCCCTTGTTTCAGATGCAGCAGGCTAGTTAAAAACATGAAAGGATGCCATATTGAGACAACTAAGTTGGTTTAAGGAATTGTTGCCACTATACAATGGTCTTCAACACAGTTGCTGACTTTCAAATTAATTTCCTTTTCTTTCCCTATTCTACACACTTAGTCCATCTTTCCTTTTAATAATTTGTCTTATAATACCTCTCATATTTTGTACCCTTACCTGAGCAGTAGTGAAAATCTATATATGCTCTCTTTTTCCTGCCTGCTCATCATGACAGTTATCTCCAGCTCTGTTTTTTTGTTAATGCCCATTGTGCAATTTTGCCACACAACTTGTGATCTGCTCCAACTTTTCCACAACACATTTCAATCCAATGACTGGAGCTAAGCTTGATCACAGATGATACACCAACCAGATCATCAAACACTGGACTACTCTAACTGGCCTGGGATTTTATCAGGGTACGGTATCCAGTTGTACACATCACCCGACTCCAAGGACTTTGGAAGCCAACCAGTGCTGTTGGACCGCATATATATGTATTCTCGTTCTGCTCACTCCACCTGGTTGTGTACCAAATTTTTTCAAAACAAACAGTATCTGATTACATATTCACCAGAGTTATGGAGAGTAATTAAAGGTTCTACATGTGAACAGAATTTAGATAAAATTATGCGGTGCCATGTCCAGCTGTACTCTGTCAAAAAAGTTCAGCAGGGTGAGCCTGAATTATTGGAGGTTAATATAAAGATAACATCAAAATACAAAAGGTAATGTACTGCAATACAACACAAAAAGATCTTAAATTCATAAAAAATATGGACTAAACAAAGGAGCTTGATAACTTCAAAACCTAAAATTTCAGACAAATAAATATTTTAATACAAATTTTTTTAACACATTTTAATATCTCAGTTTTGTTTATGTAAAAGCTGTTGCCTACAGACTGACAAATCACAAACATTAATATCTATATTCTCAAACATGATTTGGGCATAATTTTCCATTGCTAGGAATTTTTCAAGTAATACTTTACTATTTTCTAAACTTCACTCCCTGTCATAACATTAAAAAATACTTAGAACAACTTCTAAAGTTTAATTGAATCTTCATCAGTTAGTGTTTTTTGGTATTTCTTTCCCAAGAATACTGACATTTAAATTCCCTAATTTTTGTGTTTATTTCATTTGCCTTCAAAGATGCTACATCTTTTAATATTTTTACCACCAACAGTCATTCCAAACCTCAATTTAATCATATATGTCTCATCTACCTACTGTTAAAGATACTAAGAAAAAGTCACGTTGCTTTCTGTGACAGCAAGAGCTAAAAGGACAATATTTTAACAGGAAGAGACATTGACCTTTTTAAGGAAAGAAGTCCTGACTCGTGGATTTATCACTTTAGTCACTTCCAAGTCTCCTTCACAATATAAAAGTTATGCTTTTAAAACAAAATTCGAATCTTGTTTTCAATTATGACAAATGTATCAATACAATTCACTCAGTCTAGAGAAACTAAGATGTCTACCAAGTGAGGTACCCTTCCTGACTAGGAAGGGGAGGCCACTACCCAAAAACCATGACAACCTTTGAAATTCAGATACTTTAATCAGAAAATGTATAGAAAAAGCATAACAGTTGTTTACTACAAATATATATATGCATAACCAAAAGAAAAAAAGAAAAAAACCAGAACAGAACAAACAGCAATACCATAACCAAAACTTTCCAAGTCATGTCCTATCTCTGCTTTTTCAGTGCCAAGACAGCAGAGAGCAGGAGGTGATGCTGTGCCTCGGAAGGCAGTGGCTGTGACGACCCACAGGCTCCGATGAGGCAAAGACAGAAGGCAGGGAGAAGTGCTGGTTCTGAAAACTCATGCGGGAATGGCAGCCACCAGGGATGGGCTGAAACCTTTCCCATGGGCAGTGTAAAGACCCTCTCCCCATCCTTTGTCCGAAAGCACAGGGGGGAGAGGGCGGTATCAACTCCTCTGCAGATGGTGTCAGACCCTCAAGGAGTCTGTAGTGAATCCAGACAGCAGCAACTGTTCTCTCAGAAGAATGGCAGAGGTGCACGGAGTCAGGGGCCGAGCCAGGGGAGCTCCCTCCAAGTGCTTCCACCAGCCTAGCAAACAATGTTTGACACCCAAAGCAGCCGAAGAAAAGTGTGGCAAAACCACTGAAACCTCTCTCCTCCCTCACCTCTCCCCAGTCCTCTCCCCAGCCATCACGTTGGAAGGCAAAGCTATGAGCCATCCCTTTAGACAGCTGGCTGGCTCTGGGAGCAGGTAGTGGGGGCTCGGTTTCAACAAGCCATCTGTCCTGGCCTCCAACTCACAAACCGTGGTGTTGGTAAGGGACAGAAAAAAAATTCTATGAAAGATTTTGAAACTTTAACAACAATAAAAACATAATTATTCTTCAAATAATTGTTTCAAACATGTATTGCAACTAAACAGCTTGTGATAAATTAATGGTATTGGAGTCCTGAAATGGATATTTAATCTACAACAAAAAGAAAAATCTTTGAAGTGCTCTAAAACTGCTTTGACAGATACCCAAATAGGTATACATTAGATAAACTCATTCAGCTCATGCCACGTAAATGTGATTTCATAATGGAAATGTAAACATTACTTTTATTGTACCCAGTTTGCCTTCATTGTGTGTAAGATATTTCTACCACAGGTTGTCACAGGTGATTAATACAAACAGAATAGAAGGAGTCAGAAATTAAGTAACAGAGCTATTTGCATTTTTCCCCAAGATTAGGTTCATGTGCTTAACAGAAATTCTTTTCCCTATCAAGTGTACTTGTTCACACAATCACAGTGAGCTACCAAATGCTGCAGTCATGAAAATAGCAGGTTCAGATGCAACAGCAGAACGACTATTGGTAGGTATGCCTTAATATTGAGCTACACTGCTGCCAGGGATTGGCCCCTCCACGCAGTGCAGGGCAGACATGCCAGCTTGGATAGGCAGTGCCTTGGGAATCTTTTGCATTGCACTCCTTTGAGAAGGGAGCTCCTTTAATTTAGCAGAGCCATACACAGGCTAAGGGAAGATGGTTGATTCTGTATAGACATGCTGCTCAAAACCAGGAATGGACATGATTTATAGGACTGCAATTTAAAAGTGCAGTTTATGGTGGCACAAGAATAGGACTCTACATCATTCAAGTTGTGTAGCAATGTCTGAAACTCAGCTTCCAAATATGACAGCTTAAACATCTCAATGCAGCTTTAAACATACTTTCTGTTATTCTCAAGAGCCCTGCTTAATTGGGAAGAAAGAAAGAGAGAGTAAACTTTGGCCTGTTCTCTGATTTGCTTGGACTGTTGTCATAGAAGATAGTTCTGGGGGAGGGATAGGTCCAGAAAAGCTCACTGTTTTTCAAGGATCACCTCCTCCAAGCGCAAGAATCACCTTCTTCTGCAGGAATTCAAGCAAAGGGGACAGGAGGCTTACATGGAGCATCTGACTGCCGTCAAACACAAAAAAAAACCAGTCTGCAAGAGGTGGAAGCAGGGTCAGGGTACCAAGGATGAGTATAGAGATGGGGTGCAGGGATGGAGGTAAGTCCAAGCCCACCTGCAGCTGAATCTGGATAGGGTCACAAAAGAAAAGAAGGAAAGTTTCTACAGGGGTATCATAAGCAAAAGTAAGCCTGGGTAAAATGTGGGACAACACAGAGCTCTGAGAAACCAGCCGTAGGTAATCCTGCTCTGAGCAGGACTAAATGTTCTCCAAAGGCTCTTCAACCATCCTTTGGCTGCATGATGACCCAGCATACTCACCTGCTATATAGCTGCAAAATCCCTAAGCCACAGCAGACTTCAAAGGACTTTGTGACTTGTTCCCCAGGAATCCTTGACAGTGCAGGATTCCTGCTGGCTTTTTCTTTTGCAAAGGAAATGTGAAGAAGTAATAATGATTTTTATCCTAAATCAGATAAAGACTTTTCTGAGTTGTGCAAATAACGGACTACCAAAATAGAGCAATTTGCACCCTTACTGTTATGCACATCAGAGAACTTAGAGAAGACTTTTGTCTTTAGAGAGAGAAAATGCCATTACCTAGTAATGCCATTATAGAGACACTTAATGAGGAGTAAATGGAGTGCTGCCAGAATAAATTAGATGGAACTAAGATAAGTGAAGTCTCCACAAATCACCAATTTTTTCTCAGATATAACTATTATTTATCTCTGACATAAGTAGTGTTATTTCTTTCTATATCTTTCCCACAATAATCCATCTCTGTTTCCTGTTTTTATAGATCTTCACTTGTTGATATTATAGTGCCAATATCATAACAAAATGACACAAAGAGCTAAGAATTAAACATCTGACTATAAAACTCTGTGAGTGTGCCACAACCCAACACTGCTGTATGAACACTGTGTCTCATAGTTCTCAGCAAGAACTTGTTCTTTTCATGCCTTGCTTACCCTGGATGGCCACATTATTTTAGCAGCATTTCTGTTTGCTGAATAGGGTTGAAAATACACAACAGTTTGGCATACAGCAATGCATGCTTACCTTTTCCTCAACAGAACATCTCTCTTGGAATATATTCTGTGATGCAGCATAACTTCTTTGCCTTTCCTTGGAGAGCTACTAGCAAATCAGTTCATCTAGTAAACACATGGCATTTATTTCTATCTACCTATTGTTCATTGGAGCTTTCCCTATTAAATGTCTTTTTTTTTTTTTTAGATAATTTCTGTGCTATGTCAAGATAATTTAAAAATGTTTGTTAGTGTTATTCTCCACTCCATGAACCATTAGGATTCCTATACAAATACCCAAACCACCAACGCCATCCTATTTCAGGGTGCCATTGGTCTTCCACAGCTTAACTTGTTCTTTCTGTCAGCAGGTTAATAATTGAGTTACAGATTCAAATGAGAAAAAAAAATGGTACAGAACCTATGTTAATTTTATATAAATAATAGGAAAAAATTTACAGAAAAAATTATTATTTTATAGAAAATATCTTCTAGTTTGACAGTAATCCCAGCTCTCACAGTCTGATTGAGTGCCTGACCTTCTTTCTTTCCCTTGAATAGGCTTTTTTATAGCTTGTTTCTAGATAGCTAGAATCAAGAAGGGGAGGAAAAACCGCAGTTAATCACCTTCTTCTCTAGAGATCAGAAACGGGTCAAGTATAACTGCTCAATATCTGAAATAGTAGTGTTAAATAAAAAGAACTAATGTATTTATGTATACACATGATGTGTCAATATAGTTGAAAATTCTTTATAAAATCAGTCATATCTGTGAAATACAGCAGCATAGTTCTTCCTCTGCTTATCATAAGAACCTTTACACAAAAGCAAAACTTTTGACATCCTCTGGTGAAAAGCACATGTAAAATATTTGAGTGACTGTGGATTTGAAAGTCTCAGTCAATCTCAGCAAAAGCTTTGGCATAAATACATTTTTATCTAAACACAAACATGAAAAGAAATACTGCAGTTATTGATTGCAAAAGTAGAGCCAGCTGGTTACTATTTATTTAACAAATAATTCTGCCAAACAGAGAACTTCTTCCTCAAAGACTTCATTATCTAACACCCCAGCTTTGCAAGTACTTTTCTTATGTGTGTGGTTACACACATAAGCAGTTCCTTTGATTTCAGCAGTACTTCTGACTGCATTTACCTTCCAAAATGCCTTTTTCTCGTCCAAGTTTAAGCAAATGACAAAGTCAAGGGAAAGGAAGCCTTCAAGAAAGAAGAATTGGAGGGATTTGGGCAAGGCTTCCTATGTTATCATGGGAGAAAGGTGGCTGCTTCAAAAGAGCTGCTTAGAGAAGGAGCTTAACTCTGGGTTTTCCAATCACCTTCCTGCAGAGTCTGTTCAGCTCTGGTTGCTGTTTAGGAGATTAGCCTATGAAAAAGCCCAAAGTCAGATGACTAAAGCCCAGGTTAAAACTATGCTCCATTATTTCCAGTGTTTACAGACAAGGAACTGAAGCACATAACCCACTATGTTGTAGCAGTACTAAAATAGAGATTTTTTTTTAAGTCTCTAAATTCACTTCTCTGACTAGAAATACAAAGTATCAAACATGAAAACTTCATCCCTGAAATATTTTAGACAGAAAAATGTTCAGCTTTCTTGTTCTCCCATAGGCCAGGCATATGGAGATTCTAATGTGAGAAACATTTCCCCTCAGCAAGAAAAGTATTTCATAAATTATGTTTGTGGTGACAGTATTAGTGCTGCAGTCTAGCCCTCAAAACACTTCCAATAGCTAAGAAGTACTAAAAATCAAACTGTTATGATTTTAAAAAGTCACAATGTTATGCAATTTTAATTGCTACATGTTGTAGGTCAGATAAATTTGCTACTTGGTCATTAATACTATGCTAAGTTGACATACACACACACACATATGGGAATGACATATTTGTCTAATTAAGTTTTTGTCGGTAAGTATCGTGATTTAGATTTCGTTTACAGACCATGTCACACAGTGAATATATTCATGCTTTGAGTTTACAGAATTTTCCTGTTTCCCTATCTCATATGTGTCAGCAGACACACAAAGAGGATAGGTATACAAGTCAGTGTCATTTCATCTCTATAAGAATCCACACTTGTCATTATGTGAAAACAAAGTCTTAGAAGTTGTCAATTTTATAAAGGTATTATTACTTATCATGGCTTAAATAATTTTTGTAAACAATTATGTCCTTATAATTTTTAACAATTATATAATTTTAGCCCATTGCTCATTTGTTTGGCAGAGAAAAAAAATTATATAAAACAAAAATTCCCTAATACACCAATGTGTTTGCCTCAAAATTTACAGAAAGAGAAAAGGCTTCTCTGAAAGTCATTCATGTCTTTGAACACTAATGAAGACTCTGTAGACTTTTTTCCTAGTTTTAAAATACTTTCAAGTCCTGACATCTCCTCTTGTAAGCAGAGGCTGAAAGAAAAGATCTTAACACTCAGGCTTTACAGTCTTTAAAACGTACATGTATTTTAGCAGGATACTTGTACTGAATAAGTTAAACAACAGAAAAAAATTAAGGAGAAAGTATTTCATCTGGATTAATCCCATTTAAAATGTTACCTTATAAAAAAATGAGTTTTGGTAATCAGTTTTTAATCCAAAGGAACAAACAATAATGATGCATAGTATTTTAAATTCCTTCACTACACAGTAGATATACTTCAAAACTTAAACAGATGATCAGTCACTTCACTAGTGTTCCATCACGTGGTGATGAAGTGTCCCTGTCTGTACAATTTATTCAGTGTTCCAACATGTCAGGCAATAGGATAAAATCATCCCACAACTGAGGTAGTTTCCAGCTCTGAAGCAAACACTAGGGAGTTTAATCCACTGTCAAAGACATTTGTCCTTTCAAAAAGCAATGCAATCTCTAAGACTGCAGAAACGCAAACCAGCTGTTTCAAAACAAGATGAAGTAAGTGTTAGTCCACTGAACTACTGCACTTGATAGCTTTACAGTAGTGGAAGAAAATCAGATCTAACCTCCTCCAGAGCCGAGCACATTTGGCTACCCTTCTGTGAATCCCTTGCATTTCTTCATTTTCTCTGTCCATCACGGAGTACAGTACCACAGCATTCATTTGATTTGTCTCCTTCATTTATTTATTTATTTGCATTGGAACAGGCAACCTTTTCATACTACTTACTGAACTGAGAGGACTAGCATATACAGAGCTCCACTTTCATGTTTCCTCCAACAGTCAACAATTACTGTGTCATTCTGTTAAGAGAATCCCTTTGTTCTAGACAAATAAGAGGCAGAATCCTGAAAAATATCTACTCCTTTTTTATAATAGAAAAACAATGGCAAAACCCTATAAATTATAGGACTACATACCAAAACCAACTTTGGGAAAAACTAATTTTTTAACTGGTAAAAATTTAACTATACAAATTGCTGAAAAGCTGCAGCTATTTCAGAAAAAAAATGCCTACATGATCCATTCTGCTGCGGGCATCTTTACAACCATAATAAAGAATCCACACTGAGTGAAAAACTGTATCCAGTGAGCAGAATAAGCAAATCTTAGTAACAGGCTCAGCAAGAGATCTCAGTCATTCTGGTATCTTTTTGGGCAAGACAGGCTGAGAAGGCACAAGGAGCAAAAGCCAGAAGTAATTTGTAGCATTTCAGTGTTAGATTAACACCTCTAATAGTAACTGACAGGCAATTAAGGCTGAAAAACATCCCAATGCACTGCCTCGCAAGTGATGATTGTCCCACTGAAAGAAGAGATCATGTATTCTATTTGGAGGGAAAGTGTTTCACTTTATTTTCCTCCACTGAAGTAGATGTCCCAGTTCATCATGCCTCATTAGAGGTTTGTGTTGCTACAAACATGATTATTTCAAACAATTACAAGCCTTTATATCAAGCATATAATTTAACAATTGTCATCTCAATAGGGGTGTCAACAAGGTTCTTTTTAAGAAAGAATGTTAATCGTTGTATAATCCATTAAAATAATGAGTCCTAGAATAACAAACAGGCAATACAAATATATCACACATTGCCCCTCTATTTTTCTTCCTCTTTTTTTTTTTTTCCCCCTAATGAAATCCAGACAGTTCACCTTATGTGCCTGGCTTTGCCAGGCTTTGCATGCTGGTTTTCCTACCAGCCTCCTTTCCTCCCACATACATGCACATCTTCTTGTGGTGAGTCCCAACAAGCCCTGTCCAATATCACCTAGTATCTGAATTCTGTAACAGACTAATAGTTCTGATAAAACACAGTTACAGCTTTATTTCCCACCCCACCCCCCCTGTAGAAACTCCATGCTTAGGGCCCAGAATCTGCAACATAGATACCTGTATGGGAGAGAATACTCTAATCCCAGGAGGCTGAATGCCCATTTGTAGTCAGGGCCCCTTAGATGTGATCTTCTGGCAGACCTCACTGTTGAGTTTCATCTGAAGAGAATCCCATTTATTTCTCCCATGGCTATTCCACAACACAAACTGAACTGGAGCTGACTGAGAGATTTGTGTCAAAGGCACACTCCTGATCTAAATTAAAATGCTAATGTAAATGCATCTGTACCTTCTTCTTCAAGTAGAAAGCAACTGGGTAATGAGTCCATAATTTAGGAGTCAAGAATCTCTATCCAGTTTCTGCACATATGATCAGGATTTAAAGTGAGTAAGATTTTTCTCCTCTGAGAACTCTCCCAAATCTTAGCTGTTGACTATTTAATTTCCCTACTAATAATTGGGTATATACCTTTGTATATCAAACATTAATAATATCTGGCCATATTTTACAGAGCTGTGATTATAGGAACA
>VWZG01006618.1:0-108526 GCA_013396735.1 Grallaria varia
TCCCCTTTGAGGGGGTTGGGGGGCGGGGGGGGAACCTCTGCTGGTCCTGGGAAGCTCTGCACGGTGTTGCCTTGTTTTGAATTTGCCCAGGGTCAAACTTCCACAGCAGCCCAGATTAAGAGTACATGGAGCAGGCTGTTAAACAAAGAACTGGCTAGGGAAAAAAAATGTCAAAAAAGACTCTGGAAAAGATAATGCAGAAATCTAAAATAAAACAAATTTTGAGATCAAAGTTGGATTTTACTTATGCCTTTATTATTTGGTCAGAAAATAAAGTTTGCAAAGCAAATTCACAGAACAGCTGGGTTTGTTCTTGCCAGACCTCTTAAGTTGGGTAGCTGTATATTTTGCACCTGCCATTAACAAAGTATGTTGGTTGTCACTAACAATGTGAAGTATTATTGTATTTTTTAAGCCATGAAGCAAAAGATCCAGTTCTTAAATAAATTGTCTATGAGAAAATGGCTAGCAAGTGGATGCAGAGAGACAGGTACCCTGCCTGACATGGACACCTGCTTTGGAATAAAATCCATATTGACTGGAGCAAGTCTAGATGACTGAAACTAGGTCAGATGGATCCCATGTGCATGCAGGATGTAAGCACAACTTTCAACATACAGATGCAAACTTATACACACATAACATGCATCCTAATGGTATGCAAAATTAAGATTAGTATGTAAAGTAATGCTAAATGACAGCAAATCTCACAACCGATGTTGGTTACACAATATTAATTTCACTTCACCATGCATATGTATTATGATCAGATTTTAATGAAAAGATCATAACATATGCTTTTCAATTGGAATTCTGATTCATGTACTGTGCAAAGTGGACTATGGAATCACTCACTGCTGTGCCTCAGTGTTATCAAAATGTTACTTAATTTCCAGACTACCCCTCCGGAGTAACATAGTGATATCAACACCATTTTATAAATCAGGGATTTATGCTGTACAGAAATTCAGATATGAATTGTCACTTTCCCTAGCCCCAGTTTTCTAAGACATGGCTTTTCAGAGTACTCAGGTGGGTGTGTAGTCCTTGCCTCAGGCATGACACAACTTCAGTTGTAACCTTTGGTAGTCCTACATACTGCAGACCACTGATCCTCAAGGCAAGCACTAGATGACATGATCACCACCGACAGAGCAAAAGTAAGCAGAAAAGCAGAAGAAAACAAAGGTGACTAGTGAAAGTTTCACTAGGTGAATTCCCAAATATCATGCTGAACTGAGGGAGTGCTAAGGTGCTGAAGTAAAGTGCTATTATTCAGAGTTTGTCCAGTGACTCTAACCACGACACCACCCTGCTTCTATAGACCTCTGCCTCGTGTCTTGTGTCCTTTGTACTTCTGCAGCAAATGAGGTACGAAGGAAGGGACAGCACCCTGTTTCACTATACAAACCTGACCACCTCCAAAACAAAATCCTTCCATACAGAAAATGAAATAGAATTCCGGTGAAGAAATAGCAGGTAGCCACATACCCTGTCAAAATGTCTTTCCACAGGGGACTGGGTAAAATGCTGGCATTACCTGGTTTTCCTAGATTTGAGTCTGCAACCTTAACAAGGTTTAAAAAAAAAATCATTTATTTTGTCTGCAATGTACTAGTGTTTTTAAGAAAAAAATTAAATAAAAAACAAATCCAGAAATTCTATCATGTCACAGCATCTTTTTAATCTCCATGATACCACAGTTGGCTTGGGACCTCTAAATCCACAGTATTGACCTCTTCCTGCTGATTTTTGTCAAAATGAAACACGACAACCTGTTTTTGTCCTTCTTAGGGCAATATTATATTATGTCAGACGTGGGGTTTCACAGAGACTTGCAGGGAGCAGAACAGTGTCACATATGCATCCCAAGGCCTCTGTAGATGAGCTTTACTGATTAACAAAATACCCTTTCGACTTGTTCCTTCCCTCTCCGATCCCTCCTGTCTTATCTTTTCCAGCATGTTTTCTTCCTTCCCCTGTCTCGGGCTCCAGGTACTAGTCCTATTATCTTTGCCTGTACTACCTCTCATTACGTTCTCTGCTCTGTCAGTCCTGTGAGTTCATTTATTTTCAATGTCCTGCCCTACCACTAGGTTATCAGTCAACTCGTTCCTTTGGCTAACCCTCCACTCCTCCCTGTGCGTCTGGCCTGGATCCTCCTGGCTTACACTTCCAGTTCCAGTTCCAGATTCTTTCTCCTACTTTCTAATCCCAACGCATCTATGTTGAAAAATACAGCCAACGACATAAGAACATCCAAGTGCTAATCAAAAGTCACAAATAGAAAGGTGTAATTATTTTTCCGGGAGATTTATTTGCAACTGACATCTATTATTTTATTGGAAGGCAAATGGTTCACAGCCATTGTGCTCATGCACAGTTCATCCAGAGTGATGCTGCACTCTGCAGGTTGCGGCCAGTTCTTCCACGTGCATTTTTCAGTCTTCCCTATTTTCCCGCAATTAGTTTTGTTTTCATCACTCTTCAATACATTTCTACTTTGCAGTGCTGATTTTCATGAAAGCTGACTGACACCCCTCTTTCTGATTTGACTTCCATTATACTCAAGTCCTAAGATATAAGAAAATAAAAGGAAGATTAAAAGCGGTGGAAATCCATCTGACCATCCAGGTGTTTCCTTTGTAATTGCCAGTCCTCAGTTCTGCAAGTGCCATCTCCTGTGAGAATTCTCCATAGTCCAAGCCCCTTTGACCAAACATCCCAACTATGATAGGCTCCAGGCATCTTTCTGTAGCTCCTCTTCTTTAGAAGCACCGCTAAGGAAAGGTCTGCATGAAATTTGCAAACAATCAAGGACTCAACTGGTCTAATTAAAACAGAATGTAGTAAGAATGTATAGGAAAACCAGAGTGGGCTGAAAGAACTTGTCTGAGTGAGTAACTAACTCAGTTTATTCAGTAAATGTCAGGCTAGAGAGGTACATCTTGGATTCATTACACAGGAAGCAATATCTTACTTGTCTACCGCTCCTATCCTCGGGCAGCTGTCAGCAAGACGGTATCTTCCTTCCTCTTCTTTCTGATCCTCTCGACTACAGCATCTTAGAGACACAGCCCCCAGTGTCCGACACTTCTTGCCCCTACTGCTCCCACAAACACCGTTCCTTTATAGCCTGTGACCACTTTTGATGTTCAAGTTGTGACAGATTTCATTACCTTATAACATGGGCTGGTCACAGTTGTATTTCAACAACGAAATGTCTGCACCATCTGGGATAAGAGTCTCCCTTCTCTATACAGTGGTTAACACCTTCTAACATGACCCTCATCCCTGCCCCCTCCAGCTAACTCTGGAGTTATATTTCCCAATTTCCTTTTCCAGAACTTGGCATTTCAAAAGCCTCTTTGATCTTGCCATCACCTCAGCATGCCTGAAGGGTAAAGATGTGTAGACCGTGGTTTGCATGTCAGTCTCCCCTCTTTCAAGGTGTTGGACTGGCTAGGTTGATTTGTCCGTAAACGAACAAGACTGGTATTTTCATACCATTTTATTATTGATACTTCTCCTCCATCCCACCAATGAATTATTGGAATATTAAAGTCCATCCATACGAGTGGCTGGGGAATTCACTGCCTTTTGGTCCATGGAGCTCTGTTTCTGGCCTGTTTTTAATTCTGCATTTCTCATACCTTTCTCATTTGATTCATGTTTGCCCTGAACTGTCAGCAAAGCAAAAGAAGATTCCATCAGTGGAACAACAAACAAAACAAAAAGTACAACACCACACTTCTAACTCCTTATTTACAGCAGAGACAAGCATGCAGTATCTGAAAGGCCTCACCTATAAAGTACAAGCACAGTCAAACTTTGCAGTAAAAATTAAACTATGTCATATTATTTAGCTGATAATATCCTGATCTCTTAAGACTGCAGTAATTTTGCTCCTCTGGTGCTATGCAGCAACACAAGGCAGTAATTTATTCTACAGAAATCCAGAACAATTTTAAGTGACAAAGTTTTCACTGGAGGACAACCTCAACAATCTGTAACTCTCTTTCCCTGGCTCCAGCTCAGGTACTTTCCTTCTGACACTCTTCATAATGTAAGCACTTCCCAATCACCAAAGACCACGAACACAGGAAGGACCCAGTAGACCTCTTCTTTTACCATATTATTTTGTACACTCATGACCCAGCTGCTGTTTCTGAGCTATTCCCATACAGTTTAGCATGACTGTCAGGAGGCTCCCCTCAGAAAACTACAAGTATTTACCCTTAGCCCATCCCTTTCACCACCCAACTCACATTTTGGAAACCATTTTTATTTTGCAGCTGTGTACCTTTTCTGCCCATTGGGATGTATAGCCATAGCTAAAGAGTAACTGCAGGTATTGCGCACTGCAATATAGACACTGGAGACACTGGGGTTTCAGGAGAGAACTAGAGTTTCTTGGTACTTGTGATGCCAAATAGTGCTGGTGACATTATAATGGTGATGATTATGATTACTATTATTATTCTTCTACTCGACAATACTTTTATTTGGAATAAAATATCAAGCCAGAAGGATCAATTCACATTAATGTTGATGGAAAAGTGTGTTGAAGAGATGATAAGAGTTACCAGCATGACCTCTTCACATCTTAAATTGAAACCGGTTTTTTTTTTTTTTTTTTTTGAAAGTGCACATCATTTGGACTTTTAGCTAATTTATGCTGAAATTGGCGGAAGAGTGTTAAGGTTAAAATAAAACATCCTTTCTATTTTTCAGTGGACCTGTTTTATTTTCTATTCAGATTATTGCTTTACAAAAAAAATGTCTAAAATGATGCCTTTTGGCTGGTTTTAGAGCAGGACTTCCAGTTTTGTGCTATAAACCTTTCCCATGCAGCTGCAACGCAACTTGCCTGAGGCATGTATGTGCAAGTTATTCACCAGGCTAACAGACAACGCAGGCCTGTGGGTGACAACAACAGAATCACAGAATCAATTAGGTTGGAAAAGACCTCTGAGATCATCAAGTCGAATCTATGACCAAACACCATCATGTGAACTAGACCATGGCACTAGGTACCATGTTCAGTCTTTCCCTAGACACCTCCAGGGACAGTGACTCCCACCACCTTCCTGGGCAGCCCATTCCGACGTCAAATGCCCTTTCTGTGAAGAAGTCCTTCCTAATTGTCTAACCTAAACCTCAGCTGGCTCATCTTAAGACTATGTCCTCTTATCCCATCGCTAGTTTCCCAGGAGAAGAGGCCAACTACCCTCTGGCTACAACCTCCTTTCAGATAGCTGTTGAGGGATAAAGTCTCTCATGAGCCTCCTTTTCTCCAGGTTAAACAATGCCAGATCCCTCAGCTGCTCCTCATAAGACTTGTGCTCTGAACCCTTCATCCGCCCCACATGGGACAACACAGGAGAATACAAAATTAATGTGGAGGGGCATTTTGGCCACAAGGCTGGATATGGACTCAAATGGGCTTGGATCAAGGGCCGTGAGGTGCCAAGGACAGCATCTCAGTGTCTTCCAAAAGGCGCTGCTGGTGCCAGTTGTAGGGGTGTGGGAAAGGTTTATAGCACTAAACTGGAAGTCCTGCTCTAAAACCAGCCAAATGGCACAGCTTTTTATATGTATTTGGGTTGTTTTTTGGGTTTTTTTTTTGCAAACCAATAATCTGAATAGAAAATAAAACAGGTCGACTGAAAAATGGAGGGGGTGTTTTATTTCTACCTTAACACTCTTCCACCGCTTTCAGCATAAATGAGCTATAAGTCCAAATGATGTGCAGCAGGCAGGGGCCAGGCAGAGAGCCCCGCAGCCGGAGGGGCGGTGGCTCCGCGGGCTCGGAGCTGCGGCGGGGCGGAGGGGGCGCCGGCCCCTCGGGGCGCCTTTCCCCCGACGTCCATGAGAGGGGGCGCGGGCTCTTCGCCTGGCTTCATCTTCCCACCGCGTCTTCCTTCCCGCAGCCCGGGGTGATGGGGCGCCCGCGGGGGAAGATGAAGCCTTGGGACAGCACGACCGGCGGGAGCGTTTGCGTAAAACTTTATTTAGGCGGCACGTAGCTAAGCGGGCGTCGTGGGCAGCGGAGGGGAAGCAGCGGTAGGTTTCCTCTTCCTCGTCGCTAGCGGAGGAATTGCAGGTCCCTCCTGTGAAGGGCTGGCGCCGGGGCAGGAGCGGCCGCGGGGCAGAGCCGCGCCAGGGGCGGCAGCAGCGCCCGCCTCCTCCCGCTCTCGCCCCGGAGCATCCCTAAGGGAATGTCCTCAGGGACAACGGGTTGAGCAGTTTTTGCTCGGACGGAGCCGGAACGAGCGGTAGACCTGTGAGGGAGAGACCTCACGGGCCTGGAGGAGCTCCCGGCATCGTGCCTGCTCACCTGGGGACTAGTCAGGCTGCGGGGCTTCACACGGGGTGGCGATGGTCTCTGGAGTTGGATGCTGCTGAGGAGATGCCTCATACTCCGTCCAGTTCAGTGTCGGGAAAATCCCAGTCTGAATCTCAGCCGGTTGCCATTCCACGTGGAAAAAGGTCACGCCAATCATAACATCCAAGTTTTGCCATATTTCAGAATATTTAGGGTTCTGCGGTAGATGTAAAACTGGAGTCAAAGCTGTCAACAGAAAAGATTTGCTGCCGGTCTCTTTCATCCGAAGCTGTTATCTCCTCCTGCTTTTGTCATCAGAGGGAAAAATCTAAGAATGACATTTGGTTTAGAATATAAAACTAACCAGATAAAGTAGCTGCGAGAAAGCAGAGCTTGTGTGTCTCTCTTTGCTAACAGAGTGCAACAGACCTAGGACAAAATGGCTTCTGCCTTTGTACACCAGCAGTGGCCATGGAGAGACACACACAGCTCCCTGGCTGCTTCCCTTGAGGCCATCCATCTGCCTTTACACATCGAAGGAGATGGGGTTTGCACTGAAACGTGGGTGTTTACATTTCTTAGTATATTGCCTGACTTTTTAAAGGGTCTTCAGGCAGCCAGTATTACTATTAATTAGTGTTAACCCTGAGGTGCAGTTTATGAGTATTGCGAGGGCTTGGATATTGAAAATTTGCAGGTTTTTTGCCCTGTGTAAAGGGTGTGTAAGAGAGAAAGTGTGCAGTTGATACCAGTTTGGCGGGATTTTGTCTCAGCAATGGTGTTAGCTCCAGTCCTGCTACTCCAGTGGAAGAGAGAGATGTTACCATGTAGTGGGCATAGTGGTTGTCTTCACAGAAAGCTCCAAGTGTGTGATTCTTTTCCAGCTGCCAACTCAGTTTTGGAAAGGCCGTTGATATTACAGATGATAAAATTTAAAATTATATGCCCTAAGATGCTCTGTACCTGACAGACAGATAAAGTAACAGGTGAGGGGTGAAAAATTATTTCCTGTTTTCTCACAGTTCCTTTGTTCTAAGGATGTGAGGCAAAATTTGCAGAGAGAGTTAACATGTTTTGTCAGGATATCTTACAGAGTTAGAAAAATACATACAAGCTCTTGGGCTTGTTACATGCACATAAGCTCTTAAGAGCTCTTAACTGTTTTTCCCAGTTGTATCCTCTTTTGTGTTATTCAGCTGAATACCTGAACTTCTAGGTGCCTTAATTTGTTCAGAGCCTTTCAAGGCGTTTCTCAGAGCCCGTTAAAGAAATCCTGCAGTTTATGTCTTAAATTTCTTTCAATTTTTTTATTTTAAAGCCAGATGTATGCATATGCAGTACTTTGATTGCATCCCTAATATGTTTGTGTGCACCCTTAAATATCAATATAAATTAGGGAAATGAAAACAGAAATATGCAAAAAGTTATTTCCAACAAGCCAAGGTTGATTATTGTTATTGGTTATTATTATATTTAAGCATACAGAAGACCGTAAATATATAGTGCAGGAAGTGAGAACATCTTGTATTTCATAGATGATTTAGGATGTGCCACTTTCCAGTCAGCTCTTATTTCCCAGTAATAGCTGCTATCCATCAGAGGGCACTCCTGATCCTACAAAGAAATAATGTGGTTTGCTAGAACAATAGTGAACAGCCAGACTTTCCTAATCTGGAAACATGCTTTACATGATTTATATCCCATTGCCATCTGGATTATGAGTCAACAGATGATAAAGTCAGATATTTATGACACCTCCATTTACCACCCTTAACAGCACAGTGCTAAATACCGTATAACTGATGCACTTGATTTAAAAGTCACTTGCAGCATAGTAGTTCTAGTGGTTTCTTCACAGTTTAGCATAGCAGTTAGCCCAGGCTGTGAGGGAAGTTTGCTAAAAGAAATGATTAACAATAGAGTCTGTGTTTCTTTAGCAATGTCCTTAGTGTCTGTGTAAAAGTGTTAGTCCAGGTCAAGATGCCGTGTCTCGTGTAGCCCATTCTTACTGACACTCACCTAGGAGCATCTTGCTTGTCTGTATGCAAGAGGAGATGCAGTCAGACAGGTTAGGTGTGTGATTAGCAGAAAAGTTTGGTAAGCTTTAATATTTCCTTCC
The DNA here is from genome assembly GCA_013396735.1 of Grallaria varia. NCBI lineage: Eukaryota > Metazoa > Chordata > Aves > Passeriformes > Formicariidae > Grallaria > Grallaria varia. Next base: position 8,448 of record VWZG01006618.1, read on the forward strand.
TTATTGTTTATACCCCTGTGAATTTTGCCTTATATGTCCTTTTGTATGAGTGGCTTTTTTTTTTTTTCCTGTGAGAAATATTCCTAAAGTATGCATTTCTATTTTTTTTAATACACTTCTATCCTCTCTTTGAAAGGGAGCACTTTTTTCTCCTAGAAAAAGCAAAAACGTTAAAACAGCACAGTTTCTGAGTTTAACAGAATGTTCACAAAAACAACAAATCAACTACCAGAATGTTTTTTCTCTTTCCCTTGAGAGGGATGCCTGATGGCATCCCCTGACTCTAAGACTGGCATAAAAAAATGGGGAGAACCTGGTGAACCTTTTCTTCTTCTTTTTTTTTTTTTTCTTTTTTTTTTTTCCACCCAGACTCAGCCCCACAGTGTATTAGCATGTTTATTTCTTGAGAACAGGCAACTTCATGAAATTGGTTATACGCAGTCTCCTCATATCAGTGTCAAGACTGCATAGAGGGATATGCCGTAAATAGGAACATAACCAAGTGAAGGGAACAGCAGGCACTGCTTACATGTATGATCCAAGACCTCAGAGATGGGTTCCTAGTTTGGTTTCTGGTCTGGACTCTGTATTCATTCCCATGTTCCTATCTGTGTTTTATCAGACTGATGCTCATGCTTGAACCCAGAAAAAGATTTCCATTTTAATGGGTAGATCCCATTTCATCTTTTTCTTTGGGAGACAGTTTTGGACTATGTGTACAGGGGTCTGTTGTACCATTGAGTTTATTTCCAGTACTCTGCTGTTTGAGCTCCAATGTCCGTGTGATTTAAGCAGTGTCTTCATGCTGCTGTGATGGTACAAACTGGGCTGACATCTAGCTTACCCCAAAGTCCCAAATCCCATCCCAAAATTGTGTGTCTCTAGAAGAGTTCTGGGAATGATTTTCTGACTTTTGCCACTGCTGTTCTGTGTCAGCTGATGGTTGGAAATCAATTGGATATAGGCATCTTCAGAGGTAGTTTTTAAGTTGCCCAGAGTGCAAAAAGGAAAGGTGTCTCCTTTGTCATAATAGGCTTATTAACTTAGACTTTACTTCTCTGGAATTAGTTTATGTGCTAAGGCAGTGGGCAAAACAGGTCTGATTATGTATTACCATGTCTCATAGAGATGACAGAAACACCCAGTATGAGAGTAGAGTTTGCTTTTTATGACTAAAACTCTCTGGTTTCCTGTGTGTAACCTACTGTTGAGTACTTGGAGTTTTAGGAAGTGTTGCTGTTGAGTCAGCTCTCTGTTTACAGTGTAGATTCAGAAATGTTTTTAACTAAGCAAATTCATCCAGAACTTTTTTGTGGCTTATTAAAATGTCTTTACTGATAGCAAAGAATATGAAAACAAAGTGTGGGTTGGGAGTAAGTGCCAAAAGTTGATTTCTCTTCAGCAGGTCAAGTATTTCCAGGTTGGGAACAAGAAACGTTTTTAATGGCCTGGCACACTCACAGGGAACTGCCCGAGGAGTCTGTGTGTGTATACACTGTGCTTCCAAAGGTTTACTTGAAGCTCATAGGCACGGATAGCCCCTGGACTGGATGAGATTTGGGCTGGATCAAGAATGTGTGATGGTTAAGGTGAGTAGAGCCAAGCAATTGTCATCTGCTGGCAGGATTCTTGGACTCTTCAGGCCATGGTCAGATAACCTAAATCCCACCTCAGCCCCTCTGCCTAGCATATGGGGAGTGCCGGGCAGCCTTGATGGCTTCTGGAGAGCAGCCCATAGAGTCTAAATAAGGCACGGAGCAGGGAGATACCTAAAGGAATAGGGAAGCAGAGTTGGTTTTGCTCAATAGGAAACATGGACAGTGTCCCAGTGTGCTGAGAACTGAGATTTGGGTGGAATTGCAGCTATTTGATTGTGGTTCTTCTGTTAAGTAGTGGTGTCTTCTACCTGGAGGAGGGAAGTACACAGCTGAACTGTTGAAGAAGAGGCTATAGTCAATCACACTGCTCATGAGAGGGTTAGTAACCAGCAAGATCCATGTGGTCAGGGGCCAAGAACCGATGCAGACCATTAAGTTTTGTGGTTTTTTAGCCCTCCTGTTTTGACACAAGTTCTAACCTAACCTTAGAAGGACAGTACAACAGGTTTTCTATGGTTCAGACTTGCAGATTACTACCTGTTTGTTCTTGACTTTTTTCACCCAAGGGAAATTACGACGGAGAACCATTGTAATTATTTGGCTGGAAAATTATTTTTTAACTGTCTTTTGTTGCTGTCTATTTTGAAAATATTTCTTTTATCAATGTTTGCTCCCCCCTCTTCCCCCCCCATATTTTCCTCACACTTTCACAAGATTTATTAAACGCTTGCCTGCTGGAAAGTGTTGTACAGGGGATTTCTTCTCTTAAATCAAGAGCAGCAGTCAGAGGACTTAGAGTGCATCTGATCATAGGACTGTTTTTTATATTTCCTTGAAATGATCCATTCATGGAGAAAAATGATCCAGGAATAATGAGATTGTTTGACATTCAGAGGTAAAGTCCCCCTGAAAATGCCCTTCAAGGGATTTAGGTGTGGTGATGGCAGTCATTACAGTCCACATGATCTGCTGCCTTCTAGCAGACATAACAGAGGAGAGCTGTTGGTGCACAACAGTTTCTGCCATCTCTGCACTAGGGATGGTCACCTCTGGAATTGGGAAAAGGCGCACTCTGGGACTCTGGTGTCTTAAACTGCCTCAGCTGGGCCTGACAAAGCTGATCCATGGAGTCCAAGGACAGTAAAGGGGTTGTTCAGTGGCAATTTTCCAAGCAACCCTGATAAAGCTGAGCTCGTCCTATTTGTCCGCACTAAAGAAGTGTTGCGTGAGGTTGGTTAAAATGCTGGGAGTGTAGAGATGCTGAAGAGGGACTAGTGGAGGGTTACCAAGATGGCCAGAAACATGGAGGATGAGCCCTTTACAGAAAGGTGAAGGGGGCTGTGCTTTTGGGCCTGATGAGAAGGCACCTATGGGCAGTCTGCAACTGCTTGAAGGCAAGCTATGGAGATGATGTAGCCAAACCCTTCTTGATAGTTTCAAGTTGTCAAAAAAGGAACACAGCATCAAATTATGACTATGTGGCTTAGAATGGAAGTTTTCTTTGTGTTCACAGAGAACTTACAACACTGCATCTCAGTGTTTTAAACAATGCTAGTGCATCTGTAGGCTTTGATTAAAATTATTTTCATTTGGAATTATTTTTAAAAATGGATTTTTTTTTCCCACTTAATTTACACAAAATAAAGAACTTTTCTGTTCATGCCACTGAATAAGCACTGTAGTTGATTAGGTACTTATCCCTATCCAGTATGAATAGCTGCTGCACATGTATGTGTGTGTATATATAGGATATCTCTAAAAAGGATAAACGCAAACATTTTTTCACTCAGCAGACTGCTAGCTCTCAGTTGTCACCTCAGAACTATAAATAATAGCTTTGGAGCTAGGTATATTTCAGGCAGAGGTACAGAAAGAGCAAGCAAATAGAGTTATTTTTTTTCCAAATCATTGGCACACCATTGTTCCGCTGTGGTCAGTGGTAGGATGTACAAACAGTATTTCAGATTCCATAGGAACCTGTTTCATATTTATACTAGGCCAGCATCATGTGTTACTCGACCGACCAGAGGGATGGGAATGATAACCAGCAGCTCACTTGGGCAAGAAGGAAGAGGTGCTCTTCCATAGTTAATAAAGAGGCAGGAACTTGAAACAAAATCAGACTAAGATATATGTTTTTAGAACTTGAATTTGCCTACATCAGCTAAGTTTTGTCATAGCAGAAGTGCAAAGAGGAATGTGGGAATGCTTTCACCAGGTTGTCTTCATCTGAAAAAACAAAGCAAGAAAGTGAGGAAATGTTAACCAGAAATTGAACATTAGCCACTTCTGTGAGTCTTTAAATGTTAACATCTATGGAAGGAATACTATATTGCTGTGGCTTTTCCTCAGTGCATTTGCAGGAAATGCCAAACACTAATGTTCTCCAGTTTAAAACATGAGTCGTGACAGAAGGAAAATGCACATATAAATAGTGTATTTTCTGCCTACTTTGATGCATTTTAATGTAGCTGTTCTTCTTTGTTTGTTTGTTGAAGTCATCTTTTTGCTATAATCCCTGGTGTGGCAACACTGGAGGACAGCCATGCAGTGGTTGCACACACAGCAGTAATTTGGCAGTTTCCTACTGCTCAGATGCACCCCAGTTTGCTCCTGTCACATTAAGGGTGTTTTGAAATGGGCCATCATTTAGAGAGACCCTCTGAAGTAGTTCTCAGCTGGCCCTGCAACTCATCTTTATGGCCATTTCCTCTGCCGCGTATTTATCCTTGGAGAGTTACAAAATGCAGAGACCAAGTGGTTGTTCAGGTTCACTGAAGTGCACAAGAAGGATTCTTACTGATAATTTCAAATTCTGTACTAACTTCACAGAAAAAAATATTTATTCTCATTAGTCACCTGACCATATAATTCCTCTTGCCTCTTAATGGCGCATTTTCATGCAGTTTTAAAGAAGAAGAAGGAGAATCTGACTGTGAATCTGACATAACTTATCTAAAAATTTTGAAGTTTTTTTCATAATGTTAACCTGCCATCTCAGATTCAGAGAATAATTGCTGTGAATTTCTAAATTTATATCATGGCAGAATAATACTTTGCATTGTGCCTACATAAAGTTGAATTGGGAAAGAAAGTGACTTTTCTGTTGCTACAATGATGGCCAATCAGCTCTGTGGTTGGTAACGGGACTACTCAGGCACAGAAGGTCATAATAAAATACAGATCCATTGGTTGCACAAAAACTAAGAGCACTGTGTGCTCTTTCAAAAGAAGTTTCTTTAAGCTGGGTTTCAGTTAAGATTCAGTTTTACCTTTAAATTCATTCTTGTGCAAGTTTCTTACATTGGTAATGAAAAGGCTAAATGAACTGCTCTAATGTTGCACTTCTGCTCATTTTATGCTTTCATCATTATCATTAAGAGAGTTCCTTGGACAAATTACAGTAGAAGTTACTGGTGTTTTGTAAGTATATCTGTACTTTCCTATTTGTTTCTGTACCAAAGGGCCAATGGCAGTTATGTACAGTAATGCAAGTTCTTAGCACTTAAGTCTGGCCCTGTGTGTGTAATAAATGAGATCTACTCCGAAGAATTTGGAAAGCCAGGAGGTTGGAGGGTTAGCCTGCTATGGAATACCAGGGGACTGAGGCCCTGATCCCCAGTCCATTCTTATTTGTAAAAGCACTTCAGCACATATGTATCTCTAGGCATGTGTTTAAGACCCATTGACATCAATGAGACTTTAGCTGATGCTTAACCTCTGAGCATATGCTTAAGTTTCCTGCCGAATAAGGAGGGCCTTGAGCATATGCTTAAAAATACCCTGCTGAATTGCTGATCTCTCTCAGGCCTCTAGCCTGCCCCAGATACAAACCTTTACTTGCTCCTCTAGGTCACTTGTTTTGGCTTGGACTTCAGATTTTTTCTTCTTTAGCATTTCCTTTTCACTCAGCTGGCCAGATCTATTTTCTACAACCCCCATTATCACACACACATGGTGTTCATTATCACTCCACATTGCTCCACATTACAAAGTTGAGTACCCAGTTGGCTAATTTAATGCTTTCAGTGAAAGTGCTATCTATTTATAGTTTCTGCAGATTTAAAATCGACTGTGGAAGAAGCTGTTGTCAGTTAAACAAACATGTTGTTTATATTCAGGTGCTGTTGGGATACAAACCTTTCACTATAATTTTTTTGCACTCTCACTATGCAACATTATTACTGCATTAGGTGGGATATTAAAAAGGTTCCAAGAATCCATTGTAGGTCTCTTAGGGTTTTGGACAAACTGTGATTACTGTTGGCCGCAGTATTTAGTGATTTTCTTAGCAAAAATACTATTTTGTTAATGCTGATTTTTTATAGTGTTACTTTATTTCCACTGGAAATTTTCAATTTCCCTGCAGAAAATACATCCAAAAGTGTTTTCCATGCTAAATCAATGTTTCAGAAAGAAATATTTTTTAATCATTTTAATTCATATTGTTGGGGTTTTTTTGGCAAAAAACCCTGGTACTTCAAGTCAAAGTGAAACTACAACACTCCTTTAAAATTCTCAAAATTTTTCCATGATGAAAACTTGCAACTTCAAAGGAAGAAGTTCAAATAGGGATTTTTTTCCCATAAAATATTTCCCACATGAAAAAAAAATTCCATTTACTGACAATTAACAGTGCAGAATTTACTTGGTGTCTTTTATTACTACCAAGAGAAGCTTGTGAAAGAATAACCTAGACAAGGGCTCACTATTTTGAATTTTTATGCAGTAGTCATAGTGTTAGAAGACTGACTGTGCTGATCTAAATCATGGATGTGAAACCCTACAAAGTTCATGGGTCTCTAGATAAGTGTTTCATAGGTTTAGTAAAGGTTTCTGAATGTTCCTGCAACTCATGGATTTCTGTTAGAACACAGACCAGTGTTGCAGATGCCTAGGTACACATGAAAGGATAAACATCTCCCAGTTCCAACAACTGTCTTTGGAAATGATAAAGATTGTTTACTTAACAGTTATTTTTATTATCAGATGTCCACTTTCAAATGTTTGCCATTGAACATTCATGACTAAAAATGGTTTCTGGTGCACATACTGTTTGAATACATTTCTTGGATGAAACCAGAAAACCACTAATCAATGAAGTGAAACTCAAGCTCCTACTCTACTCGTCAAGAGATTCTAGATCCTCATGTTACATCAAAACATAACAAACTGCTAAGACCATTTCATGCTTTGTTGGCTTCAAATAAACCAGAGGCACCCAGAAAAAGGTTTCCTCCAACTTTCATTTGTCTGCATCTGAATTTGCCAAAATTCAGATGTTCTGCATGCTTTTCTCCTGGCTTCAGTCACTGCATCTTACTAGTAGGGCAGTGGATATTATTTTCCTTGCAATTAACGGACAGAAGAGACATTTTTTTTTAACCAAAGCAGTGTGGTTCAGGCATAAGGGGGCATTTTTTATTTTACTCCCCAAAGAGGCTGACATTATTAGCTTGCAAGATGTTGCCCCCGGTTGGTGGAGTCCAAAGCCTCCTTGCAGTGGGGCAGTTTGCAGTATTGCTGTGGGCGTGTGGGTCCCATGTGAGTGCCAGTAGCTGGCATGATCAGAGTGGGGATTTTCCAGGGCAGATGGAATCCAACACATACTTTATAAGATTGAGGACAGATTGGATTCTTAATTCAATGAAAAATTCCTTTTGCCTCCTTTTTTTGCTGACTCAGCATATTGCTTGCAGCTGGACCAGAGTGGGAATGCCTGTGTAGAAGAGTTATATGGCTTTCTGGAAAAACTAACTAGTATGGAACTAATTGCAGCCCACCCAAACCTAGCAGGAGGCAGAGTTTTCCTTTCAATTAAAAGCATTCTGCTAGAAGGCAGCACGCAAGATCTACTGAGTGTGTTTGGATGAACGCTTATTAAGAGCTTTCATGCACTTTGAAAAGAGAAAAAAGGTCTTCAGGAATGAAGGCAAACAGGCCTTGGAATTTAAAGAAAAATATTAACCAAGGGATCCAATTCCAAACCAGAAGCTGGGAATATCTTCCCTGAAAAGAGTTTTTCATCTACAAAAGGGATAGATCTGAAATGAAAATTATAAAAGCCATTATTCATCTACAAAAGGGATAGATCTGAAATGAAAATTACAAAGGCCATTATTGATTGGACTGTTCTCATTTATTAAGATTTCTACAGCAAGCTGGCACTGCTCATCTTCCCAACCCCTCTTGTTAGCAAATTTTGAACCCTCTGGTTCTTGCAAATCTCTCGCCTATTTGCATGTGTAAGACACTGACTTTATCCTGGTTCTAAGACAGATGGAGTTAGTAGGGCAATTACCTCCTAAAACACAGGGAGCTGTGATTTAGGACAGGAATTTTACTGAGGAAAGCTCAGAAACAGTTTAGCTTAGTTAACAGTTATGTTTGTGCTCTTATTACTCAAATTACTGACAAAAACAACTCATCCCCAGAAGGTTAAAGGATTTGGATTAAGTATGGTAGAGGGAAACTCTTCAAAGCATGCTGTCTTGTCTTCCAGATGGCAAAAATGAGCCTTGAAGCTTCCTGCTGTACAAGAGAAATTGTGAGCAGGGAAGACAGGAATGGAAATGAAGCTGTGGAGCAGCAGGGGGAGGTGATCTGAACTCTAGTGAAAGATAGGCTAGAAATGGTGATGACTGAAAGATTTACTCTCATCAAGTGGGATAGGAATTTTTCACAAAGGGCTGGAAGCCAGGGAAGGGTAAAAAAGGCCGAGGAAGTCTGTGTGGAGCTGGCTTTCGATGGAAAAGGGCCTGAGGAAGGTGCTGTGAGGTGCTACCGAGGAAGAGCACGGTGTGCATGTGAAAGGTGCTGGCCACATTGAAAACTAATGTATGAAAAGTCCTCCTGACAGGGGACTGAAGGAGGAAGGCAGGAGTCTTCAGGAGGGAACCTTGCAGCAGCAGGAACCTTGTGGTAGGTTAGAGGTGAGGGCTGCCGCACTGTTGCTCGTCTGGCACAGCTATGGGCAGGGAGGACCGCAGGAAGACTTTGGACCTACTGGGATTTTTGTGGTCCCACTGGAAGGAGCTGGGCTACTCTACCATCATAAACAGCCATTCTCCTCCTCCTATGTCATTCATTATTTGTGGTATTGTACGGAGAACCTCTCCTCCTTTTTTTGAAACGTAACCAGTATTTTAAAAATATTTTTTCATGTTTTTTAGGTGAAAAAGCCCTGCTATCTGCTGGGGACCTCTGTCTGCTTGTCTTGGAAGAGTAGTATTTGAATAAGGATAATTTTCCATCCAGTAATAACGGAGAAAGATGTGATCTTAGTATTGTGGTGCAAGTTGCAAAAATAATTTCTGCTTGCTTGGTAACTTCATCCTTTGAAGTATCCAGATTCTCTCAGGGGTGTATGTGACCTCACCTTCTAGTTACCAAACTTTTCCAAATGTCGGATTACACTCAACACCCGATTAGGAATGTGCTTGACATTTCTTTATAAGGTGCAGGAAAATATCTGGGTGGAGATGAAAGCAGATACAAGTGTAACTGGGATATTGGAATAAATTATATATTGCTACTATTACACTTCTCTTCCTGTGTTTCAGCATACCTTTGTGCTGGATCTTTGGCTAACATTCAGTTGTCTGCATACTTGATGAGAATTCATGAGAAATTTGTTCATTATAAATCCAGATTACCTCAGGACAGTTTACTCTGTAGCATTCACATTCAGAAACAGGCAGTCTATTTTTACACCCTTGACTATTTAGGTCCTCATCTTAAATTACAGGTGGTATTACTGGTGCTGTAGGGCTGGTGGTTTGATGACTATGGATTACTGGAAATGCCCGTACAGAGTTTGAATCTGCTGCTATTTGTATCTAAAATTTATGTGTGGAAAACTGTAGACTAGCACCTGAAAATGTTTCAAAACAATTTTGTTTTAAAATCATAAATATGATGAATCTTTTAAAACAACTGATTTTATACCTCTGCAAGATGTATCATCTGTTCTTCATGGACAAACTCTTTTAAAGCGCTGAGACAAAACTTCACAATTTGGAATAGAAAAGAAAGAGAAGTTTGCTGGGAGCTACACAGGGCTATTCTATAGGAACATTGAACTCTGGTCATGACATGAATAACGGAGGCATCACCAAGATAATTATCTCTATGCATTCAATATTTCTTATTCATTCTTATTCAATAGCATTCCTATGGTGCATTCAGTATTCAGTTGGCAAGGCTTATGTTAATACAATGTTGGTTTTATTAGGCAGAATGGGTCTTAATATTTATCATAAACTTGTTTAAGTGAGTTCAATTCAATGAGCTGAAAAATAAACTAAGTGTTGTCTGTTGAATTACTTTTGCTGATCTGCTTACTTTACTTAGTATATTTTGTAGCTATCTACTGCTTGCTCTCTTCTTCCTGAGAAGTCTCTCTTTTCCATTTGGGGGTGTGGTTAAAGGGACCATTTCATTAATCTCTGGCATCTTGACCTCTTCCTTATTTGAGCCTTAGTTCTGGCACTTATAGAAATGGCCGTTGCCTGTACCTTCTCCTCACCAAGTGATGCTTTGCTTTTCTCTCTTAGCAAGTTCCTTCTCTTTGGCCACTGTTTCATTACTCTGAGCAAACCATCACTTGTGTCTCTCGTTCTGTTTTTTGCACGGAGGAATGCGTTTGTTCTCTCTGCCATTTTCAGGCTTTTTTCCCCCCTTATGACATAGTAACATTGTGAACAGATATGTGGTTTTACCTTTTCATGATATCTAACTCATAATTAATGTTCTTGTGTGAATGAGTTTGTAGATGCTCTTTCACTCTGATCTCTTCACAGTTCTTGAATAGCTGGGTTCTTTGACAAGCCTCAAGTGTCTCCTGCCAACAACTCTTCAGCCCAGTGGTCTACCTTGCCTTAATACTGCTTAGTATCTCCCAAGGAAGAAGCTATGGACCTTTTTGACAGTGTAAACACCTTTTTTGCTTCCTTCCAAATCATTAGGTTGGACTTCAGGAAGAATTTCTTCACTGTAAGAGTTGTCAAGCATTGGAATGGGCTGTCCAGGGCAGTAGTGGATTCACCATCCCTGGAAATGTTCAAGAAATTACTGAATGCAGCACTCAGTGCTGTAGTTTAGTTGGCGAGATGGTGTTTAGTCAGAGGTTGGACTCGATGATCTTAGAAGTCTTTCCCAGCCTTATGATTCTGATTCCAGCCCCCACTAGTGTATCCGCAGACGTTCTTACCCTCCAGCAGGCTAGTAGGAATGTAATGGTAAATTGAGAGTACTGGGCCTATCTGCCTGTGTTATTATGAGTCTGTGGTCTTTGCTTGTACTATGCTGTATCTCATGAGGCTTTAGATACGATCTTGATTTCAGAAGTGAGGGTTATTTGAGCAAGAGGTCCCTGAGAGTTTCCTTACAAGCAAAAGCAAATCATAAAATGACCAGATGACCATATTTTTTTTGCCTTGTTCCTAGGAGAAGTGGTGGTGGGGGGGCGTTGCATGCGTGCATCTGAGATTCAGGCAGTGCCTATGGTCTCACCCTGAGTGATCTCTGTCACTTGTCAGTTAGCCCTGCACATGCAATAGAGACTGAAGCATCTGCACATGATAGGACTAGGCAAAACACTTCGCAGCCAGCCTACCCTGAGAAAAGTGGGTGGCTCAATGGCATGTTCCGTGGTCACTGAGCCTGCACATAACCTGTAGAATGAAAGCTGAACCCTATCAGTGGCAGAAACCTGAGAGTGACTGTGAGCTGGTCCTTGTTGTTGACCTCTCTCTGTCAGGGATTATGTTTTTGTTTTGTTTTCAGTATTGTGTGATGTGCCCTACTAAACTGCAGTTAATTTTGAAGGCACTATGAGGTTTTTTTCGAAGGCAAAGAGGCCACTTTTTTTCTTGTGCAAGTGTTTAAGAATGCTTGCTGACTTGTGTCTACTTTTCAGACCTGAGGGAATATTGTGGAGAGCACCAGTATGTGCCAATCAGTTATTGTTGATTAAAAATATTGAAGATGAAGGACACTTGCGATACTGTAATTGCACTTCCTGAAAAATGGACCTGGCTGTAATTGAAACCAGAGCATTCCTCATACACAACCTTGTCAGACTGAGACATTTTGCAAAAATTCTTGATAAATTGTGTTTTTTCAAAACTAAGAAAGGAGAAGCAAGGATAATAGTGAAAAGGAATGGCAATCTGTATGGGATTCATAGGCTGAACTCTAGTATTTGAAAAGATCAGGAAGAGAAGATCATAAGTGTAATGAAATGAACACAAAGCTATTTGTGGCTGTAGTATAAGGAGGGGACCAAGATGGGTGTACTCAGCTTTGGGGAAATATTGGAGTTATTCATGTTAGGCCAATGGGGAGAGTCCTATTCTGTATCTGTATCTAAAAGGAGCTGTTCTCAACTGACTACGGAGAGAGCCAAGAGGAATTAGCTTCTCTAGGCTAAAATTAGCCTTCCTGAGTCCTGGAGTTTGCTTTAGGAAATGACTGAGAGCTCATCTACTCCACCACTTACTCCAAGGCAATTACCAACATTTATTGCAGGCACTGATGAAAGCTGTTTGTAAAACTCTGTTAATAGACTGGGACTGTTGATTTTCCACATCACTAGTCTTGCCAGAGAAGGAAGTCTCTAATGTCTAATCTAAACTTCTTTTTCTGCAAATTCAGAGCACTTTTTGCCGATTCAAAATCAGACATGTTCATGTTAACTGGTTAATCCCCTTCATATTGAACTACTCTATCTTTAAAGTGCTATCACAATTTTGTAAATCAGTCTGGTTTTTTCTTTACTTAAATAGCCTGTGGTCCTTCAGCAATTCCTAATTTTCCTCAGATTTCTAGACATCTTCTTCAGACTACCCACAAGAGGCTGGCATCTTTTGTGAAGTACTGTGTCACCATTTGACAGTGAGACATAGATTGGAAGAATGGCTGCTTTTTGACAATATCCTCATTGTTGCTTCTTTAAAGAACTGCCAGTCCTCTTGGATTTTTTTTTTCTTTCTTTCTATCCTGTTAAAATGGCATTTCTTTATGGCTGTTTTCCTGAAGTCTGTTGTCCTTTTTGCTCTTTGCCACTTTGTCTTCTAAAAAATCCACAGTCACAAATTCACTTCTGCCCTCCCTACCCCATCCCTCCCTACTCCTTAGAGTTGAGTTCAGGCAAATCCTCTCCTTTTTGCTCCAGGACAGATTCATTTCAAGAACTTGCTGGGGAGGAGTTAGCAGACATATCCTAGACATCTAGACATTAGGTCTATAGACCAGATGACCAAGCTGTGTCTCCAGTCAGTGAATAGGAACACTCAGAAGAGTGATTGACTCCACTTACAATATCAGCCTAGGATTAATAGCTCTTGTCAAATATTTGTATCTGTTCATTTGCTATAAAAGTGTTCGAGTATTTGGTCAATTTGGATGAGACAGGCCTTGTCATATTCTCATTTCACCTAAAGGGCATGGAATTCAAAACAACGAATTATACAACTGAGATAATTTTGGTTGCAACCATCACAAGCTTTGCCATATGGATTTCCCAATGTGATATTGTGCTGTGATCTAATCCAAGACAATCCCACTAGTCTTCTACCCCTTTTAACGTTATCCAAAGACCTTAAAGCAGCAGGTCTCTCTCTGGACCTCAGAGGAAGTGTGTGTGTGCTTAATATGTAAGACTTTTCCTCTCCTTCCTGCTGAACAAGCTGTAACCTTCTGTAAATATGCCACTTCCGTATATTGTCCAATGGCTTCTGCCATGCCAATGAAGTCATAATTCTGACCTTTTGAACAGACTTCAGGATCAGTGGTCTTTTTTCCCATAATTGGTTCATGGAAAAGAAATGGTTCATTGCCCATCATCCTCTTTTGGCCCCTATAACCTTAGTGTAACTTTATTTTTTATTATTTTAAGCCACTCCTGTGGCTGCCCTCATTTAACCATTCCTTGGGAATTTCAAATTCAAGTGTCCAGCAGTTCTGGTTTAAAACTCCGTTCATGTTAGCAAGCCAGTGTGCAAATGTATTATTCTTTGTTAACAGAAAGCTTGGGATCTGAGGAGAGATTCTGGGATGGTGGGCCACTGAGGAGAAAACACAAAGAAGAGATTGAAATAAAAACCCTGAACTGTTTGTTCTGGAAAGTATTTCTCAACAGAAATTTGAAAAAATAAAATTAAAAACAAGTTTCTATCCGAAGTGTTGCAGTTTTGGCAAACATCTTCACTGAAATAAAGTAAAATAGTAGTTTTTTTTAAATACTACTCAGCTCATATGAAAAGAAAAATCAGGTTTATTTTAGCAAGGCAGGTTTTCTTGTGGTTTGTTTCCAGTCTTTTCACAGTATGCTGATGCAGAACTTGACAGTGTAGTAGTGAAGAACTTGAAAGTGTACATGAAAAATTAAAGAACAGAGTAGAAGTTTGTCACTGGAACTTTTGTACTGCAAGGTAGTCTTTCTTTATTTTAAGATTAGTTTGAGTCTGAGAGATCTTATAAGAACAAATCCCCATGCCTGGCAGTGAGCTCTGTGATTTCCATTCTGCTGCAGTGTGAAATGTTGCATTCTAGGCAACCAGTGAAGTTCTCTAATGCTCTAATTTTTTCCGCTGGCCTCAGAAAAATGGCAAACCTGGTTGTGATTGTGCTTCATTAAATAAAATAGCTGTTAAGCAGTATTTCATAGAATCATAGAATGGCTTGGGTTGGAAGAAACCTTAGTTTCAGTACATTTCAGTTCATATCCAGTTACTAGAGAGCTGGCTCCACCTAAATGCATCCCATCAGATTTAAACAGCTTAACAGGTTTAATGTTCTGCATCAATTTCAGAATTTCAGACGATTGCTCGAACACCAGATTTTCAAGTAAGACATGGCAGTATACTGGCCTCTTCTTGTTTAAAGGCAGAGCTGTTTGCCATTCCAGCCTATGTGTCACATCAAGCTCTTTGGAACTTCTCCTATTCATTCTGAGTGCTTTTAGAGGTATTGCATGATATTACTCATATCAGGTCTAAACCGATTTATGAGTCCTTCTGTCCAAGTCTCCTGGTGGGTTCACTGCTGGTTTCTTTTGATGGCACAGGAGTGTGCTGTAGCCTCTTTTCTTCTGTGCCAGTGGTGGCCATGGGAATCTAGACCCTCCCTGTGCTTGAAAAATTGCTGAAGAAGTGCTGTCAGTGGTTTAGTAGACTGCCAAGAATGACATGTGTATGTATGAGGTGATGGAGAGCTTACTGATGGCAGTTATGCAAGTGGTGGAGCTTAACAAATGATCTCATACGAACTTGAATACATGTGTGCAAATTAGCAGCGCTTCAGAAAGCATTGTAAAAGTTCACACACTGATTTCCTTGCTTTAGGTGTCAATGTAGCTTCTCTGTAATTTATGGATATCAGATTAGCCTAAAGTCTAATTGCAGATCTGGGAATGAATACTTTTATAGGAAGTCTCCTACAGAATTTAGTCCTTAATTTTGTGAAACAAGAAAGTTTAAGTATTTAAATATTTATAAATACAGTCTATAGGTCTATTCTCTAATCATAGGCTACAAAAAAGCAAGAATTTTTGTGACTTGAGGAAGGTTGAATTTCTGAAGAACAAGTTTTTATTTATAAAAAGGACTCAGAATAAAGCTCCTTAAGGAGCTAATTTACTGCAAGACCATGAAGACCAGACCCTCAGCAAATTTGAAAGGTAAATTGACATGGCTTCACTGAAGTCAGAGAAGCTGCATCCATTTATACCAGTTGAAGATGACAAACACTCAAGGTCTGGAAGTGGGTGGAGGCATGAAATTACTTCAGTATTATTACTTCAGCAAGGCCTTCTACACATGTTCCTACCATGGGACCACCATGGAGCATTTGTCTGAGGAGCAGTTTTGTCACATCAAACTAAATGAGTTTCTGTTGCTGCTCTCAGCACTCAGTCCCATCAAGGGCCCTCATATGGCTGCTCCAGCACACAAGAATGCATTCAGGAAGGAGCTGTGATCAAAGCTCTACTGAAACTGGGAATCTGGTTAGAGGACCAGGGCTGTCCCACAGAGCAGCATACCCGGGGTATGTGCTCATGGGGGAAGGCGGAGGTGAACTGACTACAGCTGGCAGGCGTGGGTCTCAGTTCTGCTCCAAATTGCATGTCTTCACTTATATTTCCTTCAATATGAAATTATGTTTATATGTATTTAATTCATTCTAACAATTTACTCTAATTTGTCTGTCTTTACTATTTACTTGAATTTGTCTGTTTTTATTAGACTTCATAGGAAAATAATCCAAACTGTATCAAAGAAAAAGCCAAGCCAACTGAATGAACTTGTCTTACGTAGGTTTTTCAAGAGTCAGTGACTGACATTAGCTGTAGCCTTGGCCTTACTTCGTTTTTCAGATTTTGCTGAGGCTAGAAGTAGATCCTGAGTAGTTTCCTGCTTGCAGGTTGCAGCAGATGTCTTAGCTGGAGGGAGCTCCTCTCTCCCCAGAAACAGACATTCTGAACATGAATTGGCAATTGAGCAACAAGTTTCTTGAGACAAAAACGCTGCCAAAGCAGTCCCACTCCCACTTGCTCTCTGCGTGTGCAACTACTTACCTAGGGTGGCTGTGGGACTGAGACCCCCGGGAGCAGATTGAGCTTACTGAAGTGGCAGTAAACAAGCCCAGAAAAGAAGTGGATTATTTTCTGCTGTGTAGTGAGTTAAATTGCCACAAGTGTCCTGTGAGCATCACAGTCAGCACAAGAGAGGGGATGCCTTTGTGTGGCTGGGAGTAAGAGAGGGAAGAAGAGTGAGATACTCTCCCTAACTTGTTTTGGGAGTACGCTCAGTTGGCCTTGCTGAGCATGTAGCTGTGAATCAGTTGCTTGGAGAGTTTACAGGCAGAGGAGGAAAGTGCCTGATTAATTTGAGTGACTAAAAGGTTAGGCAATTCTGGAAAGTAGGCAGAATGGATCACTGCTAGTGTACATGGATTTTAGAGGTTGATGTTTCATCTTTGGCGGGATTTGAGCAAGCTGGATCCCACCCTGAAAGATCTGCTTATAAAACAAACAAAGAAAAGAGTTGTTCTGTGTTTTTCACTGGAATGCCACTAACTGTGTTAATGACAATGGGGACCACCAATAGTGTGAACTCCCTGTTCTAATGCAATACTTCCAGGCTTCTTTATAAGAGGCATCAAAGGCGAAAAAATTCTGCATTAGCTGTATGGGAGCTGTGTGCATACATCAGAGGGCAAATTTGGCCCCCAGTGTTCTCCCTGCAGTGAATTTGAGTCTCTGATACTATCAGTGCAAGAATAGAGCAGTAGCATAGGAGGCATGTGGCATTTCCTGGCTGGGTGCAATGGATTCCCCAGCTGAAACCAATAAAAATCAGTTCAGGAAGAATTTTTCAGAAAATCGTGGTGAAAATGACAGTCTTGAAATGCTCACACAATTCTTGCAGCTGTGGAGTCCTTAAAGTCAACGAGTTCCAGGAAAAATGACAATAGTTCTGGAAACTTTCCCATGACTGCCTCTGGGCAAGCATTCAGAAAGCTCGTTTACTTCAACGATGCTAATTCATTAATCATTAGAGATACTTTTGTTCAGTTCCCTTTGAAGTTGGCCACAACTTTTCTTTTCTCGCAAGATGAAATGTGGTCAATTATATCCATACATGGATATAACACGGGACAGGTTCTTTTCTTTGACAAATTATTTACTAGCTTTGTCAACCCAGACTTCTCGCTCTCTGATGTTTCTTAGTTGTATATACTGACCAGAAAATGTTGCATGTCGTCCAGTTTTGCTGTGTTAGATCTGCATTTATTTCAGCTCCGTCCTTCATGTCCATAGTTCCTGTGGTAAACTTTATTGTGATTGGTCCTTAAGTTTCTTATTATAGGACACGTCATTTTTTGTGCTCACAGCCAACTCTAGCTTTATCCTTTCAAAGGCACAACTAGTCCAGCAGTACCCCTGCTCCAGGAACTGATAGGTTTTGAAAACCTCCCTTGTCTTTCCCGCTTTTCCTTCCATTTTGGAGCTGATGGGCGACCAAACTTGAAGCAGATAGTGTCAGAGCACTCCTCCAAGAAGACAGTCTTACCTAGCCCTGCTTTTCCAGCCGCTTGGGCCCTCCACCAGTCCAGCTGGACGGAGCTCATTCTGTCTATCCTAGTCCTCTCTCCAACAGGCTTTCTCCTGTCCTGCATGTGGGGTTTCACAAGGCAGCTGAGTCAGTACATGAACTTGCTGCTGGTGAAATGGGCAGGCCCATTCCCGGGCACATGCTCCATTTGTCTCCCTTCTGTCATCTCTGGGATGTGTCTGATCCATTAGCTCACTAAAGTGGTGAAAACTATTCACTTTTTCTTGCTTTGTTTTGTTTTGTTGGGTTAGATTTCTCACAGTTTAGTGAGCTAAATTCACTTTCCAAGGAATCGAATGCAAGAGCTGGTGAAAGGGAAGGGTAGGTTTCCATAGCTGGCAGTAAGAGAGGGACCAAAACCGATGTTGGTTAAACTGAGCTGTTTTGAGAAAGGATGGCAGCTGCTGCTGCATTTTGTATGTTCCTTCAAGTACTTGCTACATTGAGTGCATCAGGAGAGACTGACAGAGAGTGCCTGGGTTGTGAATCTGAACACGGTTCTGGCCTCAGGTGGATGTTGAGCTGCTCAGGCAGCTCATCCTGAGGTGGTTCCCCATGGTTGCCCAGAATGAAATTTAAAGGGCTTCAGGGAAGAAGTAATTTGGGGATGTCGAGAAGCAGAATGTTCTGAAATTTTGGAGATTAGTGTCTAAATTCTATTGAAGGTCCCATTTGGTTGTGGAAATTTCTTCCTCCTGTTTAGCCAAGAAAGCTGTGGTGGTGAGGATGACAGTTATAGTAGGATATCATACTGATGCTCACAGGCTCTATTTGGACTTGCAGTTTTAGTATGTAGTGCTGAAAATTATCCTCAATAGATGCTCAACAATTTCTGCAGTCGGCATGGAAGCTCTCCACTGATATTCTGAGACACGGCACAGCAGAAGAACAAGCTACCACCTCACTGTAATGTTAGAGACCTAAGTGTGGGTTCTGCTATACACTGTCTTGAGTAAGACAGGATTGTCACTGAAAAATAACTGTGTCAGCTGCAAGGAAATCTGCTGCTGTCTGGGATCCCAAGCCCTGAAGGCGTCTACATTTTATTTTGAGGTTGTTCTAGATGTCTGCATCTCAACTAGTGACCCAAAATCAAGATAACTCAGAGCACATGAATCATTCCCCATTTTAGATGTTCATCCTACAAGACTTGTTTCTCTGAACTGGAGAAACTGATTTTATGGACAGACCACTCAATGGATAAGGAATTGGCTGGATGGTTGCACTCAAAGAACTTGTCCAGCTGGAGACCAGTTAAGAGTGGCATTCCTCTGGGATTGTTGTTGGGACTGGCATTGTTTAACAGCTTTGACAGTGACATTAACAGTGGGATTGAGTGCACACCCTCAGCAAGTTTGCTAATGACACCAAGTTGTGTGGTGCAGTCAACACACTGCAGAGAAATAACATCATCCACACGGACCTGGACAGGCTTGAGCGGTGGGTCTGTGTGAACCTCATGAAGTTCAGCAAGTCCGAGTGCAAGGTCCTGCACCCAAGTCAGAGCAATCCCAAGCAAAAATACAGGCTGGGTGAAGAATGGATTGAGAGAAACCCTGGAGAGAAGAACTTGGGGGTGTTGGTTGATAAGAAGCTCAACATGATCCAGCAATGTGTGCTTGCAGCCCAGAAAGAAAACTACGCCCTGGGCTGCGCCAAACAAAGCGTGACCAGTGGGTTAAGGGAGGTGATTCTGCCCCTCCCTTGGCTCTTGTGAGACTCCGCCCAGAGAAATGCATCAAACTCTGTGGCTCCCGACATAAGAAGGATATGGGTCTCCTGGAGCAAGTACAGACGAGGGCCATGAAGATGATCAGAGGGCTGGAGCACCTCTCGTGTGAGACAGGCTGAGAGAGATGGGGTTGTTCATCCTGGAGAAGAGAAGGCTCCTGCAAGACCTTATAGCACCTTCCAGTACCTAAAACGGAGTCACAATAAAGGTGGAGAGGGACTTTTTTAAAGGGTATGCAGTGACAAGGGGTAATGGCTTTAAACTGAAGGAGGGTGGGTTTATATTAGATATTAGGTAGAAATTCTTTTACTATGAGAGAGGTGAAGCACTGGAACAGGTTGTCCGGAGAAGTTGCAGATGCCCCATCCCTGACAGTCATCAAGGCCAGGTTGGATGGGACTTTGAGCAACCTGTCTGCTGGAAGATGTCCCTTCCCATGGCAGGGGTTTGGAACTAGATGATCTTTATTGTTCCTTCCAACCAATGATTCTATGATTTGATGGTCATCAACAGGGGCAGTATTGTCATCAGTTCCTCTGTGATTCGCTCTGGAGGTGGAGAAAAAGGAAAGTTCACTGACATTGTTATCTTTCATGCAGGAGTGCTATTTGTGTTCCCAGTAACTGTGTTCAGATGATTTTTGGGTAAATTTGTGGCTGTAGGAAGGCTGAATATGTCTTTGCTTGAGTGCAAGGGATGAGAGCCTGGACAGATCTACAAGCAACTGAATCCATGCCAGAATTCCAGGTTTGAATGGGACACTTTCCAGAGTCAGAAACTTAGAGGTCTGAAATTCCCATAGTAGATTAGGAAAAAAAATAATAAAAAAGGTGAAAAGTAACTGATCTTGCTTTCAGCAATCTCCTCTAGAAAAAGTCAGATCAATGAATTTACTTTAAATGCTTTTGCTGAGCAGTTGAAATGCTGAACCTTAGTTAGTCTACTAAAATGTCATCTTCAGGACAGAAGGGCTAGTTAATTCTGACTGGTTTTTACTAGTGAAGTTTTAAGGCCAAATAGTTTTTGCAAAGTGTTAACCTACATGGGAATTAGATATACAAATAGAGAAGCCCAGTAAGTCCTTATCTGTTTTCTTTCCTTATTGCGTTTTGCCAGTTAGATTGAGCACCCAACTTGCACCCGTGAAAGATTTGTCATTTCTTGATATACTTTAGTAGGACACACTTTTCTGTTTGCATACTTTTTACTGTGTAGGAGGAAATGAGATTAATTCTCATTATAAAATGAGGTGAGTTGGTTATATATTAAGTGGACTTGCATTCCTTTGTCTTTCTGGTGTCCTAGGCTGTTCTTTTCCAGCACATGGAAGTTTTTCTTCACATCTCTTTTTTTCTTAGTATCTTAATATATCAAGAACTGCTGAATAAACTGAATTGGTCACTGTTTTGTCTTCTGGACATACAACTGTGTCAGAATAAATAGATCTGTCAGAATTACACGTGTATAAAAATAACAGTGCCAAGTGTTACCCCCTCCTTCGTATAGTACAGACTCCTAAGAACATCTCATTTGTCCCAGTGAGACCTCTGTGAAAACACTGGCTAGAGTGTGGGCAAATTTGGATTTGATAAATGTCTTTCATGTTATTTGAGATGGCACATCAGGTGGTGTGAGCTTATCTTGGAAAGATAAGCAGCTCTGTTTGATATTTTGACATGAAAAGTGACTACACATTTACTGGAGGGTAAGTGAGGGAGAGAAAGTAAGCAAGAAGTGTCACTCTGAGAGTGAAAGAGAAAGCAGGCCTTGCATTTATCTAATTTGGTGTCATGGGATACCTTGGTCTCTCAGGGACCATATTCACGCACCTGATGCAATCAGCCACTCCTATCAATGACTTCAAGCCTGAGAGTTACACCCATTTACATCAGAGAATGGAAATGTTCCTCAAAGAATACTTAACTTTTTGAGACTTTGACCTTTAAACTACTCTACTTTATAATTTGTTTTTTGTCCAATCCCATTTCTGTGATTTAATTCTAACTGCTGCAAAACTTGGCTTATAGTGTACAGAACCAGGCAGACAAAGCAGAGATAACTTTATGAATCCAATTATTTAAGGAAGCAACTCTTTTAGTTACAAAATAGAGGTGGTTTTGCTCCAAATATTTATCTGAACCTTCTCTGTTATTGTTTTTAATAAACTAACTGATAAAATAACACAAATGAGCCTTCAGGCATACAAACTCTCTTTCAGATATGAAGCAGAAACAGCAAATGTCAAGGGTGTAATTCATTGCATGTGTCCATGCCCCATTCCATGAACACTCATCCTTCATGCCAGTCTCTGTCTGCTGACTACTGATGGAACCATTTGCAATGGCTTCTACTGAATTAGATCAGAAAACCAGTGTAGGTGAGGAATGGTTGCGTTTTGTTTTTACTTCTCAGCCAGGTGAACTCTTTGGTGCATTGCTGTCGGAATGCTTGTGTTGACACAAGAGAAAAGAAGGCTGCCACCGAGCCAAGGGCAGGGTCTGGGCACACCACCTCCAGCAGTAGGCTTTGTTCAACATAAAATTAGGATTTAGCAATATGATTTAGAACTTGCACATAGGAGTACTGGTCTCAGCTTATATTGCAATGAAACATCTCCTTTGAAACTATTATTTGCCTCACCTCTTTCTTTTCAACTCAACCTACTTCTCCTGGTAATTTCAGTTGTCTGTTATGCCTCATTCCATGTTTCCCTGCTCTCTATTCCCTGCCTTTCTAGTCACGATACTGAGAACTAGGAAATGCAGGAATCTCCCCATTCTTTCTTTTCTTTTGCTGTTGAACATTTCTTGTTTCTTTTCATGTTACCCTCTTTTCCATCCATACCTCTTTTCAATTCCCTGCACAAAACCTTGAGTTATTCTGCAGATTTGTTTTGTGATATCTGCCTGTGTCTCGCATTGATTACAGGGGGATAAAAGGTTATTCAGAACCTCTGAAAACTCCAGGGAACTGGACCTGAAAATGTGTTTTATGAAGTGAAGGTGAGAAAAACCTACTGAAACTCATTACAACTGGTCCAGTAGGGCACAGTCATCACTATCTCCACTTTAATGTCTTGTCATAAGTGCTATTGCATTGTCACACTGTTACATGAAGGGTGAGAGCTGTGCTGCAATGGATTTTATCTGTTTGCAGTAATTCTCTGTTTAATTGTGTCCCTACTTCTGAAACTAAGAACAGTACATTCTTGGGAATTATGTTTCTGAGAAACAACAGCAGCACAAAATGGCACGCTGCACTGCTGGGAGTGACCCTTTGAAATAAAATGAATGTTCTCTGACATTCTTTCTCTCTTCATTGTAGCTTAACTGGCACCAATACAAAGGTTTACATCTGTATTAAAGATGTTGGTGATTGCTGAATGCATGATACATGAATGGCCATTATCATCTGCAGAGAGTTAGTGTACTATGCATATAATCAATCAGATTCTGTTCATGTCAGGAGCTGGCCAGCTCATTACAGCCCATATCATATTAACCCTTGAAATGGAGTGATAAAAGACAGAAATATTCCAAAACAGACCAAGTGGTCATCCAATCTACCTTTTTTTTTTTTGCTTGACAACCCCATAGGCATGGAGATTTGTTAGACACCAACCCAGACAGCCTGAACACTTTCGTTTAGCCACTCATGTTTAGTCTTGAGTCCATTTCTCACACTTTAAAGAGAGGAGTTAATTTCCCACCTATTGCTGTCGTGGTATTCAAATTGTAGGCATTCTGGTACTGTATCTTATCAGGAAAGCATCTAACCTTATATGACATGCTGTCATCTGCCTTTTGAATGATGGGCTAGTGCTAAATCAGTCACCTGGGAAGTGGGAGGTGGAGTGCAAGAGGCAGAACAGAGCCTGACTCTAGTCCTTCATTGTGCCTGGACCAAGAGCAGAACTGGGATTTCCAACAATGCTCCCAGGGCTCAGTTGTTTTTACCAATGACAAATCATTGAATTGAAATAAAACCAGAATTGATAGCACGGCCTGTAAGGCCAGTTTCCTAATGCACCCACACTCCAGTGACCAGCAAAGTAAGCCAGTAAAATAACAGAGGGTATGACGCATTTTCTGGAAGAGTTGAATAACACTGATAAAGCTACTTCAGCTGTGATATATATAGATTTGAGGAATTTTATAGCCTCTATTATAAAGGATAATCTTTCTGGCATCATAATCTATACAAGACCTTGATCCCTGACTTCACTGCTCTACAGATACTTCACAGCCACAATGCTGGCTTAACCGGCTGTATCAAGCATAGGAGGAGACAGAGCTTCAGCAACAGCTGGAGAAAGATTATCTGATCTGTAAATCTGTCATTTTGCCATGAACTTTTCAAGGAATATGAAAAAACAAAGAACTTCATGTTTCAACTATCATGGCAGAGTTAGGTTAGCATGATTGTGGCTTTCTGTGCTCAAGTCATTGCCAATTCCCATGATAACTGTCGGGCTCTACAGGATTCTGAACTGGCACTGAGGGACAATCCAATGAATGTCTGAGGAGTCCAAAGATGTCCTCAGACATGTGCTCCCACCTCTTGAATTGACTGTGCTGAGATCTGAATCTCTATAAACAGCTGAGGAGCCTCTTAAAATAGCCTTAATTTTTACAGTGAGATGATGACATCTTTGAAACTATAGTCAGGCTTTGAAGCTGACAGTAGCAAAGCTGAAGCTTCTGGAACTGCAGCCTCAGAACCTGGCACAGATGCCTGCTCTTCACCCTGCATTTTGTTTATAATTGTTGGCATAATTTTTGAGTTATTAGAATTTCAAGAATAAGAGATTCTTCTAATCTAAAAAAGTAGAATAGCACTATAAATAACATTTAATCTTAATTGTGACTAAATTAAGTGAAACAAGACGTTATTAAACACATTTCAATTCATTGCCATCGCTTCTCTTAAATTTTATGTGAAGCAGGAAGCTGCAGTTGAAAGCAGGGAAAGACAAAAGTCTCTGACTGAGCCAAGGATGTGGCACAGCTGGGGAATAAGTAAATATAAATCTCAAGTGAGGTATTGCTAGCAGAGGCATTAAATTAAACAGAAGAGGAATTTTTCTGTGTGGTACCAATATGTCTTGAGCTGAATTCTCATACAATTTTATTTGCCTATGCTTAACAACACAAAAAAAAATTCCATTTGGAACAGGTGCAGAGAAGGATGGAAGCGGAAGTCTACTTTAGGATGGCAGACTAAAAATAGTTGATCTTTAGCCTGACTGATGAAGGTTGAGAAGGGATGTAAATAGTTTATAGGTATAGGGTTAGGAGAATAAACACAGATGGAAACTACTCCATCTTACCTAACTCTGGAAGAAAGGCACAGAGCTGAAAAGTGATATGGTTACTTTTGGGCTGGAAGTTAGAAGAGCAGCTGTAACCACTAGATTGCGGTTATTTTGGCAGAAGGGAGCGCACACGTGACACACCCCAGTCCCCAAGTTACTGTGATCCTTGCTGTCATATATCTTCTTCTTGCGGACTTGGGATTCTTGCTTGGCCAGGGACAGGAGTTGATTGTTGAGGAGAGCTCAATGATTTTGTGAAGGTGCCTTCTAGTAGGGCACTCAGATTAAAAAAAATGTTACATTTAAGTTGGGACTTCTCTACCCAGGAAAGAATTGTTTATTTTAGATCCATGTACAGCAAGGTGAAGGCAATCAATCGGAATAGTCCATGTGGTTTTCTACTCCTACTGTCTCAAAAAAAAGCCACCTCACAACCAACTCTTCCTCTAGTCAGTAGTACTACTATTACAGTCTTGTTTTGCCTCAGATAAAACTGATTAATTACACATAAGGCTCATTAGAGACCTGCTGACTAACATTACTCTGCAGTTACAATTTTGGGAAAACTAAGTAAGGTTTTTGGCTGTTTTGTTTTTTGGGGTTTTTATTTTCTTTTCTTGAGAGGTGTGGCAAAAGGCTTCAGGTTTCATACCAAGCTCTGACCACAGCAAAAAAGGCTGGACAGAGCTGGCTCTAATGACAGCTGCCCGTGCGATAATGACATACCGCAGGGTTTGATTGTGAGGCTCTTTTAACCTAGAAGTGGAAAAATGCTTCTCAGATTAATATCTTTACATGTCAATATTTCATTCACAGCACAGAAATGGTGAGGGACCAGACAGCCTTGAAATGTTGTGTGCCAAAATTTGTCTAGTGAACACATCTTTCAAGCACTTGGCATTGTTAGGTTTTTAATGTCTCTAAGAATTAGATAAGAATAGAGAGAAACTCAGGACATTGCAGCAAGAACCAAGCGCAGAATTGCTGAAGCTATTTCAAAAGGAGTGGAAAAGAAATGATTTCCCACTTGTCCAAGGGAAACCTCATTAGATTTCACACCAGACTCAAATTGGAAGCATAATTCCATCACTATCGATCAAAGACTTTTTAATTACCCTTTCATCTTTCCTTCCCAGCTCTACAGCTAGCTCCAGTCCCCATGAATTCACTGGAAGAATGGATGCCACTAGAGCCACACCGGCTTACATGTCCTTTTGTTTCCTTGCCAAAATCTCTTCATATTCCATTTAGTATGAAACAGGTTATTGCTGTGATATGACAAGATGCCATGTATAATATGTAGCATATAACATCTTTGCTGTTGTTGGATGGCCTTCTGGAATCAGTCTGAGACACCGGAGAGACTCTGGTTTGTCCCTGTCTCACCTGGACTCATTTTTCAAACCTGAATTGCTAAGCAACTGGCACTATATCCTTAGAAAGACATGGATTCTCATATACTACCCTAAGTGAAAGCGATAATTTTTATTGGTCATTTTTCTATCAACCATTCCAAAAGTAAAGCCAAAAAATCCCCTCAAAACTCTCCAAGCCCAAACCCTGTTTAAACACTTGTATTTTAACTGCCCTGTGATAGAAGTTTATCAATGTTACGGAAATAAAATAATGTCCAGATTCTATAATGATGTCCATTGGGAGAGCAAGTTTCACGGGGCCATCTTGTGTCTGCAACCTCTAATGGGGCTTTCTTTTACATTAGCCTGAACAGTAATAACCTGAATCTACAAGAGGTCACACTAATTACGGAATAATGCTTCTCCTGAGTACGAACTTTAACGTTTTCCCTACCCTGTTTTGTGCATTGTCTCTTTCAACACTGTTCTTTTTACAATAGAACTGTTGGACATGTTGAAGCATGTTCTTTCTCTATATTCTTTTATGCTGTCATTATTGTATAAAGCATATTCATTTTAATATAGATGTAAAACAAAACACACAGTTTTTAAATGCTTCAATGCTCTTTCTTCCAAGCAAGAATGACCAAGTAACGCACTTGAAAGAAGCAGAGACCCAGAAATATTTTGCGAACAGACCTATCTGCTTTGGTTAATTTTTACATTCTGTGCCTGACACCATTAAAAAGACTGTCTTACTCTTGGCTGGCATCTCACCCGAATTTAGGTGTTCAACCTGGAAAATCAGCTTGGAGTTTAATCTAGACTGCCTCTATCAGTAAGACAGGCACGGTCATGTTTCGTCCTGCTGATTTTAAACAGCTGGTCTAGGGTGGGATGTTCCACCCTAAGAAGCAGTCCCCTCCCTCCCTTCAATACAGCTAGAATTTAAGATGAGCTTTGAATAAGTGTTTAACCTTTGAATGATCACCTTGACATAGCATATAATGAACTTACACTATTTAGGTAAATGCAATTGCAATTCCAGGCTATTCAAACCTATTACCATTATGGGTATGTAGTCTTAATTAGGGCTATGCCTATTTTAAGTAACAACCTTTAATGCTGATACTCTCCATAATTATCATTTTGCTTAATTTTGCTACAGGCTTCATAACCTGGTCCTGCAAAGTTAGTGGGTTTTCATCTATCTCGACAGTTTGTGCAATAGGCCACTCAAAAGAATTTGCTTAATTTGTATTAATTATGTTATCTCTTGGACATCATACACTTGAGATAAATAAGAAGTGGGTAGTTTAACTTATTAAAAACATGTGACTTGAAACAAACAAGCATATTTAATAAAAGGAAACATTGGGAACTTGTTAACTTTGTGAGTACTTCTTGCAAATGGATGTAATTCTAATGGCCTTAAGGATCTGTGCAAGGAAGAGAAGGACTTTATCTTCGTTGACCTGCGAAGCAGAATGATTGGCAAGTTTTGAGACTGTGTTGGAAAACAAGTGATCTCATGGTTTCAATGGCTTTGACAGTGAGTGCAGTAAGAATTATGAAGATGCAAATCACAGGGAATGAAAGAAATTTGGTCCCACATTCTTTTATTGTTGTGAATGTTTTCAGTAATGCATTTACTCCAGTATTCTCTATGCTGATGTACAGTAACATCTGTTCGTCAGAGAAGTCCAAGTTTTAATAATTGTCTTGACAAGACACAAAAAGATCAAGTAGCTTGCTCAAGGTCACACAGAGAGTGAGATTTAGTTTATGTTTGAAAAGAAGTATTGCTGGATACTATCCTTTTATTTAGCTGGTAGAGCTCACATTCTCCTTAGTATTTAGAACTAGCTTCATACAGCACATGATTAAAGTGCTTCTGGCTACATCTTCAAGACCTACTGTTATTTGAGTTGGAACCTAAAGCACTCCTATTCACAGTGCCAATTAAAGATATTAGATAGAAAAGTAAACAAAGAGTGATTTTGTAATATATTGGTCTAATCATTTGGAAATGCTAAGCTTGCAGAGGATAGTGCAGCTGCTAACAGCATAATAAGTAATGTGTAGCATTTTAATCCAGCTGTTTAAAAACATTTTTGACATTACTTTTAGACAACTGGGAACAGAAAAAGGTCTATTCTTCTATTATGTATTTGTTATTGAACACACCAAGCTGGTAATTTTTAAAGCAGATGATAGTCCTCATGTCCTTAAAATTAGCAGTTTATATAAAGAAGGACCATCACATTGAGTTTTTTTTTAATTAAAAAAAAGTTCTCTAAAAGAAATATTTTGGAAATAAAAAATTCTTTCTTTTTAAGGATGGGATCTGTAACTATTTGAATTATAATTCATTTTAATAAAAATTTAGGCTTGTGGTGCTGCAGAATCTAAAATTTGTTGGATATTCATTCCAAATAGAAGTCATTTGGCAAAATCATTGCAGTGGACTGCTCAGGGGTCTAGCAGGTTTATACAAATGCATAATATCTGTGTTCAAGTAATAAAAGTATTAGATTTGCCTTAGCAGTTCAGAGCAAGGGCCCCTTTACCACTGTCCCGGCACCAATAGTGACTGTAAGCAAATGCTAGGAATGAGCAGGAATAGGACAAGGATTTGTTGGTACTGTCCCAACACTGTACTCTTCCAGTTCCAACTATCCTGTTTACTGGATTTGTAGCTTGTCTGTTTTGTAATGTTCAGTGGATCTGACCATTAAGTATGTATCCTAACTACACTTGTGATGATGTACAGGTGCCTTATCTGCATTACTCCTTGTCAAGGAGCTGCACAGGTCTGCAGGTGGCTGCCACGTCTTCTTGCTTGTTTTGGTGTTGGCTCTTGCCAGCTGTGTTTGATGGCTCATGGCTCTTTGTAGTGGAAGATGCCATGCGTAGTTGATCCTTTCTTCATGTTATCCAGAACTGTAGACCCACCTTTTAGGATAAACCATCCTAACCTACCTTGACAATGTCTGCAACGATTCCCAATTCTCCTCAGGCTGTGTTTAAAAATATTGTTTACAGAGTTGCCCAAGAGACCTTTTCAAGCTTTCTGGTTTGCACTATTTTCAATGTTTAACAACTCAGCTCCCAGCCTTCCTCTTCAGGTCTCTAGGGTAACTTATTTGAAAAACCTATAGTAGACCTGAGTTTGCTGCCTTTGCAGCAATCTCTAGGCCATAATACAAAGAAGATTCACTTTGAATTATGTTTGATTAACAGTTTTTCATTGTTCTTGTTTCCTTGTCCATAATTTAATCTTATTCTTCATTTCCGTAATTCAAAATTAGAATGCTATGACTATATAATCTCAGGTTCTCAAATATTACAGTGACAGGACTGAAAAAAAGAATAGAAATTTTCAGTAAACTAATATCACAAATTTTAAACAGCCCTGGCACCTTTCTGAAGTTTTGTGCAACATTTCAGTTCCCTACAATGTGACAGATAGGTCTGAAAAAATAAAGTACAGTGAAATTGCCAATTAAAAAAAGCCATTTCAGTCATAAAGGTTATTCTGCAAAAATGGCTTGCTTTCCTCAGAATCATAAAATTAAAAATAATATTTCATGTACTGCTTTAATTTTAAGGGTAATGTTGGCAATTTTCCTCTATATTCTCCAAAATGTTCAGCTTCATCGCATCTCAGGCTGTGGAGAGAAATTTGGCACAAGCACCAAACAGTCTGGCAGAAACAAATCCTAACTGTCCTTGAGCATTCATTGCTGCACTTTTCTCTGATCACCCAGTTTTCTGATGTGTTTCTGTATATGTGCTGAAGAGATGCATGTGTAAATGTGACTGATATTGCAAAATATGTTTTTGAAATAAATGTTGCCTCCCTCACTTTACCCATTTCCACACTTAGTTGCTGAAAAAGTAGATGTAAAAGTACTGGGAAAAGTAGATAAGAGTCTCTTACATCAGAAAGGATGAGGAAAGGAAGTATTAAGCCCTGCAGGGGAAAGTGGCTCAAGCAGTGAGATGAAGGATGACTTGTCCAGAACTGTCCTGAGGTACTCAGCTGGCCAAAAAGGGTATTTGTTGTACTCCTGTTTATTCAGTCTTTACTGTGTATTGCAACGTATTTTCCAAGTATTCTTCCCCATCCTTGAGGATTAACAGATACTCATAAAAACAGATTTTCACCAGGTAACGTCTTGAGGAGCTTGGGCTTTGTGAAAGCCACTGGCTATCAGAAACTTGGGTATTGCATTCAAAAGGGTTAGCAACAAAGAGTAAAAGAATGGGGAAATGAAGTAGAAAGGCTTCAAAAAGATTAAACTGCCTCTCTGAGTGAGTTGACTAGCACTGTTACTGAAATTAAAGTGAGGCTGGCCAGATGAGGAAAGACTGTAAAGATTTTATCGATTAACCTTGTGCAGGGAACACACATCTCATTTTTCCTGGTAAAACAGAACAGGCTCCGAAGAGTAAAATGTGGTGATTTAAAAAATGCTCAAAGGAGAAGCAATGACAGGATTTATAGCATTCCTAAAAACACAGAAAATAACTAAAATGTGGGAATGTTGTCTATGTCACTTACACAATCCTTGCATTCTGTCTGATAGTATTATATAAAGATCTCAGAGGGCAGAAACAAAAAACCCTGAGATCCAACCAAGATATGTTGTTTTCTATTTCCAGAATTATCAAACTCAGCAATAATTTTTTTACAGGCAGCTGGGTAGAACAATGAAGAGCTGTATAAGAACAAAATTATCTATTTTGATGACAATTACTACCCTGAAGTTCAGAAAATTTGGAGACATGTTGGAACTAAGCAAAACCAGCTTAGGAAAAGGAATAAGGTCCTTCATTTCATAATCATCACAACTAAGATGGATATTATTATATAAGAACAAAAGGCCCCAGAGAACCATTGCCAATGCTTGACAGTTCAGGCATTGTCATCTTTTAAAGAGCAGCAGAAGGATTAAACAACCAGTCTGCAGTAATTAGACCGACATCTCAGTTAACAGCAAATTCACCTAGATTTTGCAAATAGGCAGGGGGCGTGACATTCATTGGCACTCCAGAAAGGGGAGCAGAGAGAAAAAAGTGAAATATGAAGTCCGGATGCTCTACTCTGTTCAAGGAGCAGAAAGGACACCCAGGGGAGGAGGCGTAAAGCTGACTTTTTCTGAGTTGCAGTGATTCTGCATCCAGATCCTTGGAGGAACTTCCAGCAAACTTAAGGCTGTTTGGGGTTATGTATTATCTGGCAATGGACTCGAGGGGCTAATAAAGCAGCTGGGGATCAGCTTAGAGAAATACTATCTCCTGCGGAGGCAGTAAGAAGAAGGGAAAATTCTGAATCTAAATTTCCCATTTTCTAGTGAGCATAAGAGCATCTCTACAGCTGTATGAATCCCTTGCAGACTGGATATGTCAGTCTTAAGAGCAAGATCTTTGGGCTGTGAAGCCACACCATCAAAACAGGCAACAAGCTTTATAAACCCATGTTCTACATTGTGCTGCCATGGTAGGTTTAATAACCAAATGTCAAAGACAGATACTATGGATACTAGGAAGGGAAGTAAATGATGGGATGAAGTTGTTAAAAAGGCAAGGCTGTACACTGGGTAAATGTGCAAGAAAATACTGATAGAAGAAGTAAGTAGGCAGAGGAAAATACAGACTACCTAAGTCAACTCTATTTCAGACTTGCTTTGTTCCTTGTTTTCTGGTTCTTAGTCTGAAAAATAAAGGAGCAAAAATTAACAACAACAACAACAAAAAGTG
Source organism: Grallaria varia (assembly GCA_013396735.1). Classification (NCBI taxonomy): domain Eukaryota; kingdom Metazoa; phylum Chordata; class Aves; order Passeriformes; family Formicariidae; genus Grallaria; species Grallaria varia. The sequence continues at coordinate 40,331 of VWZG01006618.1, forward strand.
AAACATATTGCAGCTTTCCAAGCTGTTTCTTTTTTCTTCATATTCTTCTAGCAGGAAGGAAAGGTTTTCTGGGGAACCTTCTGGGAAGGCAATCCTTTGTCTATTTCAGCTGTTCAAAATAGTAGTTGTAGCTCTCAGCCAACTGATCCTTGAAGTCACACAACTTTTCTGCCTAAATTAATTTAAATTCATGCACTAGTGGTTTCAGTTATTTGTTGATCCTAGCTGAGTGTTTTCACTAGGTCAGGATGACTTTATATCCAGAAAAGATGTAATTATCGCTGCATTCTTTATTGCACTTTGCTGGATACGTTTGAATTGCTTCATCAGGAAGCTAAACCTAGAACTAAAGAATTGCCTCCTTTTTTTGGTCCACATTCCTCTTTCTTTAGTGCCTTTGCCTCCACAGGTAGCTCCCTACCTATACCTTAATGAACAGAACAGCCCTTTTGTCTTTCATTTGAGACAACAGTGATGATGTTTTTTTCTTCTTTACATTAATTTCTTTTTTAAGGATATTAATATGAACATACAGATTTTTATACAAGATTTTGTGACTCAATAATGAAGCACGAATACTGAGCATTTAACAAGTGACATTTAATGTTTGTAGGGCTGTGGTGAAAGAAAGTCTTGATATTATTCACATAGAAACAACTTAAAGGACTAAACATCACAGTGCACCTACAGTATTAATTGCTGTTAACCTCTCTGAGAATGGATTCCTAAAACTCAGATACCAGGAAGGGGAGAAACACATAAAGTTTAGACAGCCGGTTGTGGGCTAGAACTTCTGAACTTCCTCGGCTGTGCTGTAAATAGTTACAGTGGTATGAACACCAAATTAGCTATGCAGTAAGCTCAAGACACAGCCAAGCACCCATAGGGACTTCAGGGCTGAATAGATTCGGCTTTGTTCAAATACGGCTAATATAAGCAACACATCTGCTGGTGGTTAGCGTCCTCAGTGTGGCTGGGAGACAATGTATTGTAAATTGTATGAGCAAATTATTGTTGGCTCTGTCTGTTGCTATGACAGTAATGGTGTGTAAAATAAGAAGCTATAGCCAAGGTCAGGATGGACGGTATCTCAGTGAGTAAGATATTAAGGTATGACTTTCAGTGTTATTCTGGCCAAATAAAAATTTATTCTTACTATATTGTTTGATGTGGCACAGCTTAGATCTCTGAAGACAGAACATAAAGCTATGCTGGCTTTAATTCTCAGTTGATTTATTTAAAGATAATAATAGATACAAGTAACTCTGTAAAGACAGCTATTTCATGTGGAATATTTACCCCTGCTCTGTTACAGCCATGTCATAACAGTGCAAAATGTACAGAGGCATTCTCCTTATGTGAATTTAACAGATGACATAACTTATTGGTGCTAAGATTTGCTTGTATCTGAATTGTCAGAAATATTAGATCATCCTTCTTTCTTGCTTAGCCTGACCTTTTACTCTGGAAAATATTTTAACCCTAATTTCCATTACAGTCTTGCTTTAGGCATTACGTACATGCATAAAAAGGAACATTTTAAGAAAACAACACTTTCGTCCTCCTCACCAAACTTAACACACTACATTCTGATATTCCACGTCAAATGAAAAAAGTGAATGAAGAAAAGAGAACTAGGTAAGCTGGCAACTAGTTGTGAACAGTGTAGTAAATAACAGTATTAGCACCCCAGCTGAGAATCATTCATCATACTTGACCAAACGTGCTCCGTATATTACTTACCTTATTTTGGAAGACATGTTCTGTTACTCTTAATTTCACTGCCACAGGCTAGCAGTTGTTTTGATTTATTTTCAACTGTAATGTGCTTAGTAACATATCCAAAGGACAGCAGAGCAGCAGGGTGGGAGCTGAAACAACTTGAGCACAAATTGTTGAATCTTGTATTTGAATTCTAAAATGATGATTTAAAACTGTATAGCACTAACCTGTTCTTGGGTTAACCTGCATAACTATGCTAGGCCCAGAAAACCTTGAGGTTAGGTCAGCTGGTTAGAGCCTGGCACTACTAATGCCAAGGTCATGGCTTCAATCCATGTACAGGCCATTCACTTAAGAGCTGGACTCTGTGTTCCCTTGTGGGTCGCTTTGAACTCAGAATATTCTCTGAAGTCTGTGTAAAACTCCAGACTTTGCAGTAGGATGCTGGGAATCGCTACCTGGTTCTTGCAGGTAGTTTTACAATAATTCATTCTGCAGGTAGAGTAGCATAGTGACTTTGTGGAGAAGCTGCACTTTTAGTTTAGCAACACATATTTTTAGAAACACAGCAGTGCCAACTGAGATTGTTTGCTACTTTAATTTCTTGAGTTAGCCATATTATCTGATGCCAGATACCAGAGGACAAAAAGTGCTGGAACACTGGAGAGCTGACTGGCCCAAAAAATTGTGATGTTATGTTTTCTTTATGTGTGGGTGAGGTTGAGCTCTTTCCTCACATCATCGTCTGGCTTGCCGACTTTTCTCAACCTGGAGTTCTGCTTAGTAACTGGTCTTCCAGTGGTCTTGCTCTCTTGTGCATGTCTTTGAAGTGCTGGAATGTCTAGATGTCTGCTGCCAGGCTCAAATCTCTGAAAGGAGGGTTAGTAACCCTATAGGACTCTGTGGTATATGTTGTCCTCTGTTCTCTTTTTTAGCCTCTGAGCTCCTTCTCAGATAGAGTCAACCTGCTCCATTCCTAATTAAATGGTGAAGGCCTGCACAAGTCCAGCCTTGCCTCTCATATTTCTTCTTCCTTAATGGTCTCAAAGGGAGCTTCTAATTTATTCTTTTCTCATCTGTGACTTCAAGTTTGTGCAGAAATTTATCACAATTCTTTTGTTGTTTGTGCACTTTTTCTTCTTCCTACTTTGTGCTATCTTCCTCTGGTTGCTTCTTCTCTTTAGTCCCTTGCCCCACACTTCTATTGATCTCCTCCTGTGAATGAATACCTTCCTTTCTGAGATGCCAAGGCAGGATGTTGTAAAAGACTTTTAGTTCATTCCTATTCCGCTGATACACTGCTGCCTGTAGACTCCCTGGGCTAAAGTTCTGAGCAGCAGGCAATGCTGCAGAAAACACCTGGGCAAATAACTACAGTATATCTAAAAGTGGTTGATAAGACAGCTCATCAGCACAGTTCATACAGTGCAGTGGTCAAAATTGCAAATGGAACCTTTCCACCCTTCTTACCTTTTTTATCAGGATACATTACCTCCATTACTTGGGGATCCTCAGACTTGCAGGTGCTTCTCTCATGGACACATGGGAGTCACCCAACCCAGGAAGTGTGTCCAAGACATACATCCTGCGCTAAACAGTACTAGTGCAGTCAGGACAAAAAAGCCCCAGAGGTCAGCACAACTTTACAAATATGCTGTTATTCTCTGCTAGGGATAGGGAAACCTAGGTCAGTTTTTCCCTCCAAAGAGTAGTGAAGAAGGAGGGCCACCAACTTAAGGTAATAAGGGGCAGTTTCCAATCTTCCTTTTGAAGCTAGGCTGCTCTGTTGAAAAAAAAACAAATTTCAGACCTTGACGGGTGACTTTGTATCCAAATAAGCAAGTGTTCCTTGGGGGAGACCAGAGCCAAGCTCTAATCAATTCTTTTAGGGCTCTACAGTATTTTAACCGAGATTAAAATCCCAAATGAATAGAGTACAAGACACTTCTCTCTAGCATTTGTTGTTGGCTTCCTCCCAGTATGGTCCCAGTTACCAATCTAATCTTCACCTGCCTGATAGTCCTGTGCAGAGTGTATAGAGCACCAGTGGCTGTTTAGTGTCTTGCATTTGAGACTGATGGCTAGGCAGTGTATAAAATAGTCATTGAGAGGTTTGTCATCATTTACCTGAGTCCCTTTGTGGGTGTCTTAATACAATAATAAGAAAAGACATAGCTAGGGTGGCAATCCATCTGCAGTCCTCAGAATGAAGTTTGTTCCTAGCAGTGGTCCCAGCTTCTCTCCTGAAAAGTAAGATGCCCTTCTCTTCACCTTTGTAACTTTGCCCAGCAACTCCTGCTCTTTGCTTTTATTTTATTCAAATGTTCTCAGTTGCCAGCTGTTTCTCCCATCCCAGTGACTGGATCACATGGCAGACTAGGGCTGTGTGTGACATACTGAGTAGTATCTCAAAAGGTGGCAAATAAAGGCTTGTTTATTCAAAAGAAATTAAATACATAATAATGAATCAAATTCATTAATTTTAACCTAAGAAAATAAATCTAGTGAGATTTATTTAAAGAGTAGATTTTTTTGGGGTCTATGTTTATTTTTTAAAAAAGTGCATGGATGCCAAAGGTCCAGGTATTTTTTTAGAATAAGTTCATGAATTCTTCAGATGCGACTTTGAAGCTTTTCCCAGCCTTTTGAAAGTAATAAAACTGGGTGGGTTCAGTGCCTCAGATGGAATCTCCTAGACGTAAAATCCATCTACTAAGGTGTTTCATATTTTCTAAAAGCCAAAATCGTGCAAACTGCAGCCCGAACTATGAGGTGCTTGTTAAGTGTAGGCAGAAAACAGTGTCAAATGTTCTTTAGGCTGCCTTTCATAATCACTTGTTGGCTCCACTCCTGCCAGACCTCCTACAAGGAGGTCTTGGCCATGTTCTAAAATAATACATTTATCCATAAGCAGCAAAGGCTGCAGCTGCAGCCTGGCATTTGTGTGAGATTTAAACACCAATGGAAAGGTTTTTTAACTTCTCTGAATTCCTCATTAAAATGCTGGTGTGATTTTCTGCAGCCACCTCAGCTGACAGTAGCAGTCCAACAAAGAAGCACTGGAAGTGATTGGCATTGCATAATACCCTTTGAAATGTGGCAAACTGAGGAATGAATTTGGATCTCCTATCAAGAAAAACTGGAGAAGGGAAGGCGTTTTCACCACTGATAGCTGTGAAGGAACTGCAGTCTCAAAATGCTGCATGTCTTTGCAGGTGCTGTTGTTTTCTGGGGAGGGGGGAAGCTTTCTTAATTGAAATATTTTCCCTAGACGGTCTTTCCCATTTTTAAGGCATGAGCGAGTCTGCCTTTGCCATCTGTTCAGATTTTTGGGAGCTGCAGATAAGACAGTATGGGAGCGTTGGGGCTGTATGATTATGTATATGACTATGAACAGGTTTATTTGTCCAAAGAATAATGACAACTAATGGCCTGAAACTGAATCCGGACAAAGTCATATTGGAAATAAGACACAAGTTTTCAAGTTTTTAACAGGGAAAACATTCCTCTTTGGAAAATACCACTGCGGGGAATGTTAGTATCTCCATCTCTGGATATCTTCACAATCCGCCCGGTCCCCAGGTGCTAGATCTGTGTGCTCCACTCACAGGCATCAGGTGCAGGTGCCTCAGACAAGCCCAACCTGATGGGCCCAGCACAGGAATAATTGCATGTGATTTAAAGACCCACCTATGAAGTCAGAGTATGTGATCCAGTTCTAGCGCATCCTCTTCACTTTTTGATTATGAGAAACTTTGCAAGGAAAATAACTGAATGCACTGAAATGTATCCCAGCTTGATACTGACAGGTTCAACTCTATTACCTCTGCTTGCTTTTACTAGATGTGTAATGACATAGTTAAGAGGTATTGTAAATAGCTTTACTTCAAGTCTTCTAAGATGTGTGAGCTTCTGAAAGTGGTTTCTCAAGGCTAGTGTGTACCCAATTTATCCATATTTCCTGAGCAAAATATGGTCAATTTTATCATACTTTTATCACTTATACTGGACCTTATCTGGTCCTTATGAAGTGAAAGTTCATCAAGTTCATCAACTAAATGAAGAAAACCTGGATCAGTTCTTGAATGGATGATGTAGGACTGTGTAACATATTCAGGGGAACTGAAATGGATGGAGCATCTGCTGAGTATTAGGATGAAAATTTCAGGCAGACTGACAGGTAATATTTGTTACTCACCCATGACCAGAAACATTCTACATTTGAAAAATACCATCTGTTTTCAAAACTTAAAATAAAATAAAAAACAACAAAACCAACCCAGAGTCTGACATTCTTAGAGTGATTATTCTGACACAGGTGCCACACTGGTGGCACTGGATGGGCCAGAATTGGATGCAGCGTGAGTAACAACTGTAAAATTCAGCCCCTCAGAGAAAGCTGAAAGCAACTGGAATTAGAAATTTTTTTCCCCCTAATGTGTCTTGAAGAGAAATATGTTCTTGTATCTCTGTCTTGGAGGTGAAGTTTAAAAGTGTGCTTGGTTTTATTTTGTTCAGAATGTCTGGAACTCAGCTGTTCCTTAAAAAAAGGCAGCCACAGTCATCATTGCATGAATTTGTGGTGGCTTTTTGTCTGAAAATCTTTACTGGATTTTTTTGTTGCACTTCAAAAGCCCTCAAACTCTGTAGACGTTTGCACAAATCTGCTTAGCTACAGAAAACTTTATTTAAAGGATTAAGTAATTTGATGTTCTCCTGACTTTGAAAAGGCCACGAGGTTTAAGTGTTTAATCTTAGAGTAAAAATGGTATTTTTTTATAGAATTATGGAAACAATTCAATTTGTGTCTGAGTGCTCCTGTTAACAGGTAGATATCAGGCCTGAAGACTTTGTACTGCTTGTGAAATGGTTTCTTTTCATGATGGAAAGAGTTAAAATGTGTCAGTGCTTATGAAAAAAAAAATCATATGTGGCAAATTATCACTGTACAGTAAATAAACAAATGGGAAGAGATCTGCAAGACTTCACTCAGAATTTTATTGGCCTTTATGTATTTCCATCCCAGAAGAAGCTGAGTATGGTTGGGAAACTGTGGTGGGACACCAATGTGAAGGAGTAACCAGTGGTGTGGATCCAGCAGATGCACAGTCCTACTGTAGGAGGAGAAGGAAGAAAGGGAAGAAGAATCTGACTGTGTAGCTGAGGACATTACCCAAGGAGACTTTGGAAAACAAAGGTTGTCATCAAACTGTAACCCTAAAAGGCACTGTAGTAGGAGTGTAAGAGCAGATGTAGAGCAGAAGTGTGGTGTGCAACTGAATTTCTACTCACATACTTAGGTTCCATCTTCTTGTTCAGACTCAATATTGTAAAACATTCACCACATCCTGGCCTAAAATACTGTGAAGAGCTTCTGTGCTTTGCTAAGCATTTATGGCAGGTTGTCCTAGAGGCTGAGCAAATTTCAGTGGTGGATGAAGAGGTCCCTGTATACATTGGCCACGTATCAGCTGAAGTTTGTAAAACACTCTGGAATCCTTTAGGACATAAGGCCATGTAATGTAAGGCCATTATCATGTTTGCTAAGAAAGCTAGATATGCTGCCAAAAATGACAAAATCTGCTTTAAACTTTGAAAGACTGTAGCTAGACTCTGTATTAAAATAGGGCAAGAGCAAAGTAAAATGGGACTAACTAGTAATTTTGGTGTTGCCTTTGCACTGCCTCTTCCCTCTGTAGGCAATGTTGATCCTATTCCTTTTCACCTTCTTCCTCTGGGTTCTCTGAAGTCCGTGGCTATAATTATGGGATGGACCTGGCAGTGGTGTGTAGGACCTGGAATGTGTTTTTCCAGCAGCCGTGTCTGACTTTGTGGCTGACTTCTTTGGCTGAAGCCGTGACTGGCTCTGCTGGCAAACACATCTTCTTGGGGGCTGCTTTGGGTTCACAGGGCTGTCAGCTCTGATTCTGTTCTGCCCTGGATGCTGTTTTCCTTGAGTCACACTTCTTTTCTTTCTTTCTTTTCCTTTCCTTTTTTTTTTTTTTTTTTTTTTTTTTTTTTTTTTTTTTTTTAGGACTCTGTTTGTAGACAAATTTTCTATTATGAAAACATATGATACAGCAAAAATCTTTCCATGTTTCAGTGTTCTGAGAAACAAGTGTAAATGTGCACATTTGTTCAGAAAAGTAACTGCTCCTGTAGAGGTGCTTGCCTTGGGAATGTCTGTGGCAATTTCTGCCACTGGTGTTGTGACGAATCCTGATTTCTGTAACAAGAAGCGACCTACAGTGCCCTTTGCTGAAACAAGATGTCAATCTGCCAACGTGACTAACAATTACATATGTGCTGCATTTCCACCTACTCCTATTAAGCACACTGCTTTTAGGGATGTGGGCATTAAACCTGGCAGGCAGTCAGAATCAGCAGGTCATGTTGGTCATGCCAGCTTCACTGGATGAATTCTCTCTCACAGTCCCAGATTTCCACTTGTTCACTCATTTGCTGAAGAACTGCTCTGCTGTTTTTTTGGTAGATTTCTACAAGTAGTTTCACCAAGGGATGAGAAAGTAAGCTGAAAGACCCTCACTAGATCTTGATGAGAGCTCTCCAAGTTTTTTTCTTTTTAGCTTTTCCTGCTATTTTGAAATCTCATATTGATTTTCTTTTTATCCCTCAGATCTTTTACTCCTTTTCTTCTTGCTTTTCCTTCATTCCTTCAGGGATGGCATGGAAAAGAAAAAAAAGCAGAAAAGTAGAGGGGAAAAAGAGAAAAAAAGTACAAACACTGATACAGAAAAATACTTCAATTTGAAAAAGTGGACTCTGCTTTTTACAAATGATTTGAATGGAGAATGATGGTAACTGTGATCTTGGTAATAGGATCGAGGCAACATTTCTCCATCTATGTTCAAACTGTTTTTTTTAGAAGTGGCTTCCATTTCTGTGTTAGATACTCTAAAAAGCATTTTGTATTTTGATGTCTGTACCCCTCAGCTGAAGCCGTGGGCATGTTCTCTAGGCCATAACAATATGTCAGAAAAGTTGTTTTGGCTTGCACACTCTTTTGAGTGTGGACCCTGTTTCCTAGCTGTAGAAATACTGGTTTGGTCCTGAGCTTTTTTCTCAAATGAGACAGCTCTTGATATAACCTCCTTTCCTGCATTGTTGAGTAGCTAATTGACAAGCATGGAAATCAACACCTGTATGGACTTCTATAAGACGTTTGACATGGTCCCCCACAACATCCACTCTCTAAATTTGAGAAATATAGGTTTGATTGGTGGACTGTTCAGTGAATGAGGAACTGGTTGTGTGGTCATCTCCAGAGGGTAGAGGCCAACAGCTCCATGTCCAGGTGGGATTCAGTGACAAATGGTGTCCCACAGGGGTCCATATTGGGACCATGTAATATCTTCATCAATGGCATAGACAGCTGGATTGAGTGGACCCTCAGCAAGTTTTCAGATGACACCAAGCTGAGTGGTTGGGAATACTGGTGGATTGGAGGCTGCATATGAGCTGGCAATGTGTGGTTGCAGCCCAAAAAGCCAACTGCATCCTGCACTGCATCAAAAGAGGTGTGACCAGTAGGTTGAGGGAGGTGATTTCCCCCCATCTGCTCTGCTCTTGTGGGACCTCACCTGGAGTACAGAATCTGGCTCTGCGGCACCCAACATAAGGCTGTGGACTTGCTAGAGCGACTCCAGAGGTGGGCCACGGAGATGGTCAGAGGGCTGGATCATCTCTTCTGTGAAGCAGACTGAAAGAGTTGGGGTTGTTCAACCAGACCAAGAGAAGGCTCTGGGGAGATAGTGTAGCACCTTCCAGTAGCAAAAGGGAACCTATACAAGAAAGCTGGAGAGGGGTTTTTCACAAGGGCCTGTGGTCATAGCACAAGGGGGAATGGCTTTAAACTGAATGAGGATCAATTTAGACTAGATATAAGGAAGATACTTTTTACAATGGAGGTGGTCATGCACTGGAAGAAGTTGCCCAGAGAGGTGGTAGATGTCCTGTTCCTCAAAACACTCAAGGCCAGGCTGGAAGGGGCTCTGAGCAACCCGTCTAGTGAAAGGTGACTCTGCTCATTGCAGGAGAGTTGAACTAGAGGACCTCTAGAATTCCCTTCCTTCTGTTCAATGTTCAAACAGTTCCAAACTGTTCAATGATCCTATGTTTTGTATGTCCTTTATTTGGTTGAACTTGAGTCTAATTATTTCCAAAGCAGATTTTTTTTTTTTTTTTGAGGGGAATTTTCCCTGGAGTTCATCTTGAGTACATTTTTATCTTTTGCACCTTCTAATCCATCTCAAAAACACAGAAGCAAGACTAAGAGGGAATTAGTAAATAATGATATGGCTTTGTGCAAGAGTACTGGGAATATCAAGTTCCTCTTTTGCAAATAAATGAGTATTCCAGCTTTTTGACAAGGAACAAACTTTTCTTATTATAACAGGAAGGCTGACCAGCAAAGGAAAAGTACAAAATAACATTTTCTGAAGCTGCAGAGGAAAATGAGAATGCCTGAATTCTGGATTACAAATCCAGAAGATATAAGGGGTTTTTTTAGTAATTCCAACTTTGCTTCCTAAACAATCGTTTGGGGAAAAAACTGTTTGTTTCTGTCTTTTAACTGCAGTGCTATGGGGTTTTATTATTTTGAAAAATATCTGACAGAAAATACCTTCAGGAAGTGTCTATGAGTAGAGTTTATCCAAGGGTAGTATTTTGTTTGCTCTTACATTTTAGACAAGTACGGTTAGTTGAGGTAAATGGCTGTTTCAATTAAATGAGTGCCCACTTGTATTTTACATTTCAATTTATAAAGGTCAGAAAGGAAGAAATCATCAAAAAATAATGGCTGGCAAGCTTGCTAGCCAGCCAGCCCCAGACAGATATCTAATTTTTTTTTCAGTGATTTGTCCAGTTTACTCTTGAAGTTTCTAGGAACAATAAGACTCCTTCTGCTTTTCTTCGGATACTTATCTCTGGTTAATAAAGCCCATTGTTAAGAATTTACCATAGTAAATTTTTTTCTATATTTTTACTTCCACCTTCTTGTTCCAGTATGGTTATTTATTCCCTTCCTTGGTGTTTACACTCTTCAGATACTTGGAGTGTATGACATATGGCTTTTGGACATTGTGCAGACAATCAAACATCATTCCTTTAATGTCTCCTCATAAATCAAACCCGCCAGCTGTTTAGTTATTTTTATGGCTTTTTTTTTTCTTTTTTTTCACATACTCATCATTCTTTCGTCTTTTTTTCTGGTATTAAAATACCCAGAACTGAGCAGAAATTCCTGCCTATAATCCATCCCCTCAGAGGGAGGCTGTGTCATTTACTATTCATTCTCTGGTACAGCATCTGTGACCACATATACAGCTAGCTATGAACTCCAATTTGGGTTACTGTCTCACTTCTGATAATTTGGCGCTTTGTAGCACATCTTTAATTCTGGCTAAATGAGACCAACATTTTAGACTGTTTTAAAGATTTAATAAAGAACTAATAAATCTATTAAGAACTAGTAAATATATGATATTTAGAAATTTTAGAAGAGATGTTGGAAATTAATGATCACAGATTTGCATAACAACCAACAGCAAATAAGGACTAAATGTGATACTGCGATGTCAGAGAAGGAGATGTAAATGACACAAGTGTTTGGACATGGCATGTAGGAAGGAGCTGTAGTATTCACATGTGCTGAAGGGTAATCGGTAGTGTTATTGAATCAGAAAAGTAAATCAGGAAGGGTCTAAGACATCACCTGGTCCATTATCCTGCCTAGAGGTAGGATGCAGCATAGCTCTGTTGCTCCTGATGAGTTTATCTTTCCTGTTATGTATGTTCAACAAGAAGGTTGTAATTCTTACAGAAAATCTATTCCAGTATTTACAAAGCAATCCTGCTAGAAGGCTCTATTTTCCAACCTGCATAATTTTGATGTCTGATTAAAAGTTGCCTTTTTGCTACCTGAAATGGCAAAACTGATGATATATGGGGCTGGGACCTGGGTCCACCCATTCCTTGCAACAAAAAAGGAGATAAATTACAAAAGAAATATCATTACTGTGTGGCCTGTCATTATTAATCTAGCTCTCTAGTCACAAAATATTTGGGCAGCCATAATCAGTGCTCTTGAGAATGACTGTCTGGTAGGGAGATGCTGACAAGAAGAAGTGCTATTAATTCAACAAGAAAGGCTTTATCTGTGCCAGAGGCCCAGCAGCTGGTAAAGCTGATTGCAGTAGCGCTGTGCTGTTTTGCAGCAGCAGAAGGTCTGTGATCTATGTAGACTGAGTTTGTTTGAAAAATACAGAACTGGGATACAATTTTTGCCCCAGCTCCTTGCGTGGGCACCCAAAGTTTCCTCTGAACTAACTAAATTTCACTTGTAAAACACTACCAGTTGAAAACTGTTTTAACACATAAAAAAAGCAGAGGAATATTGCGAGGGGAGAACTAGGGAAAACCTAGGGACACTACGAACTGACCAATATGATCAAGGTAAATGCCGTTTATTGTTGTGAAAACACCCCTTAAATAACCCAGATAGCACACACACTGCAAACCACCCTGTGACTGGTTAACACGAATAACACACAACTCCATTGGTGTAAAATAAAGTCCTTGTGACTTCTCTCTGTGGCCGATGTTTTTCAGCTCTTCTGCCGCAGTCCCTGTAAGTTTACATTCTTGTCCCTGTTGATCTCCACAGAGGCTTCTTACAAGCAGTTTCTCACTGCAGTCTTAGAGGCCTGGCAGCATAGCTGCATCCAAAGCACTGAGGTCACTCACATGTCCATTTTCTGCAAGATGTTTCCCAACAGAGGAAGATTCAAAACCTGCAAAACTGCCCTGGGGATAATGTAAGAAGTAATTTCTCTTTAATTTATGTTTAGAATACTTAATTACTTTGCAGGGTGTGGTGTAAAGACATTGGAAGTAATTTATCACTTTATTGATATTTCAATCCCATATTCTAGCTGGTATCAGGAAAAGAAGGGAGACATCATCGAGCAAATGTTACCCAAGTCCAGAAAGTGTTTAGTGGTCTGGGAAAGGGGCCAAATTAGATATTCAAAGCAAAATATAGCACATCTTTAGAAAGTCTCAGTATTCCACTTCCTGTGTAAGTATTAGCATTTACTGGAAGTGTAGCACTGGAATACACATGGGTCATTCTTGTCCAAAACCAGGCTTATTTGATGAGTAAGCAAACACAGTTTTAAAAGTAGGTGCTACATTTCTCTATTTTGAGGTGTGATTACTGTAGAAATCAGATGTTCAGATAACTGCATGCCATACCTTCTGCCCTTTGCTGCTCATAAATGAACTAATCATAATAATCCTCTCTGAGGATGAGCCTGGAATTTTTTTCCCCCACATTATGTACCCAGGAAACACATCAAAAAACTTCATGCCTCAGAGAAGGGTGCTATAGGTAAGAGAATGTCTTTGGAATTTGCCCCTCTCAAATGCAAATAAGGCTATCAAATATGTCAAGAGTGTGAGCCAACATCCTCCCTGATGTCCCTTTTAAAAATAACAAGGGAAATCCAATAAAATGGCAGCATCCCAGAACTCCATAGCACAAAATCACAATACTTTGCCACATAACCTTGTAAGGCTTGGTTTCCACTACCTTGCTTTAAGTACATAGCTGAAATGCCTCAATAAGTCTTCAAAAAGTTATCTACAGTCAAAGGAAAGTGATGGACACCACTAAAAGGCAATATAGGCCTTAAGGCCTAAACTGTAGTGTTGCTAGACAAAAATTCTGCTTCCTTCCCCAAATCAAACCTGAATATATATTTAAAATAGAAAAAATAGTGCAATTTACCAAATAAACTAAAATACACACCTAAATAGTTTGCTTCAATCAGAAAGACTGAATTTTTCCCACAGCCCTCTCTCAGTCAGCCTCACTTCAGGGAAAAAAGGATACTGATGTACAACAGACCTAAAAAGTAGTAACATTAGACTCTGGAGATGAGAGAGAGGAGAGAAGACTTCAAAATTTAGATTATCTTACTTAAAATGTCCTTTATCTAATATAATCCTTTCTTACTTAAATTGAGATCCAGTCATGTGAGTGATGGAATTCCTGTTTTTTAAAGATGATGTTTAGAGCTGTATAGAAAATTATTTTATACTACTCAAATTGTTTGAAACACACAATGAAGGATATATGTTTCTGTATATTGTGTTGTATATGTATGTGTTAAGTATATAATTATTTATTATATTTTTCAAATATATTTCCGGTTTTGGTTAAACCCATACCACCACTGAATTATCCTCTCTCAAGTGAAATACAAGTGATAGGAAAGAAACTAAGAGTTAAAGCATGTCCTTCTAATAAACTAGGAAATTTTTCAAGGGTAACTACATCTAGCAGTACGTACCTTACTAAATATCAATGCTCTACTAGCGTTTAACTAGCAATACCACACTTACAGTGTATTTATTTCATTGAAGTTTTCTGTTCTAAAAGTGGGGGGTTTTTTTGTAATTGACCTCATCTAAAGGCAGATAGACTATGTCTATGCTAGTCAACTTCTTCTCCATTTATATTCAATGGAAAGAAATAGGCATCCCCGTGGAGCACTTGCATCTGTGCCTGCCTTCTCCTAAAACAGAACAGAATCATGCTGGTTAGAAGCAAACTCTGGAGCTCACCTAATCCAGTTCCTGGCCATTGCTTGGGGCTTGTCCAGCCTAGATCATAAAAATCTCCTGGGAAACCGATTCCAATGTTTGATCAGCCTGGCGGTAAAAAGTTTTTTCTTATTCAATTGAAATTTCTCATACAACTGAGCTCCAACTGGCATCCCTTGCATTTTATTTTGTGCCTGTGCACCTCTGAGAAGAGGCTCCCTCTGTCTTTCATATTCCCTTTCCTGAGGTAGTTACAGGCAATAGAAAGCTCCCTTCAAGCCTTCTATTCCAAAGACTGAACAAACACAGTTCATGCAGCCTCTTCTTGTGCATTCTTCTGCCCATACTGGTGGCCCTCCACTGGGTTCACTCCATGTCTTTGTTGTACTGAGTGGCCTACAACTAGGTGCACTACTCCAGATGCAGTCTCACAAGGGCCAAATAGAGACAAAGAAACACTTTTCTTGACCCGCAGAAACAGTATTGACTCTTGGTAATACAGTTCAGTTGGCCCTCTTTGCTACAAGGGCACATGGCCAACTTAAGTTCACTGTATAGTCCATCAGGATGCCCCAGTCCTTTTCTGCTAAGTTGTTTTCCACATGCTTGAGCCTCAGCCTTCGTTGCTGCATGGAGATACTCCCTCACAGATGCAGGATTTTATATTTGCCTTAGCCCTCATTCATTTCCTATCAGCCCATTTCTTCAGCTTGTCCAGGTCCCTCTGAACAGCAGCCAGTGCTCCTGCATATTGACTGCTCCTCCCCCAGTCTGGTGTCACCTGCAAAGAGGCTCAGTGTCTCCAGTCACTAGTAAAACTGAACAGTTTCAGCCTTGCTGAGGTCAGGGCTGATGATCTTCTGTTGTCCATGGAGCTGGTCAGTTCATCACAGAAATCACTGGAATTGATCAGGCATGATTTGCTCATTTTAGGTCCCAGTCACCTTCTTGCCTTTCATGTGATCAGCAATGGCTTCCCAGAGGATCTGCCAAACTGCTGTGTTGGTAAAGGACAAAAAAAAAAAAAAAATCCATTAAAGACTTGGAAACTATAACAATAGTTCTTTTAGCAATGATGTCAACCAGCTCTCTCAGAACCCTCAGATGAGCTGATCTGCTCCCATGGGTTGCATGTGCTCAGCTTGCTTAAGTTGTCCCTGACCCTGCTTGCCTCTCCTGCAGACACCATGTCATTCCCATAGACTCTGCCTGTAGC
Organism: Grallaria varia; assembly: GCA_013396735.1. Classification (NCBI taxonomy): domain Eukaryota; kingdom Metazoa; phylum Chordata; class Aves; order Passeriformes; family Formicariidae; genus Grallaria; species Grallaria varia. The sequence goes on from VWZG01006618.1 coordinate 55,899, forward strand.
CTCCAGGGGCTGCAAAGCCTGAGGACTCAGCTGCCTAGTGAAAACTGAGAGGAAAAAAAGGAATGGAGTACTTTTCCATGCTTGTTGTCACTCAGACCCTTTCTCCATTGAGCAACATACCCACATGTACATTTATCTGCTGCCCATTGGACTTATTTCTGTTCAGTAAATATAAAGACAGACCAGGCTGATTAGCTTAGTCTTCATTAATTTTCAAAAGCCTAGAACACAATTACTTCAATCATATTCCAGCTCCAAATAAACCTTTGTTTTGTGATTGACTGTTGCCATTACCAACCTTCATTGGGCTGGTGGCATGTCTGCAATGGCTGATAGCTGCCTTCAGCAGCCTGGCAGGCTGGTGCCACCACGTTGCACAAGGAGCAAGGGCTTTGATCAAGCATCAGCATCAGAGTTTCCAAGCTTTTATTCTTTGTTGTGTTCTGACTTGTATAACGGTTTTAATTACTTGGAGAGTGATTCATGGCAGGGGAACACAGATCCATCATCAGTGTGGTCTCAAGCAGTTGCTGAGCCTCTGATGATATGAATCACCAGAAGTCTTCCACCTCTTTGGAGGTTCATGCTGGTGTGCAGAGGAACATATATGCTTGGCTCACTTGTCACATACAGCAGTTTTGTAGGGTTGGTTTTCTGACATGAAATGGTATTAAGTCAAGTAAAAATGTCAAAGATTACACTTGCTTTCTAAACTAGCACTAAAAGAAGGTGGTACAGAAGATGCCTGTAAAGTATTTAGAAGCATTTAAGAGAAGAAAAGTATTTCTGCTGCTGTTCTGCAATGTTTTTCTTTTGAGGGCAGTTTAACTCACAGTAGTAAAGGAAGATGTTGTCTTTATTGGTTCCTCCACTGTTCAATGCCTCTTGAATGTTGGGCTGTGCTTTTGGATGCCTGGTTTAGCCCATGTTTTAGACATCAAGGTTGTGGTAAAAATCAAACATGACTTAACCTGAGCAGAGCAAACAAGGCAGTTTCAATCCTCAAACTCATAAAAAAAATGCTTTAAATAATCACTGGAGGAGTGTCTTGATAATAGTGAGTGGGGTAAGAAGTAGTATTTATGAGAATGTAAAAATAAATTGATGAAAAAGAAAAAAGAGTTTATCTCATTAGCTTCTCTGCCAGTGCAGTCTTTCCTATAATATCCATTGTAATAACTATTCCAGGAGCTGCTTGCCTGCCAAAAGAGCAGTGTTTCCATGGTGCACACAACACGCTGAGGGTCTGCACGACTTCCAACAAGGGTGAGGATCTTGATTCCAGTTGACTTTAATGCCTTTTCAATCTGGGTCTAAAGCCTACAGTTAGCACTAGACAACAGTTAATTAAGACCTTCCTGTGCTTAAAGACCCTGATCCTCTATACTAGGCAGTGCCAGATTATCAAGGCAAAAATTACTTTACAGATCTTCAGGCTGCTGTAAAGCTATCATAAATTAGTCTTGGCTACTTGTGAGACTGAAGAGTACATCTGGCAGCAAGGGAGGAACAGGGTATTGATACTGCACCCTCCAGCTGAGGAAGGGAGGTTGCATGCTGCCACTATTCCTGCTTTGAATTACCCAGTATTTCCCCCAATGGAGAATCATCAGAAGAGCAAGGCTGCTGGGTCTCTGGCTGATTTGCACCACTTAAGTGGCAAAAATCAGCTAAGGCACACCGGAGACTTGAAGCTGCACAGCTCATTTCAGTTAACATGCTAATGTACTTTCTTCCTGCTTCTGAGCTGTATGGCAAATGGTAAAACTTTTGATTGGTTTTAATTGTACAATATGTTAAATTACAACTAAACACTCACCAAATATTAATTACCCACAGCTTTCTGAAGATGCTTGTTGACATAGAACCATTACATAGATGTGCATCTCTCATAAAATGGTTAATCTTCAATAAGTTTATTTCTTACAATAATTCTGCAATTATCTGACTCTAACTATATTTAGATTTGGTAGCATAAATCATAAAATACCTGATTATTATTTTAAATGGTATTTTAAAAGTCTAAGCTGGGTAAGTTAATCCTCCTGAAATATGTCTTCAATAATCAACTGATATTTTAAAAAAATGCAATAAGAATCTTATTAAACCTAAATTAAAAGCTTATTTGAAAAACAATTTAAAAATAGATATTGAAACCTAAGAATTCACACTCTTCAGTGTTTGCTCCTATTACAATGCAGGCCTAAGAATTTAATAATTTCTTCCAGGTGGACAAAAACAAAAAGGTTTCAAATTTGTAGCTAGTTTCAGATTTTTAAGTAAACAGGCTATTTAAATGGAAAGACATGGTTTGCTGTGTTGTACCCATATGGGAACATTTAATTTTAAACACATCATAAAATTAAGGAGATTAACATTTTTAAGCAACTTTTTGCCATTTGAAGGGAGTTTTTGTTTTTATTTCAGCCACTGAACTGAACTTGGTTTTTTCCAACATGCAAATTCTGGGTCCATGATAGGCACAGGGAAGCAAAAGCAAGGATGCTATGGGTGGGTGTTCATTTTCACAGGATGAATGAAAGTGGAAAAAATCTGTAGAAATCACAGGCTACAAGGGCATAAAGTATAGTGAGTGTGCTCAGTCACAGGACTGATGCTGAGCTCAATGCAACTGGTTAAACCTAAAGCCATGGTTTACTCTCCTTCCTTTTGTAGAAGGGTAAAAACTGCAGCTCTTAGTTATTAGCAAGGAAATTTTTGGTCAGTACTTCCAAACTGTGCTGGTAGGAGGTTCTTCTCTTGCCATGTCACATAATATGCTTATACACTGAAATCTGTGCTTGGCGTTTCTTGTATTGTACCCACAGAGCAAAAGCAGATTTAGGCACAGAAGCAGAGAGACTCCTGCAGAGAAAGCAGCAAGAAAGAGCAGAGGCAGAGGATGAATTCTTCCTGATATTGCATAGAGATATGTAATATATGATCTGTAATGGCAGGGTGTGCCTTTTGAGCTCAGATGTTCAATAGTTGTTAGTTTCACATACTGATGTCTATAAGGATAACATAATAGCTATATGACAGTCATGACTTTACTGACTTTCAGTCACTGATAAGTATTTTTCAAGCGTTCTGGGAAATATTGCCACCTTTACTGTGTACTTAATGAACACAGAAGTCTATCAAGTGTCCATTGCTCTCAAAGGATTGCCTTTGAGAACTCAAGGGATTGCTTGCTTATTTTTTATTGTGGAAACAAGATAATTAACTTCTTGGAAGAAAACCAAGCACAGTGGAGGAGGGTATCCTTAGTGTTTCCACCAGTTTGGGGTGGGTTTCCTGAAGCATAAATTTTCATCTCAGATGCAGGATTGGGTCATTCACTCCTGATGAAAATACTGAAGTGACTGGAACATGGTTTTCTTTCTCTAGAAAGTTTGTAATAACTAGACTGTATCATCAACTGGATTACTTGTCTGTCTCACTGGATATCTGAGGAAAGGCGTGGTCTTGCAGCAATCAAAGGAAGGCATTGTGGACAAACACAGTGTGTCATTTATCTTTCATAGCCATCATGAAACAGTGTATCTTCTGCACTTCTGCATGTTACCCTATGTGTATAGGCCTGTAAATGTATGTGGCTTATATATCAATCTTCATGGGGAGTTATTTTTTGCTTTAGTTTCAGAAAAAATGCTGAGCTATGAAAGTACATGGGAAGCAGCAAGTAGAAATGCCTAGAAAGAGTAGGGACTTTGTGACATGGGAATTTGTGGTCCTGCTAGGAAAGGGTGTAGGTTGGCCAAGAGTGGCTGTCTGGCAGATGTATTGGTTGTGTTCTGTGGAAGAGACCTCTCAGTAGTTTGAAATACTGCCATACCCACAAGGGTTTGTATGCAGAACTTCACTGGAAAGACACTCTGAAGGTCTGAACCAAAGGCTCCCTCTTTGCTAGGGGAACACTTGCTTTCCATTCTGGTCCCATTGAAGTGTACAGTAGAAACTGCTGATGTGAGTTAAGTATTTATTAGCATAGAAAAGACTTGTGTAACATAGTCCCTCATGCTTTTCATTGCCTGCTTGAGCTGTTACAATGGATGGGCTTGATACTTAAATCCTTCTTTTGTCTAAATAGAGGAATACTTTCTGCTTTACAGAGGACTTACTTTCTAAGAAGGGATTTGTAAAAAGTGGGTTTCAGTCTTCTTTCTGACCTCGGAGGGCTGTTACTGTTACTAAATACAGATGTCCCAAGTAAAAGATCTGCCTGCCTAGCAGCAGCTCGTTAGGTTTAAGGACTTCCGTTCTGCCTTTCTGAGCCTTTAATTTATGCTTCAGATAAAGGCTTAAAACTCTACTATTATGTTCCTGCAGAGGTCAAGAAAGAGTCCTGCCATCTATAACATTCATGAGATGAGGTGAATGTTCAGTTCTTTTTCCTCAGTCTGTGGAAACTCAAAGCTCAAAACATTGTACCAAGTCATCATTATGGCAGTGCACTTGGGCAACCTTTAAAGAGCCTGTACAAGGACCTCCAAATTGAATTTACTTTCCCTCTTTTCCAGATGTTCATAATCTCCTGTGACTACAAGAGTCTGGACAACCAGCTTAGTCAGAGATGCCTCCTTTGTTTAACATTGGGTAAACAAAGTCCAGCTGCAGGGCATACTTGCTCCTCAAAATCTTAACCTCAATATGCCTCATGGTGTTTAGTTCTATTTCCCTTTGCCCACATTCCTGAGTAATGGCAGACATTTTAAACTCTGTGATAGGTCCTTCCTAGCTGAAAATAGCTCATTTCTGAAAGCCTCCTCTGATTTTCTCTCTAATGGATTAGCTACAAAATATAAGTGTATAACAGACTGGAGCCCAAATATTACAAGCAGGAGAATGGTAGATGATTCTTATTCCCGAATGTTTTACGCCAGGAGTCCTACCAGAAATTTCAAATATTTAGTCTTAAGAACACAGTGTTTCTTAAGTTCACGACCTTACATTTTTTGTAGTATCCATCTATATAATTTGTAACCCAAAATAATGATCAGAACTAAAAAAGTGGTGAAAGAGAGGAAGGTATATATATAGTTTATCATCACTATGATAGTGAAAGATTTTGATTTCAGTTAGTTGCAAATACATGTTACACATAGGAAGCAAAAAAATTTTAAGTGCTGCTTTATAGAAAGAAATGCGTTTTATATATTTCCCAGGCTTACTCTCAGTTTGGAAAATCTTGCTTTCTTTTAAAATGGCTTTTATATCTTCTGAATTTTTTAAACATTTCACATACCCTATGATTAGAGCCCAGGGAAGTCAAAGGAGTGGATTTCCTTGTGCTGCAGGTCAGGTGTTGAAGTTTTAACACCATGTTTGGATGGAATGAGAAAAATGCTCCTGTTGTGCTCTCTGATTGTCTTGCTGGCACAGACAACTGGTGAACATGAGGTGTTTTTTCTCTTTTTGTGACCTTCTGATTTGCGGAGTTTTGTTGTTCATAAGCTGTAATATGAGGAGGCTGAGAGAGAACGGGTCAGTCACTTCATTCTCTCTTCAGCATTTTGCCCAGGGTGGGTGGATCAGTGTGACAAAGGCTACGTAATGTTAGAACTTCTGAATTATTCAGAGATTTTGAAAGGCTAAACAGACATTCCTTTACTGTCTGAATTATTAATCTAATTCATTTATGTCTTTAGAAAATGATGAAATTAAAAGAGAATTATGAAAGCAGTGACATTTTTTTCATATTTTTCCAACAGAAGGTTTCATTCTGCTTCCTGATAGTGCTTTCTAAGTGTTTATTAATACTTCATCCTCAGAATTTCCTGTGGCTTGAAATTCTTTTGCTGACATGAAAACAGTTATGATTTGAAAAACAGACCAGCATTGAAACTGGTAATACATAAAGCATTTGAACTTATTAATATGACTCAGAAACAGGATAGAAGTAAAAGGTGCCATTTCCTATGTGTAAATGGAAAACTTATGAAATTGACGACTGGAAATCTCTTGTGATTGCATTGACAGATCATGAAACTAGCAGGATCCACTTATAGAGACTGGCTTGAAGGACCTAAAGATCTAGTATCAGTCCCAACAGAGACTCGGTGTGAAGTGAGTTTCTACAAGGAACTGCTATAGATGTAGTGAAATAGCTAAATGCTTCTTCAGAAACTGTTTCTTTGGGAACCTGTTGTTACCTTTAAAGGGCCAGGCAGGGTAGAAGAAGGGATATTCCCTTGCTTTATATAAACCACTCCTAGAAACAGGAAACCTGCGTAGAATTTGTGTGGCAAGGTTTTGGTAGCAGGAGGGCTACAGGAGTGGCTTCTGTGAGAAGCTGCCAGAGAAGCTCCATGTCTGACAGAGCCAATGACAGCCAGCTCAAAGATGGACCCACTACTGGTCAAGGCCAAGCCTGTCAGCGATGGTGGTAGTGCCTTTAGAACAACAGATTTAAGAAGCAAGAAAAAATCCTGTTCAACAATCTGCAGCTGGGAGAGAGGAGCATGAGAGAAACAGCCCTGTAGACACCAAGGTCAGGGAAGAAGGAGGGGAGGAGCTGCTACAGGTGCTGGAGCCAGGATTCCTCTGCAGCCCACGGTGAAGACTATATTGAGGCAGGCAGCTGTTCCCCTGCAGCCCATGATGGTCCATGGTGGAGCGAAGGTCCACCTGCAGCCTGTGGAGCACCCCCTGCCAGAGCAGGTGGATGCCTGAAGGAGACTGTGACCCTGAGAAAAGCCTGCACTAGAGCAGGCTCCTGTCAGGACCTGTGGACCCATGGAGACAGGACCCCATGCTAGAGCAGTTTTGCTGGTAGAAATTGTGAACACACAGGGGACACACGTTGGAGCAGCCGGTTCTGTAAGGACTGCACTCCGTGGGAGGGACCCACACTGGAACAGTTCATGCACAACTGCAGCCCATTGGAAGGACTTATGTTGGAGAAAATTGTGGAGGACTGTTTCCCATGGGAAGGACCCCACACTGGAGCAGTGAAAGAGCATTAGGAGTCCTCCTCCCTCTGAGGAGGAAAGAACAATAGAGACAACATGTGAACTGATCACAACCCTGAACTTTTGTGGGGGACGAGGTAGGAAAAACCAGGAGTGAAATTGAGCCCAGAAAGAAGGGAGGGTTGGGGAGAAGGTGTTTTAAGATGTATTGTCATTTCTTATTGCCCTACTCTCATTTGATTTGGAACATATTAAACTAAGTTCCCCAAGATGAGTTTGTTTTGCCCATGATGGTAACTGGTGAGTTATCTCTTCTTGCCCTTATCTCAACCCATGAGTCTTTCATTATATTTTCTCTACCCCGTCCAGCTGAGGAGAGGGAATGGTAGGGTGGCTTTGATGGGCACCTGGCATCCAGCACAGGGCCACCCTACCACAAAAATGTATTACCTTGAAGATAAAAAGAATAGGCAGGTGAGAGGGACCCCGCAAAGACCTGATGTTTCCTCTGACCGTTTGGTAAGTACCCAACCTCTTGGAAATCACTGGAGACAGCTGAGGCCATGGGAGAATGAAGACATCACAATTCAGAGCTCCTCCCTCAGAAGCTGCCTCTTCTGCACTTGGGTCATGGTGCACTGTCATTTAACACTAATCTCTCTGGCCTTTATTGTAGTGGGAAACGCCTATTCTCCTGCAGCTGTCATCTGCTTGGAACCCATACAGACATACCTGGACTGAGTTGGTGAAGGAGAAGCATAAGCTTCTTTTGTTCTCCTTTCTCTGAGGGCTTGTGAAGAAGCTGGAAGATAGTGGCAGAGCTCTTTGGAAAATGGAGTTTCAACACAGTGAAAAGGTTACACCCTTTTGATGTTATTGTCATTTGGAAGTAGAAACAAAATATTAAAATGTGTCAAGGACAGAAGAAAAGAAATTATGTAGATGAAAAACCATCTAGAAAATCTAGGAGGTTTGTGTAGATAACCTCCTGACATAGCTGGCAAGTGAAATAGCTAGGGAAGGTGTCCTGCTGGATCTGTTGTGAACACAGATTGACTTGTGTATCATGTGACGTTTGGAGCCCTGTTGGGCACAGCAATTGCAAAATGATAGATTTTTTGATTCTTGGAGAAGTAAAGAGGGGGCCAATAGAACAGCTATCCCGGACTTCCAGAAGGCAGGCTTTGGCCTGTTAAAAGGCTTGGTTGCAGAGTCCCTTGGGAGGCATCACTGAAGGGCAAAGGAGTCCAGGAAGGCTGGGCATTACAGAATCACAGAATCAACTAGGTTGGAAAAGACCTCTGAGGTCATCAAGTCCGCTTTTCAAGAAGGAAATCTTACATGCTCAGGAGCCATTCCCATGTACTGCAAGATGAGCCAATAGAGATGACTAGCCTGGGTGAACAGAGAGTTCTGGCTAGAACTTAGTAAAAAAAAAAAAAAAAAAAAGTTTATGAACTTTGGCAGAAGAGACAGACAACTCAGACTACAAGGATGTTGTGAGGTTATGCAGGGAGAAAATTAGAAGGCCAAAGCTCGAATAGAATTTAGTCTGTCTACTGCCATAAAACAAAATAAAAAATGTTTATATAACTCCATTAGAAATAAAAAGAGGGCTAAGGAGCCTCTTTATCCTTTATTGAATATGGGGAGAAACACAGTAACAAGCTAGGAGGGAAAACCTGAGGTACTTAAATGCCCTCTTTCCCCGAGTCTGTAAAAGCAGGACCAGTTGTTCTCTGGGAACCCAGCCCCCTGAGCTGGAAGACATAGGCAGGGAGCAGAATGATGCTCCCATTAACAAAGTGGAAATGGTCAGCGACCTGGTACACCACTTAAACACACACAAGTCCATGGGGCTGGGTGGGATCCACTGAGGGGTACTGAGGGAGCTGATGGAAGAGCTCGTGAGTCCACTTTCCATCATTTACCAGCAGCCCTGGCTAACCAGGGAGGTCCCAGAAGTTGTTTCAGGGTTGGCTGAGAGAAAGGCTCCACAGTAGCTGTTTCTGTCCAGCTGGGAGACAGTGGTGTGTCTGGCACCCATGTGGATTGGTGTAGACTGCCCTCACTGAGGTGGTGTGGCACTTTTGTGCAGGACCTGTGTGGACTGTGAAGAGCTCAGCGACCACTGAATGTGGTCCCAGCACAGGAGGGGAAGGTGAGACCAAGTAGAACAGTACCACAGGTTTGGTCCTGCTCAGTGTGACCAAATGCTAACCATGGAGCTTGTTAGATAAAAACCTAGACTTTAGCTCATGTATTACACCTTCTGCTGCAACTCTTTCTTGCTGCTGTTCTTTGTATATCTACCTTGTATTACTTAGAAGCTCTTTGTGCATCTTTTATGTGGGAGCTTACAGAGCAGCAAATATGAAGATTCCTATTGTATTCTCACCTCTGTTGGTGTTAATCAAGTTCAACTCTCTCGAACTTAAGGGATTTAAACTGGTGTAAAACTTGTTTGAGAATAGAAAGAGGCTCAAAGCTTAGTACTGTAAAAATCTAACGGAGAAGCATAATACATTGAAACTGAAAGCAAATGCATGTTTTCAATAGTAAGGGAAAACATTGCAAAGGTAGACAGTTACAAATAGGCAATACTAATGAAGTTGTTAAATTTACAAAGAAAATGTATTGACTTGTTCCTTTCAGGGGAGTTAGGTTGTATGGTCCTATTAATTGGAATACACACAGTTAAAACCCATAAACAAGCAAATAAATGATCAGTGCCATGACTATTTTATGTATCATGACAATCACCCGAAAATCATTTATTCCATCATTGTTGCAGTTTGTTTACTTTCTGAACTATGTTCATAGCTTAATGAACCTAACATGAGCCTAAATGTATGTGATGTTATTCTATTACAGTGGCATCTCTTGATCTGTATTTTCAATGTCCTCCACAAAAATTGTAGCCCATTGTTTTGTCGATAGCAGAGATAAACAGCTTTAATTATATCACCTTTTTTTGTTTGGAGAAGTCTCATTTTAAGATTGGATTCATCTTTTCTGCCTTCCTTTCCTTGCTCTCTGTTTTTGTCCATGTTTGTTTCTTACCTGCCCCCTTCATCCTATTTTCTTCTGATGCTCTATGAGTGTTTTATTTACGCAAAATTTATCCTTAGAATCTCTGCTTTTTTCCCCATCCTGGCTTGGTACGGTGGACATAAAACTGGAAGATTTAGATCTGCATTTGTAGGTATATGTCTGAGCTGAATAAAGTTTTTCTTAGTTTTCTTGCTGAAAAAATTACTTGGATTTTCTTTAAACTGCCTCATGCTTCTTATGGTAAATGTTTGCTGTGGGGGCATGGGGAAGGCTGATGGTTTTGAACCACTGTCTATAACAAGAGGGCAGATATTTGTATGTTCCTGTGATGCCCCCAGTAAGGAAATCTTTCTAGGTAGAGTTTCTCTCAGGGCAGCTTGTCGCAGCCTGAGGAAAGGTGGCGACTGTGGAGAGTCAATCATGAGGAGCTCAGTGACATCTTTATCAAGTTGCCTCTCTGTTGAGATGTAAATGTTGTCATCTCCTGCCTTAAGAAGGTCTTTAAACCTCATGTCCTGACAGGGTAAAGGACTTCTGGTAATAATTCTGTTTTCCATCAGGGACTGTGGAGGCAGTTTGCTTGTACTTGTCATTGTTTGGATGTTTGAAAAGGGAGATTGCTTATTTGCTGGCGTTGATGGTGATTTTGCACAAAGACATGGTTTTCTGGCCTCTATCCAGTCTCCAAAATCGTTCTGATTCTTCTGGGAGTCCAAAGGTCGCTGATAAATGGGCTCACATGGCATACTTTTTCTTGATGACTTAGGAGGCCTAAGGTGGACCAACCTTTTGCCTGCAGACTTGGAGACTAAATAGAATATAAAATAAATCAGATCAGCTTCTGCTGGAATGGTATTTTCAAGAAAATAACATGCTAATATCAAATCAACTGCATCCCATAATAAAGTCGGTATTTGTAAAGGCATAAATAAAAGTAGATCTTGACACAGAAAGAATTTTTGCACCAATTATTTAAAGCAAATGGTGATCTGCAGGTAGGCAATCATCAGTTTTTTGGTTGGGTACTCAATCTTCTATTAGCATCTCAGCATAAATGTGCCTGGCTTAGTTTTAATTACTACTATAGAATCAAAGAATCATAGAATAGTTTGGGTTGAAAGAGACCTTACAGATCATCTCATTCCAACCCCTCTGCCACGGGCAGGGACACCTTTCTCTAGACCAGGTTGCTCAGAGCCCCATGCAACCTGGCCTTGGCTACTTCCAGGGACGGGACATTCACAACTTCTCTGGGAAACCTATCTGTTTATGCTTCCAGGAGTATTTATCACATTAGTTTAACCATGTGAATAGCTGGGGAGGTGCAATAACTGGTGCAGAAATAAATTCAGATCTAGAGTTTGATTATCGAGTACTTCGCATCTTCTGTATTTTTGAAGCTATAGAAAATGATGCCATGAATGTGAGTACAACCCTTATTGAATATACTGAAGTTGTGACACTTGCACCATGCTTACATTAATCCTGGGAATGTAAATAAATGCCACTTTTTTACTCACAAATGTCTATCCTTGGAAGTGCTTTAGCAATACTAGTACTAGCATCCCAGGGTGACTCATAAAGGAACACAACAACATGGAACAGTTATTTATAATTAGTGTCTGTAGAATATGCACTGGATCAGGTGTTCACCTGCTAACTTTTTCACCTGGTCAAAACCGAAGCTATCACCAGACTTGGGCCTGGGAAACAATTACTCAAAATACTTGTAGTTTCAAAACAAAATGCAAATATATTGCTATAATATTTTCAGGAATTGTGTTCCCTTTTTTTCCCCTTAAACAGATATCCTTTTACTCTTTTAGTCTAAGACGCTGAGATTTTTTTCAGAACAGTACCTTTTGACAAGTTTTCTTGGTTTTCTAATGTAATTGCAATCTCATCTTCTTGAATAGCATCTGGCACTGCCAGGGTGAGTACAGAAGGAAATGCTCTATTGCCATAATTCCTGAGGTTTTCCAGAGCGTCCATTTCAGCCTTCTCAGAAATCTTAATTTCTGATTCCTTATTCAACTGTTTATCAGGATTAATACTCTGCTTTTCTATTTCATTTTCCCTCTGTAAAATGATCAGACACCATTTGATTAGTAAGGGACAAAAAAGTTCCTTAAACTTGAAAAAACCCCACAGTATAACATGTGCAATGGGAAATCTTGTTTTCACACAAGTCTTAGTTACACACATCAGCAAGTTCATCTGAGCAGACCTCGTGCCAGAGGTTCTTCCTGAAACCTGGTTGTACGTGGGCTGGCAGACCTTCCCTTTTACCACACAGACTACAGGGAGAAAGTTTTCATGAAAATCCACTGGAGACCAGGATACCACCTTTGGAGAGCCCAAAGCACTTCCTTATGGCTCCCTGAGTCTGCTAACAGATATATAAGGGAGATCAAGGTATCACAGAGCTTGTGCTGCAAAACAAAAACATTACAGGATGCTGTGAACCACCCAAGATCCAGGAGGAAGATTGTCATGGGACTACTGCTGTTTGCTGCGAGGGCAAGTAGTTGAACAAGGGTAGACCACATCTAGGAAGGTTTTGCAGTGGAATTGCAGCAAGAAGGCCTCCATGGAGCTGTGGTAACAGGACTGTTCATCCCAACAAGAACATGGGCTTCAGGACTCCTTGCTGCAGCGCAGTTACCCTCACTCCTGCAAGCATCGTCCATGCACATAGGGGCATTTCTCATATGTAGGTCACTTGTATGTCCTATGATCCAAGTTTTCGGAGTCCACACTGTGTCAGCCTCATACGCACTGAGTTTCAGGTATCAAAACTTGTGAAAATGCAAGGGCTGCACAGTGTAACAAATCCCTTCCTACAGAAATAAGTCCTATGATGAGCTGATAGTGCCACACATTGCTTCTGTCACAGACCATCTTCCCTCAGGCCTGACACTCCTGAAAATGACATTTCTGAAATGTAGAATCACAGAATATTCCGAGTTGGAAAGGACCCCCAAGGATAATCAAGTAAAACAGTTTAGTGAATGGCCGGTATGGAGATCAAACCCATGACCTTGGTGTTATTAGCACCATGCTGTACTGTAGTTTCTGAAACCAAGACAACTATTCACATGGATATTGCAGTTCAATACCAAGGTTTTTTTTGCTGCTCTCCATATCATCTTTGACAAACCCACTTTGTGATTATGCTACCACTTCAAGAATTTTGATCTTTTCACTGCCATCCATACGTAATACAAACTTCTTGCTTCCAGAATCAGAGAAACAAATTGTTTTACTACAATATATTTATCTTTCATGGTTTTCTTCTATTCTTTGCATTCGAAGTACTCCCCTTGTGAAAAATATGTTTTTAATCTAACATGCTGTTATAAAAAGTGGCTGTAATTTGTGGAGAAAGGGCACTTTTGATAGCTTGCATGCATTTTGTGAGTTAGCAAAAACGTTTGGAAAAATTTGAAGGGCCCCAAACCTCAAACTTGTGGGGTCACCCCATCCTTCCTACGTAGTTGCAGGACCCAATCACAATTAAGGAAATGATTTTAAAAGTATTTAGAAAAAGAAACACAGTATGTTTAAGTTGACAACATATTGCTAAAACCGCACTAGATCAATGGGGAATTTGAGATGACATAAGTATTTTAGGCTATGCAATCAAATAGTCTCCCAGGATTTTACACACTGCTAGTTAAGAAAACAAATTTTCGTCTTACATTTTGCAAGCTGTCACCTTATATACAGTATATTGGAAAACTTGCCATGACTGGTTTTACTGCCAGACCTCTTAAGAGCTAATTGGTTAAGCACCTGGGCAGGAAGCTTTTTGGCAGAAAAGCTATTTTCTGCAAGGACTAGCTATAAAGTTCTGGATGGCAAATTGTGATCATTAAGGCTCCCTCTTCTACAACAGAACACATAAAATGTAAATACATTGCTTGGAGAAATTACGATGCATAAAAAGACGGGCTGTGTTTTAAGTTTATCCAGTGAGTTACGGCTCAAATTTGAACATGGAAAGGGTCTTATGCTTTTTTCAGAGTAAAGCTTTCAGCAGACTTCTCTAATTGCACACAGAAAAATGAGACTCACATCTGTTTGCATCCACCAGAACTATTTTTTGCATGTACAAATGTTAACTTGTGTATACAAGGAGCTGTTGTAAATACGATGACTCACAGTTTATCAAACACAGGAGTTTTGTACATGAAAAGTAATTTCCAAAGACTTTTTTTTTTCAGTTGCAGATTAGAAATTGTGCTGAAAATTTGTCCCCAGGAAACTGCATGTTTCTTGGTATTGTGCGAAAAATCATAGAGTATTCTGCTGCCTGGAATGAGTTTAGTGCAGTGGTTTGTGAATATGCACTTGAATTCCAAACAATGTTTTGGGCTGATGGTGTTGGTGGAATTTTTTATGGCTTGTTATTCATGGGCATTGTTATGAATGCAATTACTTTTCCGTTTGTGTTGATATCTGATATGCTTGGTTCCTTTTGGACAGAATACTTAGAAGAGCCAGATGCCAACTTTCTCTACAATTCACTGAGTGGAGAGGAGACTTCTAATTTGCTCAAAAATGCTGTAGTATTCTTTTATCAAAATTTTGCTCCTTTATAAGTATTATAAATATCTCTTCTCATGGGCAGACACAACAGTCTTTATGGTCCTAGACAGAAATAATGTAAATTAATGGCAATTTGTTTTCAGGTTATTTCATTTTATCTGTGGCTGTTGGTTGTTATTTATCTGTTTACATAATTTAGATTTAAATTTGAACTCATTTAGATGCAAATGCTAATTTTTGTGCTTTAATTTTATACACAGAAGCTGTCTTGTTGAGCTCAGTGAAGCTTTCTACATCCTTAAAGTTAAAGCAGATGCATACATTTGCAAGATCTGGAGAGCTGAAAGGAAATTATGTGATTTAAAGATGGATCACACACTGCTAGTAATAAATAGCAAATAGTTGGCTTTATACAGACTAGAGAGAACATCTATCTATGCATTTTGAAATATCCTTGGCATAATTTGTAATTCAAATATCAAATGCCCATGCTGTTGTAATTAAGCTCCAGTAACAGCAGGCTCTCAACAAGAAGAATAAAAAGTGGGAAATTTCCCTGTCACACTCAGTTAACAATCTTTGTGCTTCTTCCTCAGTTTCAACTCTGTGGCCGGGTGGTCGGAGAAGTGCATTACAGCCTGCCAAAGAGGTGGTTGAATTTGGCCTCTTTTAGACCAAAGCAGAGAATCCTTCCCCCAACATAATCCCCTGCCAGCTGCCTCCTCTGAGAGCTGCGCCAGAGCCATGTGGGCTAGTCTCCAAAGGAGCTGGGGGCTGCTCTTGGCTCTGCCTCTGCCCAAAAACGTCATGCCACCCGTGTGGGCCTTCGCCTTGGAATCCAAGAGATGCATTCTTTTCTTTTCCCTATATACTTTGTATACGCTTAGGGCTAAGTTTTGCCATTGTGCAAATGTGTGCATAAAGTAGCTTTAACTGAAGAACAGGCCAGAGGATACTGGAAAAATAAGAGCATTGATTGAGTAAGAATGCCCAACTTGATTTCTTAGCCAGCCTTCCTCTCTTTCTCCCCTGTCTTTGCCCAAACCCAAGCCTTGCTGGGCAGTATGAATATTATTGAATGTTGGAGAAACTGGCATGCCATGGTAGCACTGATAGGCCTGATTTAAAAGTTCTCCTGGAGAGGAGTGATTGCACAGGTTAATTGTACAAAAGGCTTGAATAAGCAATGATCAAGAGGTGATCTTTATTAACTACTGATAGTTGCACAGCCTAACTACTAGCAAGGGAGAAATACTAATTTTCATAACAGAGAAGCATATAAGAGGGAGTAGAGGGACAAAAATAAGAAACAAATGATGTAGAGTGGTTATCTGGAGAAAACCAGTGAGTTTACAAATGCTCTTTGGTAACAAAACAATCTCCTGATTTTACCAGTAGCAGGCTTTGTGGTTTTGAGTTTAAAGATAGCATTTACAAACTTTGTGCTAACAAACACAAGGAAACAAACTTTTAATGACATGGAAAGATGGTATGAACTGGTCTGTTCTAATTTCTTAATTTCTGTGTCTTAGGAACAGATATTGGAAGGTATTGTTTGTGGTAGAATCCACTCTGTCAAATGTAGGCATTTGGCTTGTGCCTGTATTTCAAGTTCTCAGCAAAGATGTCCCTCTAAAACTGAGTAATTTCCCTGTGAAACCATCAAACAGAGATTCTATTTGCAAATCTAAGAACTCCCCACATTGAACATGTGAAGATTTGCAAATCAGCCTTGTTTTGTGGTGCAGAAGAAAAAATTACACACCTGGGAGCTATGTGAAAAGGGACATAGGGAAGGTGTAGGAACGGGGAGTTGTGTTAAGACACAATTGAACAGATCTCCAGTTCAGATGCTAGATATGTCCTGCTAGGTTTAGTTCAGCAAGGGGAAGTGCAAGGTCCTGGTCCTGGGAGAGAAGAACCCCAGGCAGCACTATGTGCTGGGACCACTTGACTGGAAAGCAGCTTGGAGGTCCTGGTGAACGCTAAGTTGACCATGAGCCAGCAATGTGCCTCTGCTGCAGAGAAGACTGATGGTATCCTGGGCTGCATCAGGAGTGGTGCCAGCAGATCAGAGGAAGTGATGCTGCCCCTCTGCTCAGAGTTGGTGAAGCCACACCAGGAGTACTGTGTCCTAGGCCTGGGTTCCTCAGGACAAGAGACACATGGATGTATTGGACAGAGTCCAGTGAAGGCCACAGAAATCATTAAGCAACTGGAACATCTCTCCTCTGAGGAAAGGCTGAGAAACCTAGAACTCTTCATCCTGGAGACTCAGAGACATCTCATCAATATATATAAATATCTGAAGGGAGGGTGCAAAGAGGAAGGAACCAAGCTCTTTTCAGTGGCGCTCAGTGACAGGACCAGAGGCAACGGACTCAAACTGAAACACAAGAAGTTCTCTCTGAACATCAAGAAACATTTTTTCACTGTGAGGGTAACCAAGCACTGTCACAGTTTGCCCAGGGTCATGGTGGAATGTTCATCCTTGGAGACATTCAAAAGCTGTCTGGACATGGTCCTGGGCAACCATCTCTAGGTGGCCCTATTTGAGCAGAAGTGTTGGATCAGATGGCCTCCAGAGATCCCTGCCAACCTCAGCCAGTCTGTGATTCCGGGATTCTGTGAAAGTCACCACCATTTTGAGCTGGGAGCTGGTAAGGTTATTTTGGGCCAGCATTGGTTTGGATTGAACACTTTGATCGGAAAAACGTCAACAAAGTGAAAGAAAATGTCAGTAATTAATTTGTTAAACTTTCCCGTTTCCGCAGCCTGCCCGGGAAATATATTTACCAGGACTTCAAAACCATAATTCGTAGTATTATTAACATCTAAAAACAGCTATTTTTGCTGTCTGTGCTTGAACTCATCTTGACTCTCTGCCTTAAGAGGGCTTTTTGGATGCCAGGAGAGGCAGGAAGTAACACAGACCCTTAATCAGCTTGCAACTTTATCTACAAGATCATTTCCCTCTTACACCCGGATGGGATGCTGAAAGAGGTCATACAGGACATGAAACACTACCACTTGCCTGGCAGGCTAGATCTCTGCTGGCTGTAAATCAGCTTGACATCCAGAGGTATAAGAAAGTTGGTCAAGACCCTTCACAATATGGGTCTTTTTGAGTCACTTCAAATTGTAATAAGAAAAAAAAAAATCACTTATGTGAAGAAACGCCTCCTCTCCCCAAGCATGCACACACACAACTCCCTAACTCATATTTTTGAGTTATGGTTCTGTCTGCAGACACTGCACAGACTGTTGCGACCTTGAGGCTGTTTGCTGGGATGGAGATCTGGGTCTGCTCAAGCTCATCCGAATAATTTCTAGAGGAGTCAACTGGACCTTCTCAAAATACAGCTTCTCTGGGGTGAAGGCTTTGAATGGGAGGCTAATCGCTGATGTGTGTTGTTTTGTAGCTGAAACTTTTCCCATTGCACTTGTGTGTTAGAAGCTGGAATTTGGCTTCCTGTCTGCCTAGTTTCTGCCTGAAGCAAAATTTTTATGGCTGAGCTGTGAACCCCTTAGTGGAGACGGTTGTAAAAGAAAAGCTTACAGCCTTTTTGACTAATTGTGGCCTTACCAGTGATTGCAATAATTTTTTGAATTTATTTTAAAAATTTTTGTCACCTCTGATCTCACTCCATGTCCCTGAGTGAGTTGGGGCTGGAGTGAGAGTGTAAGATACAGTGGTAAAAACATACACAAAAAAAAAGATGCTGAGAAAAGATTTTACAACTTTCACAGCTTTCCACTTCCCTGACTTTGGAATAGGTCCTCACAGACCAGTTAGAAAGGGAAGGGATGGCAAGGTAACTGAGATGCTAATGATCGTTTTCCCAGTGGAAAAGTTATCTTATATGTAAGGCAAAATAATTCTCAATGGCATTACAACCAGCAGCTCATTTTTAAAATTCATTAGTCACTGAAAAAAAGGTATATTTATCTCTGGGAATAAAAAAAAATCTCATAAATTAATCATTTCAGAGAGTGCCAGAAGGTAGTTACCTTGAGACTGCACTCAGATCTGCAACTTCACAACTATTTTTGGTGAGTTTTTCATCATTCCATGGACAACTACCTTTTTTTACATCTGCTATGTAGCTACTGCATTGTTCCTCATAAAAATCCAGGGAGCACTTTATGCCTCTCATTATCATTATATCTTACCTGAGTTCTTTTGCAGTCTTTCTGGTACCTGAGTAGTTTCTTCAGCAATAAGCAATAAGAAGCCATGGCAGGGGAGGGTCTGTTATTTATTAAAATATTGATAACTTCTGAAAGACTGAACTCCATAATTTCTGTCATGTAGTTTAAAACAACAGGATTCAGTTCACTGGGGCAAAGACTGAAATAAGGAAAAAAATATTTAAATACAAATGATGTGTCCAGGTACAATGTCAGAATTTACAAGAAGTGGACCACACAGTTCTTGTGATTTAGCTGCAGTAAGCTAAGTTGATTGTACAGGCAAATTATGATACACAGTTGTGCAATGATCCTCTTGTCTGGTTATGCTAACTTCACTTCTGGGCTGAGGCTCTGTTACTGCATCATTAAATGAAAGGACATTAATATAATTGATTATTCAGAAAGGACACCCACCAGGGTTAAGCCTGAAAAATTCAAAGATGGAAAAGAGCATTTTCTTATTTTAATCAAGTGAGTTCTCAGTGCAGTAGCCTCCAATGGATTAACAGAGAGACAGTGTGTGTGCATGTACATAAGAGGACAGGAAGAGTGCCAAAGGCAGGAAAATCTTGAAGGACAAAAAAATAACTAAAGACAGTACAGTAAGATTTAAATTTTTGTATAAATCAGATTGTGAAATAAAACATGTTTTGTTATAATGATAGTTGCTTTACTCACAGGCTTCTGTGAGTAGCAAAGTCTAGTAAAGGCACTGTGGAAATATTTCAGCCTTGGATTCTGAGATCCCTAAGATATTTTTTCAAACTTCAGTTATGAATGAGCACAGAAACATCTGAAGGGAGGGAAGATGGGCAAAAGTAGGAGCAGTGAGTAATTCTCCCAGAAACTAAAGAATTTCCCACAAATTTCCCACAACCATGGCTATGACTGATAGTGGATCATCTGCACTTGGCAGGAAAACCTGCCAAGCATCCTCTATAGAGATTACATAAGTCAAATTATTCTCTTTTTCAATTAGTGTGAAATATTGACTTCTACAGAGCAATCTGGGCATAAAATATGTGACCCATTACTCGCTACTTTCAGCAGTGAAGATGATGTAAAAGGTCCATCACTGAACTTAGTCATTTAAAGACATGCAAAGTATGTTTGGCATATTCCCAATATGAAAGATGAATGACACCTTGAGAGTAGACAATGTGTATGTGAAGTGTCCTACTGCACATACCTATTTCAACCTTTTATAATTATCTTAAACCGTAAAGTGCCTTACTAACTAAAAATGGAGACTAGTTAAGGCCAGTTACAAAGATAGATGATAATAAAATTTATGATAATAAAATTTATTAGAATAACAGGAATTTCAGTGTAATATAAAAATGTTGCTCCCTCAGGTGGGCATGTGAGACCTGGTTTTGTAGGAAATTATTAGAAGCACACTGTCTAGAAATTAGTGGCAGCTGTGATGCATGCTGAGAACAAAATTATTCATACAATGGATATAAGCAGTTCTACAAGGATCTTTCCTCTTATATAAAATTTATCCATGGTTAGAAAAGTTGATGTGGTGTTTCCTGAAGTAAAAGTGTGTAATTTTGGAACAGCCTATAGTAGATAACAAAAATCTCTTAAAACAAAAAACCCCCAAAAATCTTACACAGTCTTCCCTTTCAAATCCCCAGTCCTGAAATCCCAAGCTAGAAGACAGATGTCAAAACTGTTACCTCTTCTCACAGGCAGCGGTGTTCAGTGTATTCCTAGTGAAACCTTCGTTCAACCATTTGTCTTTTATTGCTTCTTTGACTCCAGGCCTCTTAGCAGGGTCAGGCTCAAGTAAGGACTGCATGAAGTGTACAGCTCCTGTGCAGTAGTCCAATGAAATGGCTTGTTTACTAGTAATATTTGATTATCTGACCAGGGCATGATTTTCCTGTTTCAGAAATGTGGCACTTGCTCTGCTTTCTCCACATTGTAAGTGCCTCAGATAAAATTCAGCCTCTAGGGATTTTCTCTGAGTCTGCTGTGGTCCTACACAAAGACCCTGTTCTGCCAAGGTCATCTGAACAAGGTGGGCAGCAAGAGCCAAACTATGCCAGGATGCATGCTAGGGACCTATGGATGCTGCTATAGATACAGTACTGGACCTCACTTCCTCATTTTCTTGATTTACCCCAGCGAACACAGCCTATGGCATCAGTAGTAATTTCAGCATTGTACTCACTCAGCATTTGATCAGGGCTTTGAGAAGGGGTAGTTCAGTGCCAGCTGAAGTTATTCAACCCAAGGATTATTTCCTCACACAAAGAAGCCGATTGCATTGATAAACCTCTCTGTCAGGAGAGACAGAGATGGACCCCTGAACTCAGCTGGTGTGTTGTGCTTTGACTTCCTGGGGCTGCAACAGAGAAAGCTCAAACATTCCCATATGTCAATCACTCAGCTCCAACGCTGCATAAAGTCCCTCTCCTTTTTTCTTCTTGGGAAAACTTTACTGAATTCTTCCACATTCCTTGGGGATGTTTTGAAATGAACAAAATGGCAAGTGAGCACTAAACTGGGAACATACTGCTCCTTTCACTTGTAATCTCTGACAGAAGAACTTAGATCTAAAGTAGGCAAAGCTAGTTTACTACTGCTCTCTCACTAAATTCCCAATGGGCAAGAGAACAATGGAGTTATCCACAATCTTCCACTAACTGTGTGGGCTTTGTAGAAAAGCAGAGATAATGCATTTATTAGTAGAAGCTATAACAATAACATAAATAAGAAAAATTAGAAATATAGTAATTGCTGCTATGGAGGGGTTGTACAAAAATGAAGCTGCTATCTGGCAACCAATCTCCAGAGAAAGAGAAATGAGAGACTAATGTACAAACGTTCTTGACAGCTATGGTAGATATCCTCATACCATTTACTAGGGGAGAGAAAGGAATTGAATCATCGCATTATCTTCATAATGTATTTCAGACTAGATCCAACTAGCTTGGTCTGGAACTGTCTGCTGCTTCCCAGTGCTTGGCTGCAGGCAGCCACTGAAGCTAATCTTGGTTCCTAGGCTCAGACTTGCCTAATGTCATAGCAATGCCGCTCAAAATGATGGGGAGAACTGAACTCTTGCTGGTAGGTAGCTGGTCTAAACATGCCTCATTCTGCTCTGCTTTCTAACTCGGTCAGTGAAGCTTTACATTAAGAGCTGTGTGATGGTCAGCAGGGGAGAATCCTAGTCCAGATGGAGAGAAAATAGGGATTAAAGCCAGAGGCGTATAGGAATCATTGTAAAGCAGCAGAATTTTGAGCTTTGAGGAAGTAAATTTTGGACTGCTATTGAGAGTGTATATACACCAATGTGACTTCTGGGATTTAAAGCAATGGGTTGTAATTCAGGCTAGAAATTCTGAGAACTATCTTTCCCAATTGTCCCAAAGGACTCCGTTGACTGTACCTCAAAAGATTGTCAGTAAAATTAATAGGAAAATGTTGTATTTCAGGTTTTTCTCATGAAAAATATGAACAGACTCTTTACAAAAATAGCCCTCTCATTTCTTTAATAGTCTCAATGTCATGGACTCCATCAGTAGCCAAAAGATAAGGTCTTCAGGAAAAAAAATATCTAAGGTTTTGATAACTTATTTCTGAGTAAAACAGGAAAGAATGCCTGGCTATGACATACAGCATAGGACATACTAAACATGACAGTATTCCCATTTACTGCACAGCTGCCCCACTTATTTAAAAGCAATGTACATTTTATTCCCCCTGTAAATAACAATGCTATTTTGCTGCTAGCCTGAGGTAAAGAAATATTTCCTTAGGCTCAAAAAAGTTATTTCTAAATGTAAACAAAACAACTGGGAAAAGTACCTCTTATTTTCCAGAAGACTGCATTATTGTTAAATTCCCCTTATTGCATGGGTTAGAAGTTTTTTATGTCAGTATTCTTTATAAAAATCGAAGTGATTTACCAGGGGAGATATCTGATGGAATAGGGCTGATTTCTCCAATTAACATCTTTTGGTGTAGTTGCTTGATATTAAAAGGTTCCACAGTGAAGGGTAATGTGCCGGTTAGCATAGCAAACATGCTTACACCTCTGTCAACGAGAAAGACAAACATCAAAGCTCCACATAATGCTAATAAATACTTACTTAAAAATCCCACAAAGCTATGAGTCAGTTTTCAGAGATTTGCCTTCAGCATCAAGAGTGAGGTTAAAAATTACCTCTAAGCAGCAATTTGTACTGAATACACATTTTATGCAGTTTTTCCCTTGTGTAAATACCATTTTATCTAGAAAGGAATGTTGTGGGAACTATGTATAAAATAGAGTGTACAGTGAGTGACTGGAAAGCCTGCAGTGTTGAAAGTGGAAACCTGCTGTTTATTTTAAAAATGAGCTAATTGGAGTGACAGTGTAATGCACCCAGTCCATCAGAAAGCATTTTGGTTTGTAGCGTGAGTGACAACACAGAACTGGGACTGATACAATAGATCTTGTTCCAAATAGTAATTCAGTTCTTCTTGCTTTGCTCAGATTGCTGAATTAGGTGTGACTTATGCCCAGAAGGCATTCATTTGGTAACAACTTGCTGTTGGCTAAAGACTTAAAATTTTAACTCTTGCAAAACACTAACAGCCTGCTAGAAGCAATCAGCAGACTTTGTGAAGGTTTGCCATTCAGTTTGGAGAAGAACCAATGTTTGGAAAACTTGCTTAGCTGCCCTAAGTTTGCAAAGAGGGAGGTTTCCTTGAACACTCTCCATGGTACTTCCTTTCTCCAGCTGAACTGCACAGTGTTCTTTATCATAGAATGAATCATAGAAAGGCCTGGGTTGGAAAGGACATTAAAGATCATCTAGATCCAATCCCTCTGCTGTGGGTAGGGACACCTTTCACTAGACCAGGTTGCTCAGAACTCCTTCCAACCATCCTCTACTGACCTCAGCAGAGATATTAATTTTAGGAATTAAGGCAATTCTAATTTTATTAACCTGGTTGGTACATTAGTGGGGATGATGATGATATTAACTGTGAGACAAATCTGTGGTGTGCACAACTACAATCTTTTATTAATATTTTCAAACAGCTGAAAAACCATGAGAAGAGGGTGGCACTGAATTACTGACATATGGATAAATGTTTTTTCTTAATCTTCACTTCAATCTTCACTTCTAAACACTAGGTATCAATAGTTATCAGTGGAAAGAGACAGGCTTCTCCAAGGGACTTTCATCATATCATTATTATACAGTTATTTTAGGCTACAGTTAAGCATCTCAAGAGATGAGCTGTCTCCATTCACCAGAACACTACTTGGTATAACCCAGATGCCTGGTTGTTAAATGGCTAAATTTATGGGAGATCAATGCAAATGGATGGCTTAATGTAATTTTTCTTTGTAATACTACAAACACTACCATCCATTTTAAATTGCTGGTGATATACATGACCAGTACCTTATAAAGGCAATAGTTCTTCTCATCAGTCTACTGGATGGGGAAATTTTGAAGGTATGGGAACTTGGGGAATGGATGGAGTTGTTGTCCTAAAATCTGTTTTAAAATCTTCCATGCAATTGTAGCTAGTTAACAGTAATAGTAACTGTACACTTGGTAGTTAATTGTAGATGGAATCTGATGGTTAATCTTGAGAGTTTATTAGCTATAACAAACTGCTTCTCCTCTGTCCTGCTGAACTGCCTGAATTCGTTTGAATACAACAGCTGTTTCCTCAGTTTACCTGGTGCATGAAAGCCAATCACTTTCCAGACCTCCACAGAACCTTTAAAATGTTCTGCATGAAAGTCATCATTAGGCAAACAGGCACCACTGTTCACTGTTGCTTCTCAGGAGCCTTAGTTGTATTGCAGTTGAATCTGGTTGGTTTTGTGCGTATGCTTTTCACTGACTGTGGCTTTCTCGTTCTCATTTTAATGACTCCTTGTCAGTCCTGCTTCAAAAAGTCAGTATTTCTGCACTACAGAAACCTTGTGATTCTAGAGTCCAGTTGATCTGTAATCTTTTACTTGTGACAATAGAAGTAACTTATCTTTCTAATTAATATTTGAGTCCATCAGCATTCCCTTTTCCACTATGATAAAGTGAACAATTCTGATTTAAATTGTAAATGGGTTCTATGCCTAAGGTGCAGAATCTGCCTATGTTAAACACCAAGGGCCATATATAAGTTTTATATATCCCTCAACCTGTATATGCTCTTTATTAACAGAGTGAGCTCAGTAAATGGTTCTAAGGTTATTGCTCTTGTTCAGTTATCTGAAATGTGAAATCAGTATTATCCTATTTAAGTGCTGACAGCATTAGCATTCACTAGACCTGATTAATCTGTGTTATGCCTATATCAATTTGGAGCAGCATTCTTGAAAATCAGACTTATGCAGAAGTAATTTGGTAGCTTATATCCCTTCGTCCTTAATTCTGTGTACCATTCATAGCCAGTAAATTTAGAAAAAGCTGAGGTGTAAGAACGATGGTTAGATCAAAACCTGCCAAGAGCAGGACTTGAGAGAAATAATGTGCATTATGTATCTATATGTATGTAAATCCTTTTTCTCTTTTGAGCATATAGCAAAACTAAGCTTCTGTTTTAGGCACCTGAACCAGATGCCTGTTTGTACATACCAGCAACCCTACAGAGCAAACCAAAACCCTTTGTCCTTTGTGAGCACTCAGTTTGGTAAAATCTGTGGAGAACTCCTTGAAGAGAATCCACATTCTCACAGCTGGACAGGCAAGTGTGACATCCCAGTTCAGAGCAGCTCTGTACATCTAGGCCTTCCTTTCCTTTTGGCACGTGTCCTGACCGAAGCGGTTTAGATTAAATGCAGCATTGTGTGTTGAATAGAATCACAGAATGGTTTGGGTTGGAAGTGACCCTAAACATCGTCTAGTTGCAACCCCACCGCCATAGGCAGGGACACCTTTCACTAGACCAGACTGGCCAAGGACCCACCCAGCCTGGCCTTGAACACTTCCAGGAACGGGGCATCCACAGCTTCCCCGGGTAACCTGTTCCAGAAGCACACCATTAAGATTCTTTAAGACAATATATGTAAGGAGTGGGATGGAAGGTGGCACTTCTAAGCCAAGAAATCCTATTACTCGTACAAGCCTTGTGACCTATGAAATCCATGAGCTTTTATCATTGGCTTCAAGAGCTGGATTTTTACTCTACCACTTGTTAGTCAGGATACTGCAAGGAATTACAGTTATAATTGCAAACAGGTGAGAGGAATCTGAATGAAGGTGCATTTTATCAGCCACTGTTTCTTTTAACCTTAATGCTCTAGGCAAAGATTTGGTTTAGTCCATATCACACATGCCCTGAATCATACTTGCTAGAAATGGGCTTAAAAAATGTGTCCTAGGTGGAATACTTAGACCCAGGGATATGGTTACTATCAAAACAGCTGAGGAGAAGCTGATACACTGGCACATATATATATATACACATATAGATAAACATGAATTGCCTTTGGACAAATGATGGACATGGAGAGCTGCCCTCCTGTCCAGATCCATGAAGATCAAAGGATACAAAAATCCTCTTAATATACTATATATTTCCCAGCTCCACCTAGAAAAAAAAAAAGTAAAATATTGCATAACTTGTCTGCTAGAACTGAAAACCACAAATGCGTTTGAAAAGTCTGAGATAGTTTATATGAAAATTTACTCTTCAATTTACCTTCTGCATTCTTGTTTAGTATAGGAGATATATTATGTAGATGTAATAAAAAAGGAAAATTGAGTCCATTCAGGTTTGTGTCACCTATGAAGGAAATAACTCTACATTTTAATCATAATTTGGTATAAAGGGTCTAGCTAAGGAATGGATGAAGATCTCATAGCTCTGCTATAGCCATGTCTTTGGTCTGTGTGTCCCTGAGGCTCAAATTTTCTGTATAGATTTCTTCTTTTGGTAAAACATGCCTTAGACAGAAAATGCCCATTTTTCAGCCTGCCAGGCTTTCAAGGCTTCTGATTTTGATAACAGTTACTCAGCTATCAATTGAAACTGTGTGGTAGAAGGACAGGAGGGTGGCAGGGTTCATATGAGGGGGTTGGTATGCATGAGTTCTTTCTCTGCATTTTCAGTACAGGTTGTATATGCAGACACCTTACCTTCTGCTGACACAGGGTTTCTCCAGAATAACATATATATTGCTCATTCCTTTTTTTTTTTTTTTGCCAGTGTTCTGCAATGGATGCACATTTCAAGATACTCAAATGTTTTTTTTCTGGTGACCCTTCCCTGATAGCTCTTTGCTTTTGCCATTGATGCCCCAAAGCTGAGAGCCACCAACTCATTGCCTAAACAATTCAATACTGTGAGTGTATCAATAAGTACATTTTTAGATCTACTTACATGGACCACACATCCACCTTTGGACCATATTTCCTATGAGCAAGGAGTTCTGGGGCAGCATAAGCTGGGCTTCCACACTGCGTATGTAGCAGCTCCTGGGAGAGACCCTCCGACTTTGCAGTATTGCTCAGTCCAAAATCTGGTGGCCACAAAACCAAAGACAAAGAAATTTTAGTCTCTTCTCAAATTAACTTTACAATTGTCTGAAGATAGGAGAAAGATAAAACCACCAGCTAGCTGTAACGTCTATTGATGTCTCAGCTGTAGATGCTGATTTGGGTTTGAACAAGTGTGCCATGAACTAACAGAGGAATTACAGTGAAATTACCCAGCCATGGATCTGGTTTGGTTGATTTTGGTTTAACTATTTCGGTTTGCCTCTGTTGACTGCGTGCTAGTACAAGAGCTTAGCTACTCAGTCCTGTTAGCGTGGCTTAACAAGCCATGGCATTCGGCTCAGCTGAGTGTGCTTTAGCCTGTAGTTAATGTGGGGTAAAATGTGCTCACTTAAGCTCTTTTCTCTGTGTATGTGCATGTGTGCAACAAGGAAGGAAGAGAAAGGTGTGATTGTAAAGGACTGGCTGGCTATAAAACAGGGGTGAAGAGTTGGTGCCCTTTTTTCTCAGAGGTGTTAAGCTTTTAAAAGTTTGGGAAAGACTAGGTTAAACATGTGGCTTCTCTAAGAGTTAGAATTCCTTGTGGAGGTTTTGCTGTGGGGTTTCCATAGAATAAAATTAATGTTTATCTGGGTTGTGTTAACTGCTTGGTGTAAATTCTCTCATTTTTATAAATGTTTGCTTCACAACCCAAGCAAGATTTCTGTTAGATTTCTGACCAAAGCAGATTTTTTTTTGTTAACACATACTAAATGATGAACTTTCTAGTAGAAATAATGACTCAACAGAAACTAATGTGCCCATACCTGCATTTCATCCCAGCAGATTTATTTCTTTGTCTAAAAATCAATTCTGCTAGGAACAGCTTTCTACACATTAAAGCTGTAATTGTTTCTTGCTTCTCCAGTCATACACCAGGCAAAATTGTTTTCCTTGTTATCTTAAAAATATGTTTCAGTCACAACTTAAATAAACAAGTTGTTAAGTTATAATTCATAACTTGTATTTATTCTAAAACTCAAACACATTTATAAAATAATCACAAGCTCACTTGTAAAACTTACTGTTTGAATAGTTTGAATAGTCACTGCCACACATACACACACACACACACACAAAAGAAAGAAAACAAGCTTCACTGATAGTGTGCACCTACCAACAATTTTGATGTTATTGTTCTCATCAAGAAGAAAATTTTCAATTTTTAGGTCCCTGAAAAGAAGACAGAAAGCAAACTTTCAGATTCCTGATGTCCCAGCCAACTGTTTGCAGATAGTTTTTACCAAACTTTAAATTAAATACTAACAATAGTTCTCCACAGCTCTGCCTACAATTGTAACAAGATTGTTATTCTCTCCTGAAGTTTTCAGTTGGAAAGATGGAAACTTTCTGTATTTCAGAGAGTATTTTATGAGTATGCATTTAAAAATATAGGTTAATTTTAGGAGTCATCTGTTCTACTGTTTTGTACATTTTTAAAAATGAGTTGCATATATTTCTTCTTCTGAGTAAAAAATTTGTACATATTGGACCAGAGTTTTTCTGGCTTCATTTGAAGTACTAAGCACTGCTGAACATTTCTGATTTCTTTGTGAGTAAATCGTGCCTGGGAAATACAAAAGATGAAAAGGGAACTGGAAAGTGAGGTTTGCCTTGCTTGTAGAAGAGAGAAGGTGTACCAAAGCTGATTTGGAGACAGACACCCTGAAAGTGGAGACATCTCTGCAGTGATGTTTATGTAAATGGCAGCTGAAATCTTATGCATCATGGAGGAATCGTCAGCCAGTGTCATTTGGGTGTTAGGAGCCGGTCCAAGAGCCTGTGATGCTTTGCTGACTCCCATCAAAGCCTCCCACATGCTGCTGGAGGCTGCCCTCATCTCTGTGGGGGGCCAAGGGGGGATAAAACAGATTTCATAATCACCTCCAGGGACATGGATTTCCTTCCTACCTGCTCTGAAGTTGTAAAGTGCTTTTGTGACCCCAAAGACCTCAGAAAGCACACGAGGAGAAACCAGAAGGAGGGATGGGAACAAGGAACTGGATGGACTGGTGCTGCCTGAACAACACTGTGCTGCTGCAGGGCATGAAGCCTGGATGTGCACCTGGTAGTCATGATGGGTGGCTTTATAGGAGCGTCCTTTTATCCCCATGGCTCTGGATGGGGCAGCACTGCACTCAAAACCCTCTGCTGCCTCAAACTGTGAACGGGATGGTTTTAATGATGGTTTTTAATAGGTTTCAATTTGAATAGCGTGTTTTCTGGAGTGGCACATAAACCAGGGCCAAAAGCTGGGAGGTAGTTTTAAGACAACTTTGTTCATAGTCTACCCGCGTCATAACCCTGTGCACTCTGTGGTTTAAAGCTAGTTGTGTTTCAGACCACTGCAAATGTGACATTTTTGTCAGATTTGCCACTCCACAGTGCACTCTGATGACTCCTACTACACTACAGTTAAATAATGTTACATTGGATTGCTACAACTGCTGTTCTATAGGCTCAGCTGAGTGCTCGCACAGTTAATAAAAATGTATGCTTTCTTGCCTGAGAAACCTGGTAATGGCCACTATGAAAGTTTATATAGTGTCAGAAGTTATCTTGCATCAACGATGCATTTTGAGTTGTTTTGCTTTGTTTTGTTTTGTTTTCCTGAAGGAAACTTTCCAAAAAATGTTATAAATTTAAGCAACACCATGATTTTTTTCTTTTCTCATTCCTGTGGGGACTTCAGAGAGTGAGCCTAAAGGGCAGCTTGTGATGTTTCTCCTGGTCTTTGGTCCAGTAGGGATTCAAAAGGATATATGACATTTTTATATGGGAAAAGGGAAAGTATTCAGGAAGAGACAGGAAAAATTAGGAACTGCACATACAAGCAAGTAAATGTCACCTAGCAAGCACCAGATGTAGGAGCTGGTAGCTAACTGTATGCATGCACCAGCCCAATCCAGTTGCAAGGCAATGTAATTTAGCTTATACGTCTTTATTTGAGATTTTTAAGCTCAGAAGCATTACCTCACCACTTGGCTGTGTCCAGAGCAGGTGCAGGGATAGTAAGCAGAACTCAGCTGATGAGTGTTAGTGTGTGGAGCTGTTGAACCAGCGTGCCTGAGCCTTCTTATGTCTAGCACCCTAAAATGCTGTGTGCTGGGAGAAGAGGCAAGTGAGTCAATGCTGTCTTCTGGGTCATTTTGGCAACGGTGACACAAAATCAACTGTGATTTTGCACGGACACGAAAGGTTACTAACCCTACTGTGAAATGTAGGCTCAATTTAAGCTGTAAGGATTTGTTGGATCAGTGTTGATTTTAGAGCTAAATTGGAAAAATAAAGCTCAAGACACAAAATAGCTGTCTGAACATAGTGTAGAATTTCTGTTGAGAGTTATCAATTGTAGCTAAAAATAGGCAAAAAATTGGCCAGCTTTTAATCAAGTATATTATTAAGACAGTAGAAAATATTGCTTTTCTGAGGTATATCCAGGGTTAAAAATCAAGAATGCCCATAAGACACTTTTGAGCAGAAGTACAATAAATTAGCAAATTCCTAAGTGATGAGATTAGGAATGTGATCTTGCAAGGCACCTCCATTTTAGTAACATAAATGGGCCTCAGGCATAGACCCAAGAACTGGCACACAATTATCCATCTCATGAACACATATCTGGTGTGATTTTACCAGGACCTTCCCTGTGGATCAGCAGCTGTTCCCAAAAGGCAGCATGACAACTCTCCTTTCCTTGTGTTAAAGGAATGTAATGAGTTGAACTTTGCTCAGTGCTTAGATGAGAAAATCAGATTGAATTTGTGAGGTAACTTTCCTATTTCTGTGCTCATCTTTCTGGGAACATTGATGCCTTTTTTTTCAGAAGAGGGCACACCCACGATTATCCTCATTGATTTAACCTCTGCAGTGAGTTGTTATAAATCACTGCAGCTGGAGCTGAGCAGGGAAGCCCTTCCAGATATTTCTTGGTCTCCTTCTTGTATGAGGTCAAGGCCACAGTTCTGAGTCTCAAAGGTAGCAGCGGGTCACCACTTGTGGTACTGCTGACTGAACCTACACCTGCAACCACGCAGGGTGGCTGAGCTCCTGCCAGAGCACGCAACTTCATAAACCCTATGACAAAATGCTTGAGAGCCAGAGATGAATTTTCCTTTGGTTAGGGCAGTTTAATAGTAAATCAAGTCACCAGAGGAGGTCACACCTCTTTTTACATGGTTAGTCTCAGGGTGTGCAGCAAAATTCTCTCTTGCAAAGCTTTCCCAACAAAACGTGACCAGCAGAAGAAGAGAGAAGTAGGGCAAGAAGTCAGGCTATGCTCCATCTCACTGTGAAGAGCTATTTCCAAACAAAGAGAAAGGAAGAGGGCTTGAAAATTAGTGAGGAATGTTGTCATGGGAAGAACATAAATGTTATGATCATGAGCACCGAAGAAATGCTGTAAAATAGATTAATTAGGGAGCCAGCAAGGCAGGGATGTCAGCCTGGACTAAATGGGTGAAGGCTCTTAGGTTTATTTTCTGGTGGGTTTTTTTGTTTGTTTAAATTCTCCAGGTCAGATACCGACCATTTCTTTCTTGTGTATTCCTGATTAATTAACAAATCCAATATAATGAAGTGCTGGATTTGCAAGCATTTCAAGTCACAAAGCACTTTTAAATGCTGACCCATCACATTCACAGCTCATTTGCTTCATGGTTGCTGTAACGATGCAGTCAACTGGATTACATGTTAGGTCCTGGGGATTTTCGTGATGAATCCAGTTACCATTCAAAATTAAGGATTTTATTGACTGTAAATCATTAAGTAAAGCAGAAAAAATGGCAGGAAAAACTGCTTCTTGCCTATTCTCCCACCTAAAATGAAAGTATTGTTCTGCTGCTCTTGGCATATGTGCCAAGATCCCTAGTAGGGGGGAATATCAGCTTGAATGGGTTGCTGAGGTTCCTCTAGCAGTGGCTGAAGTCATGATGTGTCCTTGTAATGCAAAATCCAGTATGGAATGTTGGTAACCTGTCACAGACCTGGACCTGCAGGACATGTCCTTTTCACAAGCAGTGAGCTGTGATTCCTCAATTTTTAGTCCTGAGTGACATGTGGTTATTTCAATATACCGTGGCTAATCCAAGGAATCAATATTTATATGTGTAGCCACACTGGAATATTTGAATTACATACACATTTGTCACCAGCTAATTCTGAGATAATTGTGGCAAAGTACTGATTTGTTGTGCTCATCAGCTCTGATCCCTAGACTTTGTTTCTTTACTACCCCAGGACCGTGTAACATCTTATATCAGTAATAACCACTAATGAGAATAAAATGCTTTATTAAAATGAGCCGAGATAACATACTCTTCTTTGCAATCCCTGTTTTTATGAGGGAAAAATAAAGAAATCCTCTTGGTAAAGAAGAGCACTCCATGTTCTTGCACACTTTCTTTTCTTACTGTTTGAAAGGGGAGAAGCGTCTTACCTGTGAACAATGCCCTGGCAATGCAGGTGCTCTACTGCAGACAGAATTTGCCTGGTGTATCTCCTTACTTCCCATTCTGCCAGCCTCTTTTTGTCACAAATTCTGTCCAGGAGGTCGCCACCAAGGCACAGCTCTATCACCATGTAATAGGAGTTGTCAGTCTCCAAGGTCTCATATAGCTGAACAATATTGGGGTGTTTAATCATCTGATGTATCCGTGGCTCACGCTTCATGTTTTTTAAGACGTAGGAATCCTGCTTGGCTTTCTTCTTGTCAATGACTTTTATGGCTACCTAAATGGTAGGATATTTGCAAATTGGCAACAAGTTTTGCAACCAAAATTAGTTTTCAAAAGGATATGGAATAAGCTGATATGTGGGACAGGCTGTTTTTGACATGGTGCTGATAATCAGCATCACAGAGGCAGACATTCCTGATGGAAGGATGCACTTTTTATTTCTCTTGAAGGCCAACACAGAAAGGCTGAACTTTGTCTTATCTATCCCTCTCATTACATTAATAAATATGCACATATGAAATATTCTTAAATGCAAAAGATCCCTACATGTTTGACTGGTAACTACATCTGTAAGGTACCACATCTATTTTCTAGCATGCTCCTTTCTGACTTAGTCTAAAAGCCAGTCAAGATGCTGGGTGTTATGGGCTGGGATTAGACTCTTTGCAGTTTGGGGAGCTAACCAGACAGTGAAGCTACTGAAGTCACAAGAAAAATAAAATTCAAAAAGTCACTTTATAGTAACCCACCTTTCCACACTTGTGCCTAGTGGTATGTTATTTTAGCCCGACTGAGCTAGAGATAAGACATTTCATCTGTGCCCTGCCATATAAATTATTAATATTGGAGTAGCTGGCTTTTCACTAAATGTTGTTCATAGCTTTAAAGGTCAGATACATGGCACTAATTACACAATGAGGATTATAGGGAAAGCAGAATTGAAATATTCTTTATGCCATCATCCTTCTCTTTTTTAGCAGGTAGATATCTTTGTTGTCTATATTTTATAATTGTGAAAATAGTTGCACTTCATACATATTCACACATGTGACTGATTATACATGAGCAATAAACTCAATTTATGAGGTTAATTTATGAGGATAAGGTTCAGAGGATAATTCACTGAGTAGATTGCGGTTTGCAGATTCAGTGGTTTGAAATTTTCTACCATAAATTAGTGTGAGGTTATTTGCTATTCTTAGTGTGTGTTACCCCCTCATTAAGAGCTTACCTTCTCCCCCGTGGGGATGTGCAGTCCCTCCATCACCTTGGCAAAGGAGCCCTTGTTGATCATTTTGCCTACTAGGTAATTCCCAACTTGCTTGGAATGAGGGAAAGTCTTCCCAGTCTCTTGAGGCATCTTGTTAAAGAAGGCAGGTATTTTTATAGCCTTTAAATTTTTCTCCCATTCTGGTAATATCCCATCCAAGTTGCCAGTATCTATCATTTTGTCATCCAAGTCTGCTTTCACTGCTGTGGGCATCCCTGGGGAGCTGGATTTGTATTGCTGCTTTCCAGATGTAGCTTCTGATTCACAGCAGATCCAGACAGATATTGTGGTGCAAGTGCCATCCTGCTGATCACAAAGCAACTAATCCTTTCTGTCTGAGGCTCCGGGGAGTTTGTCACTGATCTCTAGTCTGGGCACACAGATCTGCTCAAGCAGAACCAAGCAGTAGATTATTAACCTAACCTGATATGCTATGTCAGTTAATGCCCCAATCCCGCCAAGTCAGATGATACATAATCCCAGCATCAGACTGTAATACAAGTCTCTCTT
Organism: Grallaria varia; assembly: GCA_013396735.1. NCBI lineage: Eukaryota > Metazoa > Chordata > Aves > Passeriformes > Formicariidae > Grallaria > Grallaria varia. Next base: position 90,349 of record VWZG01006618.1, read on the forward strand.
CCTCCTACACTGATTCCCTAAGCACCAAACTAAATGGAGTCACAGTTTTCCTGGCATGCATATGGCTGGTGTGCAAGGGCACAAGTTTGGTCTAAAACCACTGTGGTAACATGAGTTGGAGGCTGAGTTATGTACCTGGTGCTGCGCAAGCATTTATATATTTGCTGTGTAAAACATATAACTATACATGTACTTGTGGTATGTTTAAGTCCTGACCTGACTCCAGGTCTCACAAAAGTCTTTTACATTTCCTGGGACATGATTCCTGCTGTATGTGCAGTCAGGACAGTCTCTGTATGTGTGTGTGTGCGTGCGCGCGCCCGCATGTGTGTGTGTGTGTGTTTGCGTGTGTGTGTGCATGCATGTGTGTGTGCTTTTTCCTCCATACAGCAAGGACTGATACAGAGAAGAAAAAAAAAAAAAAGAAGCTTTTTCTTTTCTACAGCTGTTGTCTGTCTGTATCTGTCTTCATTACCTGGGTTCTTTCCAAAGTCATGGAGAGAGAAAAGAGCTTTTCCGAAGAATGCTTTCACATACCTGCAATTTGAGCTGGGAGTTGCCATTCTCTCCACTGACTACAGCGAAATCTCTGGGATCCAAAGCCCTTCCCAGAACTTAGTGCGATGACAAATCCTTTCTCCACCCTTCGTCACTTGGAGTTGAAAAATAAGTGATGGCCTGCTTGCCTGATTTGACTTCTGAGACTCATGAAGGGCAAAAATTTCTCAGATGAGAGAAAATTAGAAGGAGTTAAAAAAAAAAAAGTGTTAAAAGTCCCAAATGGATTTACTATATATTTTGCAATTCAAACTCTCATGGGTGAATTCAGTACATAACCATCTGTGTACAGCTGCTCACAGGCTCAGGGCAACCACTAGCCTTTAAGTGTCTAAGTTAAAGTCTCACTAATCTGAGCAGGTTGTCACACTTTGATATATATCTGTTGCCCAGATGGAATGGGACTTCATTTGATAACTTAAGATGCTTTTTCTATTCATAACAGAAAGACTGAAACGAATGAGACAATTTTTGAGGGAAGAACAAGGAAATTGTCCTTGATTTGTGCTTAGTATTTGCACTGCCTCTTCCCTGTCTTCCTAAACCACTGTTCCCACTAAAATCAGGAAAATAAAGATGAGGAGAACCACCCTATTGAACAGAAACACCGTGTTTCTGGCACATTTTAGAAGAAAGGAAAAAACCTCTTTAAAAATATAATAAACATTTAAAACATGATAGCTAGCTAACTTAACTATTGCTATTTTTGGGGACAGTCCCAGCCTGACACCTTTAAAAATGCTGAAATAAAAAAGTTTCCAAATACCTTTCAAAGTAATTTTTTTGGCACAGTGGAGGGTTTAAAGGGCAGAAGGAACAAAAGAGAGTCCAGCTCTGTGTAAGGGAGTCACTGACTAGTGATCCCAAGCCAAACGAAGCTGAAATGACGGATCAGAAGGGAGCGACCCAGCACTGCTAGTAGTGACTCTGCTCTGTAGTTCAGCTCTTGTGTGATGCGCTGCATTGCAACACATGAAAAGTGTGAGAAGACACAAAATAGTACAGATCTCTGATAGAAGAGAGGTGCCAATGAGGAATAACCTTCAGCAAAGAAGAGGGTTTAGCACTGTAGAAGGAATGACCACTTTAATGGCTTTAAAAGCAAACAGCCCTCCTTCCCAAACAAGCCTTGTGGAGTAACCACCTTGCATTCGTTTGCGGGGTGGAGTGGGAGGGGAGACAGTTCTGCTTCCTTGACAAATTAAAAAGAACTAAACCAACAAACATGCAGGTATACAGTTTTCCCACCACCAAGTGAAAAAGAAATTGTATAAATTGGAGACTAATTCCATGTTTAAGAAGAAAAATTCTCTTTATCACTTCATATTCTTACTACCCTTTCTAGGAAAACAGAACTGAAGAGCGTTTCTCAAGGTATCGTGTTACTGATCCAGAAAACATGAGGCCATGTGGGTGCAGGAGTTCGCTCTATGTGAAGGCCAGTCTTGTTAAACAACCTCATTGAATTCAGCAGAAATAAAACAGCACAAGCAGGAATTTGTCACTTTGCAGCCACCATCTTGGATTTCCTCCTGTGAAGCAAAATCCTGCCTGTAGCTGTTTCCAAAGCTCTTCTTGTTTTACATTAGAGATGAGGCAATGTGGTCCTGGTTTCTGGTTTTTTGATATTGCAGGATGAAGCCTTGGCTTAATGAAGGGCTGTGGTTTGCTTCTTGGAGGAATTCTTTTTGAAGTCCTAATTTATACTCTTGTGAATACGGCCAGTTTTGTAAGATCTAGTGTGAGATTTTTCAGAAGGGCCAAAATGTCAGATTCCTAGAGCTGTGAAGACCCTCTGATTTGACTTAAGAGTTCCCCCAAAACCTGGATTTCTGGGATTGCAGTGCATATGCTCTGCCTAAAGATGTACTATACACAGGCACCGTGGGCATGCCAATTTGGTGGAGTCTGTGTTGCTACGTGGGAGCAATGCTCCAGTGGACTGGGAGATAAGACTTACTAGTCAGGGGACAGCATCCTAGTGGAGACAGGTCTGGTTAACTGGGAGGCAGAATCCTGCTCTCAGGGCAAAAGTCATCATCTGGATCGACATTGTCATGGAGGCGTACCGGCATGCACAGAACTATTGTGAACATCTCTTTTTCAAGAGTGGTACTTTAATGCACACTTATTCTTTGGTGCTTTGGCAATGCTCCCCACTTCCTTGACTTTCCCACTAACTGCTGCCGTTTGCTGCTTGAGGTATTAATGGTGCTGGCTTAGGTCCTGAGCTTGGCCCTCTGCGAGGGTCTTGAAAGTTGCAAACAGGTCGTATTTCCACACAGCTTAGGTTACCTGGCTGTAGGATGTAGGCTCAGCAGCTCCTTCTAAGGCTGAAAACTTTTCAAGTTTTGTGCTGAGAAGTGGGGATTTCCTCTTCAGAGAAGGAAATCCAAGATGGTGGCATCTAAACGTAGTGAATGGAGAAAATAAGGGCGAGAAAATTGGTTCGAAGACATGGTAGAAGGAATTTAATCTAAATAACAACCTCACAGTCTGTATCGTAATAACTCTCAGATCCTGGAGTCACACTTCAGTCTGTGTTTTATAATGTACCTAAGACATGCCCTTATTGCACTGTAACACCTGCCATATTGTAAGTTATTTCTGACTTCTTAAACACTTTTTGGCAGCCATGGAGTTTACTTTAGAAGTTACTGCATGTGCAAGTTCAGCAGCCTTCCTGCAGGATTTACTTACTGCCACATGTTAAGGAGTTAAGAAGGCATGCACTCAAGGGCAGGTTCAGACTCTCCTCCCAAAATGGAGTAAATCAGGGGTTGCTCTCTTTTAAGCATCCTAGTACTTCCTTAGTCAAGGAGGTGTCTGTTCTTCACCACCAAAAGATCAGTAAAATCAGAAACATATGGGCTGTTATTTTCAATCTGGTCTAGAACGCACACAAATAAATGGGAATATTTCTTTTGCCTTCATAAAGAGCTGGATCAGGCTGTTGTAGCGCAAAAGACTTTATTCTTCATAATATATTAAATTTTAATTCATGTAAGTGTATTTCCAAGATGCCACTTGTGGACTTATTTCACTCACACAATCCATACCATTACTAGACTTATATCTAATTCTACACTGACTCCTTAGGCTAGCTATCAAATTTAAAGATGAATGGGTTTACTTTGTCGATAGTTTTTGTATTCTCTCATGCAATATATTCTTCCTAGATTTGCAAAAATCTTCTCATGCATGTTGATTTTTTAAATATTATTTTGCATTTCTAGGAAAGAAATCTTACATCTTTTATTAATTGTCCATGAGTACTGATTCATGATGCATTTTAGACAGAGTTTTTATGTCAGATCTGTATTTTCTCCAAATGAGGGTCTCTGTTTTTCAAACATACTGGCAACTTTGGTCTAGTATTCCTTACATGATTCTTTGAGATAGCCTTCATAGTTTCATGCATGTTTCAATGTTGTATCAGGTTCTTGAATGCATAAAAGGACTTCAAAAAGCATCCACAAGTCTTTGGGCAGGGCAAAAACCAGATACCTGGAGCCAAGCATGTCAGGTGAAGCCTTTGTGACACTTCTCAGAGGTGCATCCCAGCTCCAACCATTTGCCATTCAAGGCATTCATACACCAAGGGTGGCTTCTATTTGCAACACTATTTACAATGGTATCTGTCAAACCCTGTTGATACTCACAGCTTTTATCTTTAAATCCAACATGTTCTTAAGCATTATGCTATGATGAGAAATACTAGTGCTTCGTGTGTATGGACCAGGAATGGCAGAAGTATCTGCAATCTAGTTCTGGTTTGGCTTGAAGGAAACAATTACGGTAGAAGTAACAGTAATTTTCCAAACCCAAATCATATTTGGGATCTACTTGTTTATCTATAACTTGCTGAAGGACCAAATTATTATGCATTCAGTAACTGTGTATTCCTATGGTTATTTATTTGCTTTTGGACCTCTGGCATTTCCAGTTGACTTTGGCGGGATTAAGTTCAATTATAAGATGCCTTAACATGATTATTTACAGTTAGGCATCTTCATGGGGGCTAGTTGCCTAAATTTAGGCACCTAGTGGTGTTTGAATTGCCTACAGGTATCCTGTCAGCTTTCAGATTCTGATAATGGCAGACATGATTATCCCCAAGGTCCCATGTCATCTCTGCCAGCCTTGTGAGGGTGTCTTGGATACCATGGAGTGTCTCAAGTGACACTAGACAGCTACATTAGGCAATGGGACTGATCTGTCAGTGACCAACTGTACTAGGATCACCATGGACTACAGTCTCTGAGCCTCTTCTTGAATGTAGGTATTTCCATGTAGGCATTTTGATCCGAGAGAGAAACTTCTCCTCAGTGTGCTAAGTGTGTATGAGAAGATAATTCTTTGCCCTTGATAACCTGTTAATTTAAAAATGGTTTTTATCACTGGAGCATCTTAAGTTTTGCATGTAACTATGATTCCCAGCAACCTGATGACTTCAGGAGATGAAGCTGTATTGCTGGGGCTATTTATTGATGAGATAAAGTCAAGTATCATTATTACCTTTCTTCGTTATTGGTTTTTGGAAAAGGATAATTGTGTTCTTGTTTTTATTAGTTTGTCTTTATTGAACTCAGGGGAAATCAACGTATCTAACTCAATGAATTGCACTTCGAATGAACTCGCTTTTTTTCTGTTTTTTGTTGTTTGCTTTATACTGGCTTTACTGCTCTGAATATATGAAAGTGATACTATTATTGTCTGGAGCCAGTTGTAATCAACAAATTTTTTCTCCCTTAAAAATCTCAGTATAGGCCTAACACTGTCCTTGCTCAAGTCAATGAAAAACTACCATGGCAATAAATAGTCCTGAAATCCCACTGAAGATGGGTGGAGAACATACCATTTCCTAATACAATTTAATGGGAACATATGTTGATCTATCAATTAATAATGATCACTGGAGACCAAGAGGAGGGTGGGCAATTACCAAAAAAATAGTTTCTTAGACATTTTGCTTATGTTCTGAGGTTTATTATACTGCTGGCGGCAAAGTGGCAAGTGGGAGCCATTAGTTCATATGACTGTGAGTTTGTCCTTAATTTCCTTTTCTCTCCATCCTCACCATCCAGAGTTTTCAAGCATCCAGTACCGTGTAGGAGTAATGCCCTCTGCCCAGCACCTGAGATTACCAACATGCTGAACATGTAGAAGTCACAAATTGTACAAGATAAATGCATGTTTTTGTAATGTCAAGAATACAAATAATTACATTACAATATCCATTTTCTTGGTTGTCCATTTTCTGCTGAAGTAATAGAGTTCTGTTTTGAATGGCATCTTCTCTTTGTTGAATTATATTTTGCAAGAAATGTAATAAGCTGTTTACAGGTTGCCTTTCTACAGTGTCATTGAGGCCAGCTGGCCACCATGTGAGCATTCATTGACCACAGGGAAAAATGAAAGCTGAAGAGATCTTTGTCTTTGGAAGCTACACAATGTCTGAGAGGGTGAATTCCCTGTTGCAGTCTTGCAAATTGATAGCCAGTGCTCTGGTGATAGCTAGGTTTCTGAGCTGTACAATTTTTCACCCAAGCTGGAGTCTAGTCACTTGTACGTGGCTGAAGTGTAGGAAGGTAGGAGAAAGGAAGAATTCCTTGATCTTACTGACTCCCAGTTCCTGCAATGGGGAAAGAATGTGCATCTTTTTTTGTGTCCTTCTTACTAAAGGGTTAATCGGTCTTGAGGGACACAGCTCTTATTGTGACACCTGTCCTTGCTCCCAGATGAGAAAAGGAGAAATGTCAATACTGTCTGGGTAATTCAATGGAGAACATAATACCCCAAATGAGCAGTGTGAGACTTTCATAGCATAAACAAAACTCTCTACGAAAGCTGTGGAGTACACAGCCTCAGTGGAGATCTGCACTCTTCATCCTCGTATGTCTTTTTCACAGGCTCCCGTGTACTATGCTGTAACCTGGAATTTTTTATACCTTGACATTACACTGAGAACATGACAGGGGTGCCTATTTTCAGAAACAGTTACAAGAAAAAAGAGAAGGTGAAACCTTTTTCTTCATAAGAACCTATGCAGAATGCAGTTTGTACTGCATTGGATTCTCAATCATCTGTGGATCAATAAACTAAGTAGTATGTCAATACCAGATAGCAAATGAATCTCTGCAAAGCCAAGCTCCCCGTTGTGGGTTTCTGTCTCACCATAAGAAGTGTTTGACTCGGGTGTGCTGTCAGAAAAAGAAAGAGCTACTTCATCATCTTTGAGGATTTATGAGCTAAAACTGATGGGGTACCTGTTTCTCAGCCTTCACCTGAGGTGATATATTTTTGTTTATGTCTTCCTTTATTAGGTTTGCTTTTTGGTGGAGAATAACAAACTGAGAAGTAAATAGCTGGAGCGTTTGCGGTGACTGGTCTTTGAAAAGGCAGTGCTATGCTGGCAGGCAAAAGGCGAACGAGGGCAGAGCAATAAGTCCTGTAAGCCTTCCTTGTTCTAGCAGTGTTTGCCAGGGCCAGACAGTTAAATCAATACTGGATGCAGGATTTTGGAAAAGGTTAATACACTCCTCGTGCCTCCTTGGATGGACCCCTCTGCATGGTCTCCAGAAGAGCTGGAGAGTTCTGCCGGGTGTTCAGAGGGCTGCCTGCGTGGTCATAGGCAGCAGGGTCTCCTCTGTTAAGCTACAGCGCAAGATTTGTTACATGCAGCAAGGTAATTCCCCAGTGATTTATTCCAGAAATACAGTCTGGGAAATACCTGGTGTGGGTTAGGAGTGCCTAGGCTTTTATGCATATGCATGCAGAATTGCCTCCGAAAACATCTTTGCTCCCTGTATCTGGAGCTGTGTTGTACTGCCGGCCCCTATTTGGGAATAAATCCCTTATGCTATGGGGTTTTCTTGGGGCCCGTGCTGCCACAAGAGGGAGCGCAGCGGCTGGGGAGGACCCGGGACACTGCACAGCCCGGCAGCCGGAGGCATCCCTTGCAGGACACTCATCAGCGTAGGCAGGTTTATTAAAAAGTGAAGGCCCACTTGAAAGAGGATGAGACAGGAAAATTTTTGGTTTTTACAGAGGGAAAGGATTTCTTTCCCCTATTCACTGAGTCATGGGTGAGGCAGTGGTAGGTTAAGCCCACAACCCCTTACAGAAGGGTAATTTTGCAAGCTGTATTTGCCAGGCAGACACAATGTGCATGTAACACATGCAACTGTGCTGGTGAGTGGCTTATAAATCAGATAATTAAAGATATAGCTGAATATAATGTCTTGAAGGGGGCTAAACATTGGGCAGTGATTTTTATTTACAGTTTAACAGTTAAACATATTATACCGCATAAACCTTGAAATGGCTTGATTATAAAATGTGTTTTGGAAAGTCCATGTGCCTTCCCCACAGAGTGCTAAACCTGGTGAAAAATGGGTAGCATCAATAAACACCAAACCTTGTACCAATAAATGTGTTCCCTTCATTACTCAGAGAGCCCAGAGTCATGGAGGTATAAAAGGCCCCATTCTCCCCTACAGGGGAATAACAACACATGTAGGGTAGAGGAAACTCAGTGAATTTCAGTGTGCAGCTTCCTGTTCATTTCTCTGTGGCAGGGGGATGGGTAAGGATTTAGCTCTTGCTTTCTCCATGGAACAAAACAGATAGCTGCCTTCCTAACGTCACATGGAATATCTTCTTTAGTTAGCTGTCCTACAGATTGTGTTTGCAGTTGTCATTAGCTGACCCTCATAAATACATTTTTTTAAAACATCAGGCAAATAAGTTCTGTGTTCCAGTCCTGCCATTAGCACAAGAGAAGTGGGAGCTGTGTGTCTGTGCAGCACTCCCGGCATCCTGGCAGATCTTCACACCAGTAGAGTGTTTGGCCCTAAATTGCAGCCTTTGAGTTCTTGCAGTCTTAATTAGCACTGTAAGATCTGCTATGTTTTTGAATAAATTGAAATTGCATTGTTGCCATAAAATTATGCAGGATGATTTTAATGCTCCCTATATTGTATGTGCTTTATGTACATATACAAAAAATACACAAAGACAGGGGATGTGTAATTTCTCTTAAGTTTCTAAAGAAACCTGTTAATCTGATGCAGATGAGATATAGTAGCATTTGTTGATTCATATAATTACAGCAACATCTACCTTCTTTAGCCCAAAAACTGAACTTGAGGACTGCCCCAGGTCCAGCCCTGTGCACATGAAGATTTCTGATGGGAGGAAAATGCTGGCTCTGTGGGAGACATGGAGAAGGCTGACAGTCTGGTTGACGATTTTCTCACTGGTTTGAGGTATGTGTGTTGGGGAGGTATGTTAATCCACCCTCTCCTCCTCCTTTTTGCAGCCTGCAAAGATGGATTTCTGACAAACCAGGGTAAAATTGGGGTACACTGCAGTGACAGAGTTTCCAAATGTAATTTTTTGCAGCAAGACTGCTTCCTTCAGTTGGCCCGTATCTCAGTTTGAGCCGGAGTCATCTTTTCCCAGACTTTGAATCATATCCAGAGACGGTTGTATACATTGTCTCTGCGTTGAATGCTTCTAAGTATCTGAAAAGATATGAAAACCTTAGCCTTTCTAGATTATTCCCTTTGTCTTAACTGACTTTTTTTACCTGATGTGTATCTTGAATAAGGACTCTCCAATGTAGCTCTACCCTTGGTCTGAAAGAAAAGGTTGAATTTGCTTCAGTGCCGGTTTTTTTGTTTGTTTGTTTGTTGTTGTTTTTTTTTAAAAAGCTTTCTCTTTTGCACCTGACTTTCTCAAACATAAATCCCAAGCAAAGCATGAAGGCAGAAGTGCTTCCCACCATGCCTCTGCGCAATCTCTCTTACAAAGCAAAGCAGCAGCCTCCCTAAACATGACAGTTGTTGCAGATGCATTGCCCCTGTGTGGCAGATGAGAGAATAAACAACATATGGGAACACTGAAGTGCTGCTCCAATGCTGTATAGCAATGAGCACAGGGTAAGTAAGAGCCCCTGTAAAATGAAATAGATTTTTGCCCTGATCTCTTTTCAAGTGCCGTAAAATTGCATTTATTTCAGGCACATTTCCTTAGCTCTTCTTTTCATTATTTTTTTCTCAAAGATTGTGAAAAAAAGTTGGTGTTTCTAAGCACAGACCCCATGCAATTCCTTGGATAATCAGAAAGTTGCTTATCCTGAAAATTCACTTGAGCTGCTGAATTTCACAAGCTGGCTTTTCCCTTTCCACACCAAGGGTTGCTTTTCCTGTTGTGCAGTGGCAGCCAGTGCCTCCTGTCCAAACAGTTAATATTTGCCCCCCAAATGTGCCAGGTGATGCTCTGCAGACCCTCGTGCTGCTTCTGCCCTGAGTCTCCTACGCAGGCCAGGAAGTTGCATGGTCCAGAGTAGCTGTGGTGGCTGTTTTATCCAGTCAGGAGAGACCCTCCCTGTAAGCACTTCAACACAGCCGAGTACCACCTTTGGGAAAGGTGCTTTTGCTGCTGAACATCTGACAGGGTTCTAAGAACTTATAATTTTGGACTCTTAACCTACTCTGTAAATGAAAGCAGGAGTTGATAGTGGGGATATTTAATTGTTATTTTCCCTTGCTGTAGAGAGCAGTAACAGTTATAAGAACTTTGCTTTTTGTTTTCCCCACTTGGAGGAATCCTCATTACTTAAACTTCACCTCTGACCTTCTTTTATATTTTCAGCATGTATTTTATTAACTCCTTTTTCGTATGGGACATGTGGTGTCTGCCACTTGGTACAGACTGGACAAAGTTTGCACTTTGATGCAAAGAAGAAGAGTGACATGATTTATTAAAAAAAAGAAAGAAAAAATTATGGGGATGGGTGAGTTAAATCTGTGCATAAAGAGTCAAAGTTTCTTTGAGCTCACTGAAGGAACAAAATTCTTGCATTTAGTGGGATTCAGCTAGGGAAAGTGGTGCTCATCTTTATCCCACCCCCTGCATGCACTTTATGCAGAGATGATAAATTTCAATCAATTGCCGGAGGAATTTATTTTCACAGCACCTCTTTACTTCCCAGACTACGAAACAAGGCATCCGGCCCTTCCCTGCCAGTAACACTGGAGGTTTTGCATTTATTATACATTTGGTGAAACAGTATGCAACAGTGAAAATTTACTAGATGTTGCAGAAAGAAGCAAGGGAAAGTTAAAACACAGCCTAGAAATAAAAAATGAGCACTGTTTGTATGTACTTTTATTGATTTCTGCCAGCCATGTTATTTTCAGGAACAACAGAAGGGAAAAGAATTTCAGTCTTTGAATGGATGAGTGATATACTACCCTCTCCTTTTTAACTAGTTTTATGTATTTATTTTTTGTGCTGGTGTGTGCGTGTGCAGAAGAGTGTCTACCTAATTGGCCTCAAGAGGAGATTAAACTAAATAAAATCACAGCCCACGGGGGGCCTCTAAATATGGAATTTTAATTTGAAAATTTTTGTGGGTTCCAGTGTAATTCAAGCTTTTCAAGCTTTATTAGTGCGCAGTCATTTGTGCAGCTTGCAAAGCTCCCATCTCGGCAAGTTTGATACGCCTGCCCCAGCTCAAGCAGAAGACAGAGCGGTCTCTTCAGCTGTGACATAACAAAAGCCCTACTGTAAATAAAATCTGTGTTCATAACAGCGACAGGAGGCAGCAGAAACTGGCAATGCTCATCCAGGCAGTGACACCACTTGAAAGTGGTACTAAACAGAGGTAATGACAGTCAGCAAGCATCTCTGCTCTGCCTGCCTCAGGAGGCGCTGGGAGCAGATAGGAGTAAATGCCAGCGATTTTACATGTTCGCTTGTAGTAAAAGTCAAAATATGCAGTTTGGAGTAACTAATTGCTGTGGAAGGAGAACGAACCAATAGTGCTTGTTGCTGTGAAACTGTTAATGGAGAACTTATGGAGAGAAAGTCCAAGTTCTCTCATCCAAATTGGAATGTGAAAGAAATCTGTTGGAAGGTGATGACAGAAATGAAGTAAAACAGTTGTTTCCTGATCCATGTGCCAGATGTGTCACATACTGTGATAAATAAGATCTGCATCTTACACTCCAGAAATTGGGGAATATTACAAGCGTTTATTATAGTGAGGTACAAAAAAATGTACTTGAAATGCTTTGTTTCTCCTGGCACCAAGCAGTGAGAAGTTATTGCACAATGCCTGGAGCTGCTAATTCTTTTGTTTAGGTTCAATCCAACACAGCCTATTAAAAGCTTAAATTCAATTTTATTGTTAAGGTATTTATTAACTGATTATGAAAAGACATTAAAGGGCTCATAATTAAACTACTAAATTGTTCCTTACCTTGACGAATCCCCCATTTTCCAAGACTGACTTTCATAGCATAAAACATCAGGGTTTTAATTTAAAGAAGAATGCCACTCACAGAAAAACCCCAGCTTTTGCTTCAGCTCTTGAGTCAATCCCAGGCTGCCTTGCTGCTGTTCATAAGCCAGAATATCATGGCAGACAGCCTAATGCACTGGTGGCACTGCTTGGGAAGGCTGCTCCGTAGGTTTGTGGCAAGTTGTCACACATTTGCAGAAATAGCTGCTTGTTGATGTTGGATAACCCAGCCTTATTACTCAGGAAAAAAGTCTCATTGACTTTTGGCCCATACGCTTTTGAAACCGTGCGCTGTGCGCAGCTCGCTAGCCCTGCCGAGGCTGAGGGCACGCGCTTCCAGGCAAAGCAGATTCTGAGAGTAAGATGCACTTCCCACACATTCAAAGTCTGGGAAGACAGCGGGAGCTGAGTGACGGGATCTCCCAAAGCAGGTCAGCAGAGAACCTCAAGGAGTCTGCAGACCCTCCAAGTCAGTGATTTTATAGAGGCAACTGCATTGTGCCTTCATCCAGGTGGCTGATGTTTGGGTGGGGTGAGATGGATGCAGGAGGAAGCCAAGGGGGTTGAGTCTCTCTGTGTTTTCCCTTTGGAAATGGCTCTGTTCATCATAAAGGTCATGTGTCCAGCACTTGCACCAAGGACAATGGGGAGACTGGGTAATCTACACAGAGGTCTTAAGGCTCTCAGCAGGCTCTGGCTGCCTGTGCCCTCACAGAGCTCACCTGCAGAGATGAAATACTTGGTGGCCTTCCACACAGAGTCCATCAGGCAGCTTTTACTATCAGAACAAACAGAAAGTACATACATGTCTGATTACCACAGACAGAGACAAAGCCCAAAACCCTTGAAAAGCCTGATTTGGGTGAAACTCAGTGGTCCCAGGAACCTGACAATGAACAGCAATTCCCTGAATATGTGAGCTGTCTTTAAAAAAGAAAACGAGTCTTATGGTTGCTATGCTCATGATGGCCCAGGAGAGAGACAGGTCCCTTTTCTGTGGTGCTGTGACCAGTAGTTCAAGAAGCTCTTCCAGCCTGGCTGGGGCATTAGGTCATGGTATGTTCACTTTGCATGCTGGCTCAGAACTGCAGTGGGTGTCCCTCCTGGCAGTGCACTGTGACATGGGGACATTTTGATTAGGATTCATCTCACCTCACCCTGAGTACCTGATGTAGGCTAGATGAATGTTTTCTTACCCTTTGGTAAAACCCCAGTTCAGAGCAGCACAGGTAGCTTTTACTTTGAGATAGGTTTTTCACTCCTCCTGGGATTTGCCTTCATTAGTCATATGCTCTCTTGCCCTCCCCTTCATTGAAGTTTCCCAGTGAGATACTGAATTTAGCAACCTCGTTGGAAAAATCACCCTTTAGGTTTTGGCAGAGAGGCTGCAGCTGTAAGTGTTTATGGGAAATAAAGATATCTGATTAGGCTTTTTTTTACACACTAAGCTGCATACCCTCTGGTAACTTTATTATTTGTTATACTGTTGGAGTCTGTGGAAGCATGGAAACACTGCAGTTTCTCACCAGCACAGCTAGAGCTGGCTCACCTTCCAAAATACAGAGGTGCTGTTGCTATTCAAAAATACTTTATTGATGAAAGTGATACTGCTTTTGACAAAACCAGGCACAGCCTTACAGTGAGGGCAAGTTAGGACCCTCAGCAAAACGTTATTGTCATCTGGAACCATGTTTACCCTTAGGGGACACATTAGAAAAGACAATGGACAGTGGGCCACACTGACAGCTTATGAGAGGAAATAAATTAAAGAAATAAAAATTACTATGCTTTTGTGAGGCTGACATGAAGATAGCTGACAAAGTTCAGTACTGTATAGCTTTGTAAATGGCAAAAGTATCAGTTGTCCTGGTTTATCAAAGAAAGTAAAAAAATACCTACCATGCATGACAAGCATATGAAAAGAAAATAGATGATACTGCAGTGAACAGTCAGTGATGAATGTGGTGAATAACACATGATGCACATTGCACAAGCCAGCGAGTGATTTCCCCTGAGGGAGGGAATATTTTTGTGTTACTTCTTCATATAGCGAGTGATTTGTTTCTCTTAAATGGAGAGTCCAGAACCTAAAACCTACAGAAGATCTCAGAGGAAGTTAAATTCATTAGGTTCTTCCCTCTTTAGCCTGAAGGATCCTGTAACAATGAATGTTAGTGGCCAGGAGTACCAGTTCTGGGAAGGTGATGCTCACCTGCCCGTAGAGATCCTCCCAGAAGTCTGTTGTGACCCAGAGGGGATTGGAGAGGAGCCTCGGCTCCACCTGGGGTCTTGGCAGAGTCCAAGCGTGGAGATGCAGTGGGGATGAGGGCAGCTTCATCTGCTCTCTGGAACAGGGACCAAACCCTGAAAGTAGAATTCACCCAAGTCAGGCATCCAAAGAACTGGATAGAATGAATCCTTCTCAGTGTCACCAGTGACACTGCAATTCCAATCAGGTTCACATAGAATCTGTACCATAAGGGTCATGGGCTACAATTTGGGATTATTTACACCACTGTGGTTTTCAAAGTTTATGCTGTGGATTTCTTGGTCTAGCACAGATAAGCATTGGCAAATGAAGTACATTCCAAACTCTAGTTAGATAATCCAAGTTTTCTCTTTCAATGTGAAATCACTGTGAAAACAGCATGATTTGGTTTTTAGGCAATGCCTGTATCTCAGCACCAGGTTACACAGGAGCCTGGAGCGTCTACCTCAAATTGCTATGTACTTGGAGCTGTTCTCACCTATGTCAGATAAATTGGAACAGCAAAATTTAGGGTCCAGAAAACTTGGAAAATCTCTTCAGAGATCTGTCCTTCATACAGAGTTGCATGTGGCTCAGTGGCCATACAGTCAAGGCAGTGTCTTTGGCTGCAAGGATTGTCCAGTGTGACACAGGGATGGACATGGGACTCCTTCCAGTCTGAGGAGGACCTAGAGTAGCTTTCCTCTCAGAACCCCTGCCAACGTTTGTCAGTTCATATTTCATAGTTTGCACTGCTCTTTGTGTTTAGAAAATAAAAGCTGGTTCTGTCTTTGCAAATAGAGCACTGAATATGGTTCGAGTGACCCCTCAGTGAGAGAAGGGCAGCGTGTGGTGCATGAAAAGCACAGTGTCTCTAGTGCAAACCTGGCCCTGCCATCAGGCTGGCTGAAGAAATGTGCTCTGGCAGTTCCTGTCCATAGGTGTTACTGACTGACAAATAGCGATGGAGGCAGAAAAACGTCAAAGCATTAGAAAAGTCAATATTATTAAGACCTTGCTCCCCTCGCTTCCCTATTCTGAGTAGTTTCTTGAGTATGACCAATTACATTCTTTTTTTATGACCAGTCAGAAATACAGTTTTTATGAGCTGGTTCACTCAATGATTCAAATGTATAGACTTTATTTCAGTCTGATTTGAGTTGTAGGAAAGCATACAAGGATTTTTGCTGGCTTAAATTAGTGGAACTGCCCCTTTGGCTGAATGACAGGGCCCTCGCCTTGCAGAGCACAGCTCCAGTCCCGTCTCTGACTTTTCCCTGTAAATTAGTTTGTGAAGTGGTGTTTATTGCTACATTGGGAGGTTAAGACAGCCTAATTGTATGTTTGTACAGGAGAAAACATCACGCCAGAGCCTTAAGCAATTATTCTTTCCATGTCCTTTCACTGTTTAATTTTGACACTGTTCAGAGGGAAAAGGAGACAATTTGTCTTCACCCTACAGCAAATTAGCAGTAAAAGTGCAGAATGGCTAATGCAATATCCACTGAAGTGCCATCATCCATTCATCAAGATAAGATTCTGAAATAATGTGCATCTAGAACCTCTTGTTGGGAATTGTTCTGAGTCCAAGCCTGATAGCAGCCAAGGATATCTTCATGATTTATAACCAGCATGTGGTTTCAAAATCTGACAGTGCTCAGCACCTCTCCTCCTACTTTTCCTCTCCAGTGGCCATCTCTTTATGGAAAAGTTCTCCAGAGGATTAGTCTTTTTAACAGACCATTGCTCACCAAAATGTTTTGCCTTTTCTGAACAGCTAAGGTGAATCACAGGGAATTGTCTTTCTTTCCCTAGGAGGACGTGCCAAATATAAGCCAGATGAGTAGTGTCTTCTCTGAGTTGACTAAAAAGCATGACACAACAAAGGAAGTCCTCTGATATGAAAGCCACTGTATTAGAAAGAAGAAATCTCTCTTTTGGAACACATCTCCTTTACGAAAGTGTCAAGTATCTTGAAGCCATCCAGGTCTTTTGCCCCACATTTATGGGCAAGAAGCGTACAGAGCCACAGTCAGACCCCTGGTAAATGACTGACAACAGCTGAGTTCTGGTCATGTACATTTGATCTGTATTTGGTTCTGGATGTCGAGGATTCAGTTTCCTTGAAAGTATCTGTAGGCAGGCTCTCTTATTGGTTGTGGGTTGTTTCGTTTTTGAAATACTTCTGCTAAAAGTGCTATACAAAAAAGCATTAGGATCTATCTTTCCTGGAGCCAGCTTAAGAGGGCCCCAACTATTTATCACTGCATGCCTAAAGACATACAGTAAGAACAAGCTCATGCTCAAATTTTGCATTCAGTTGGCAGGGCATAACTTTTTTGGGCTCCTGCCCAAGAGTGATCTAGTCTTATATGTTTTAAGAGGTTGAGTTAAACCTCTGACTGTTGGTACAGGCAATTGCATTGCATCAGGAATGGGCACAACACCTAATTTCATTGGTCAATAAATCCTTAACGTACTTCATCATCTTGACCCATTTTGGTGGAGTAAGCAAAGCTTTCCCTCAGAGATGCGGCATTTTGACACAGGAAAACTAGATGTTTTCAAAGAGGCTTTACTTTCAGGATGGAATAGAAGGGAGGTGCCAAGAACATTTTAATCAAATGCTCATTACGGAGAGGATCCAAGAAAGAAACACTGGCTGCCCTATTCCCTTCCAAGTCAACAGACTTAAAGGCTTTTAAGGCTTCAGCATCTATCTAGCTATATATACATACACAACATGTTCTTAAAATTCCGACAAAGGATAAGGTGGAGGAGGACTAGCAGTTAGCAAGATGGGAACAAGACTGCATGTCAAACAGGTCTGGGAAACATGTTAAACTATTCCAAATGAATTCTGACCTTTATTTGGGGGGGGGGGGGGGAAGTGCTTTATGTAAAAACCCTCAGATCTTTAGCTTCTCAGGGAAATTGTCTTTTGCCAAGTAATACAGTCACTTGCATTCCATACATCTCTGCCAGAGGGTATATCCCAGGCCTGATGTGCTAGTAAAAGGAGGAGTGTAAATCTGGATAGGATGCTCATGCCAGCCTTTCAGATGTGAGAAGACTGGAGACAGGCTTTAAAAGCTTTGCTGCCTTAAAATGCACCTAAGAAGGTGGTTGTGGGTGCTGCAGTGCATGTGGAAGCTCTGCTTCTCTGGTACCGCAGGGACAGAAGAAATGACACCATGATGATATCATGCCCATCCTGAGCTTCCCTAATGTGAATCACAGCAGCATCTGCTGCAGGGAAGCATTTCTGGGAGAAAGGTGTAAAAATCATGACAGTTTCCAACCACAGGCGGAGTGGGGAGTTTCAAGCAGCAGAGCACTGACGCTGTGTCCCCTTGGGCCTGAACCACTTCTCTTCTAGGTGTCTGACTGTCAAATGCACTGCAGTGCATGCTTTTCTTCTCTTTCATTTACTTTATTGAGGGCGGCATTGGTTACAGCTGTTTAAAAAATATCTGAGCAGGTTATTATGGGAAAGGACAGAAGAAGTTCTTGCTGCCCAAATGCAAAACTCAGATGGTTTTCTTTGCAAGGGTGAAGATTATTAGTGGTTTTTCTTCCTGGGCTGTTTTTGGGGAGGGGAGGCATCTTTGGTGTGAGAGAGCTAGCAGAATAGGCAGTTGGGGATTTTGAAGCACTGACTGCAGCTCTGGCCCTGATTCCCTCTGAAACTCAGCTAAAAATTTCAAATTGGAGTCTCTGAAAGGTCGATAATAATAAGTAATAGGGCTGGCCAGAAAACAAGAATTCTGTTTTGTGAAAAATGTTGCGGTTTCAAGCTTTGTTTTCATTCCAGAGCAGAGAGATCTTTCTTCCTTCTAATTTTTTTTTTTCTTTTTCAAGGCATAGGGGAGAAAACTAAAACAACAGGGAGATTAAAAAAAAAGGCTTAATAGCCTAATAGGTTAGAGAAAAGGTTCTGTTATAGTTTTAGAATTTGTCAGAATTTTTCTTTCCCTACCAACATAGGCTTTGGGAGCTGACACCCTCCTCAACAAAAGGCCCGGCTAATGATCCGAATTCCAACCTGATGGCTGGGC
>VWZG01006618.1:108692-167820 GCA_013396735.1 Grallaria varia
TATATATATAGTAGTTAAGAACTGTTATCTTTCCTTCTACACATTTTCCAAATTAAAATTTCATTTTAAATTTAAAAGAAGCGTGGTCAATTTTAGAAAGGATATTCTAAATTGTTTTAGCTTACTCTAAACTAAGACAGGTTCAGACAAGGAACTTGACCTGACATCTCCCCATCCAAGGTGAGATGGGGGATCTTGGCTACACAAAGGTGATTTTTCCCATAGAGTAATTCTATCTCAGTGAATAAAAATTTTCTTGACAACTCTTTAATCGAAACATTTGTGTTTCTTTAAAAGTTTTAATATTATTACTTTATTTTTTCTTATTTAGAAAGAGGTTTGAAACATTTCTGGATCATTTCTAATAGCCTCTTACACATATATTTTCATTATTTATAGCAAATGCCAGACGCAGAGACTGTCCTTCATTGCTCAAACACTATCCAACTGCTTTCTGAAATTGGGGAAGATACAGAATGGCAACACATCTAAATGTTTTGCCATTTATATGTAAGATTGTTAAAAATTCTGATTGTGTGTCTGTTCTGCAACTTCAGGCAGATGTGTTAGAAATACAGATTTTAGCGTCTCTGACTTCAGCCCTGCCATGTCCAAAATGTTGATGCTAATATTAGGATCTTTTCCCAGCTGACATGGATGTTGATAACAGCTCTTTGAATGTGACAGTCTTAACTGCCCTTTTGAATACCTTGCCTTGAATACCTTGTCTGGACAAGACAGTCAGAGGTGTAATCAAAGATACAGACAGGGTGCAACATACCAAAATAGCACTCCAGACTATCCAAACCAAACCATCCCAACAAAGGTCTGGTTGACAGGCCATCTGATGGCTGTTCTCAGTTTTGGACACAGCACAACAACATGAGGTCATTTTTAAATAATCAATTTTTTGTTTACCCAAATGTTTCATGTGAAAGCTTTGGAGGGTTCTCCTAGGTGAAGTGAGCCAGTAAGAAGTACAATGGGGATGAGGTACAGCCGTAGCTACTACTTTGCTTGTTATAGATAATATCCAGTGCTTGAGTGGTGCTACAGAAAATGAGATTGCAATTGCAGGGAATTCACACAAGAAACAGTCTTCTCTCCAAAGCACTGCAGGCATGACTGAGAGGTGCAACCTGTGAACTTGTAAAGTCTTTTCAAAACTCAACTGGGTCTTTCCAAAGCAAAATACTATTTCTGTAGGCAAAGTAAATTTATCACCTATTCCTGCATAGATGTGAGTCTTCTTAGCTACCACTGAAACCAATTCCTTTCAAAAACACGGTATCAGACTCTTAGTGTACGGTAGTTTTCTACTTATTCTCAGATCACAATCGTTTAGCCAAGCAGAAAAAAAAGAGACCCTCAAGCAGGCCTGTCAATTCCTTTTGTAGCTTTTCATCATCTGGTTACATCAAGCCATGGTGACTCTTTTTCAGCTGAGCTGGCTGGAGTATGATTTTAGGGGCTTTGTGAAGAAATACAGAGAGCCTTAGGGAACTGGAGAGTGACTGTTTCACCCTCTGCATTGGTGACATCTCTGGCAAGTCCAGTAACATTCAGCAGCAGCAGCAACAGTAAGAAAAAATTGTGAGATGTCACTTTGTATTTTTGTAATATACTGGAGACCCTTGTGAGTTAATCCTTAAAAAACAACCTCCAAAGTGGCTTAAATGAGTTGAAGAGGGAAGACAGGGTTAGAACAGTCAAATTTGCGTGTCTATAGAATGGAAGCTAAATATGAGCATCTTTTATTTTTTCCCCTTGAAAAGCAGAGGGCTCTGACACAGCTGCTTTACTTGTTGATGTTCAGGTTCAGAATAGGTTTACAGGACCCAGGATTTACCCGCTGATCTTTCCTGAGGGGGCCCAAGGTCTGCTTTCCCTAATGTGAACATTTCCCCAGCTTCTTGGGGATGGGGATTGTTTCAGCCCTCTGTTTAGGTCTGCGAACAGAAACACACGTCTCTCCTTTTCCTGGTGAAGAAAGCAACCACAGGCATAAGTGAATATGATTATTTTATAGCATAAAAGATTTTGGGGAAAAAAGACCCTGCCCATCTGCTACATTTGAAAATTCCTTACTGTTTTTATGGGTATTGCAGGAAATAAAGATGGAAACAGGAGTAACCAGTCCATGAGCAGGACACATAATTACTCTGTTGAATAAGGGAATTACATAGAATAATACCTTTGTCACAAGCAATAATTTTTATATTAACACAGTATTAACATTATATTAATACTGAATTGATCCTATTTTACACCTGAAGCTAGTCTAGCTGATGTTTAGACCATGCTGCTAGGTTAGGTTTGGGTGCAAATCATAACTGCAAATTTCGTACAATCGGTAGCTCAGAAATCTAACAGATGATTTGAACTGTTTGTGCTGCAAGAAATAAGCCAATGAGCTATGAAAACTCACTACATTTAAGGTAAAAAAAAACCCAAATACCTGTTTTAAGGCCTGGATCTCTGTTGCCATATGGAAACTGAGTGCAGCTGGGAGAATGAGAGGAAGGTACAGGGAATGGATGGGTTCAGGCAAAGAGCTCTCACAAACTTCTTTTGTCATTTTTCCTACCTCTCTCATATATATTTTCAGCAATGTCAGACAAATAAATACATTTATTCATGGGATGGCAGAGCTGTGCCTTGGGCCATGTCTTAAAGGTTTGACAAAGTGCTTGGAAATAAGCCAAAAAATCAGTGGCTATCCTTTTCATAAACATAGGAAAGTAGCTGAAAGTTTCCTGCAAGGGTGGGGTTCTGCTGAAGGAGGATACTTACCCCAGGAAGATTTGGTGGCTGCCACAGATCCATTTTCCCAAGATTAAAAATAATGCAGGGAAAGAGTTTGTGGAACCAGTTCCTGAGACATCAGGTTTTTGGAATTTGGAATCAAAAATTGATTCTTTTGGACTACAGTTGGTGAAAACAGTGGAAAGACTAGATTTATTTGAAAGAGAAATTAAAAAAACATGAGCAGTCATAAAAAACAGTACTGACTATGACAGTAGAACAATTTATAATTGGGGGTCAAGTATCCTATTAGTTTGGGGTTATTTCTCTTTAAATAGAAGACCAGTCACAAAGGATTCCTGAGAGATGATATAATCTGAAACTATATTGGAAAGAAGTTTGCTCCTCTCTTAAATTACCAGGGCTTTTTGTATCCTAGTAAAATACTTTATTACTTGATCTGGCTCTAGAGAAACAGTGATTCCATAACAAACCATTCTCAGGACTTTAATTATTTCCTTTATTATATCCTGAAAAAGGACCAGGGTATGATTTTTTTTTGTCTGGGCAAACAAACAAACAAAAAGAATGTGTCTTTATATCCTAATCCTAAATTGAAGTTAGGTTGCTAAGTATTAAGAGTGCAATAGTTCTATTCTCATAAACGTGTCTCAGATTATATTTCAAAGAATTATCTGACAATCTTCCAGTGAATCTCTTAAAAACGAGCCCTGCCCCAACACAACTGTGAATCTTCATTGCCGTAGAAAAAAGGAGGGCTTTCAAATCAAAGCCCATGTAGCTTGTGAATAATTTAGGTGTTTCTCTAAAGGCCCTGACATTTGAAGTTTCAGTGACAGACCCAGCTGTGCATCACAGGGTACGTTCATGCTTTCAACAGCTTTAAATACCTGATAGTGCTTGACCGGTTTCCCTTATGATGACCCGTTACAGATATTGTCCTTCTGAAATTTGCCTGCTGAGGTGGGCGGTGAAAACTAGGAAAATGTGCAAAAGCATTTGTCACCTTGAAGGACAAACAGGCAACACAGGGCCCTCCTGTGTGTAATTCTACTGATAATTTTTTCGTAACAGAAAACCCTTCCCTTCCCTTCCCAAACCTTCCCTTCCTTCCTTCCTTCCTTCCCAAACCTTCCCTTCCTTCCTTCCTTCCCAAACCTTCCCTTCCTTCCTTCCTTCCCAAACCTTCCCTTCCTTCCCTTCCTTNGTTGTTTATATAGTTGTCAGTGGTTCAGTATCTCCTGTACTTGTTGCTCTGGGAGTATCCATATGTTTGGTTGTGCCAATGGGTCCAGCATTTCAAAGCAAAACCAACAAAACGCTGGTCTGGCATGTGAAAACTCTTACAGACCTGACAACATGAACTCAAATGTATTTTTTCTTTGTGTCTTTCTAGATGTTTTATGGTGGGAAGAAAAAAAAAAAATTAAATTATCCTTACTGGTTATTACAGGTTAGTTGCAAGCACTTATACAGCTGGTGCTGATTCTTGGTTATTGACTCTCAGGCATGTGAAGCCTGATTCTTCAATGGAGCAATTTAAATTTGTCTGTGGTGGCTTTGCAATCCCTTTACCTGATCATGCTCTCCCACCATCTTTTCAATACTTTGAGCCTCATTTCCTATGTAGCAGTTAATAAAAACAAACTGGCAAGAAACTGTCTTTCCAAATTTATGAAACTCTTGTCTTGCTGTTATTTCACTTTTTTCTTTTTCTTTTGTTTTTTTTTTTTCTTTTTTTTCTTCTTGCCCCACATTTTGCTTGCCTGTCAAACTCATTGAGTACAAACTTTTTTGAATTTTGGAAATACAAGTTCACACAGTAATTGGAAGAACAGTCCCATAATTTCCAACTCCAGGGGGAAGCTATCTTGGAAACAACAGCAAAAAGAAACCCTCGGGTGAAAGAAGAAACCTGGTCAAAATAAAATCACAGGTCATTGATTGAAAATGTAGATGTGGTTATTTCTAACAAGCAATGAAGTAAGGCAATTAGAAGAAACTGTGTAGATTTCTGGTGCCTAGTTGAGTAGTCATTTTTAGAGTGATGAAGATTTATAGAAGATCCAGTTAAAAGAAATAAATGCAAATAATACGGGGCCTTATTCTTTAAATTATCCTTTGGGCATATGCTTAACTTTGCATCAGTGGAGTTTAACTAGTGAGCAGAGCTGAAGGGCTCCCTGATGACTCTGGTTTTACCCCTTCCATGCTGCCCTGGAGAACTGCATCTTTTTGAGCAGGAGCATTGCTTTCACAGAAAGCCCCACCAACCTTATTAGCAGGTGGTGGGTTTATTGCTATGATCAGGAAAGGTGTAAAAACAAGTGTGGTCCAGTGTTTCCCTTAGCAGAGCCTTGCTGTGAATACTGACATTATTTATCCATCGCTTGTCAGGTTAACATCAGTGCTCTTGTCAGTGCTTGAAGTGGCTTCTCAGTCATCTCTGCTACAGATTACCAGTTCCTTAGGAATAAAATGGGCATAATTGGTTGAATAGAAATTCAATCCTTTGCAGTAAAATGCTCTCTCATTCTCCACTAAATTCTCTGCTAGTGCTGTAATCACTATGGAAAGTCCTGAGAACTCACACCTAGCTGGGAAAGATAGATAGCCCTAAAAACATTTGGGATTTATTTATCACATCCAACACCTTGGATTATGCCTAATAGCAAGCCAGTGTGGACTTCAGGGAAGTGATAGAGTTGCCTCATGGTGCCACTTCTGTATGAGGGGCAGGTCCAGGTCCCCTCCTCGCCATCAGCTGTGGGTGTGCAGTGCAAGAACCACTGCTGAGCATCGCTGGTGATTATTGCTGGCAATGATCTTGCCCTGAGTGCAGCAAGAGCTACCCAAAGGGCAAAAAGGTAAAAACACTTCTCCAGGTGTTGCCATGATAAAGGACTCTCTGCTGTGTGTGACAATATGGGAGGTGTAGAAATACAAAATACTCATGTTTGGTGTTTCTGGAGAAGATGACATTCAGCATTGTATCTGGTCAATATTGCCACCACATCTTAAAGACTGGAGAGGGAACTTGTCATTGAAGCACTGGCTGATGCCCCAGGACTTTCTGCACTGCCCAGGCTGCTCCTGTGAGACCCCAGGTACCAGCTGGCTGTCCCTCTCCTTCACAGCCTCCTGTGTTCTCAGCACAGTGTTTGCCTCTGCTGCCCAAGGACATGGTACAGTGAAGGGAACCCATGAGCAACATGGCCAGGTACTGAGTATGACCAGGGTTGCCAGCAGCTTGGTATCTCTGCCCCTGAGGTGTGATGTGTGGGACTGTACCCATCATGGCTTTAACTTTTTCCCAATCCAGGCTGCAATGTTTGAGGATACTCAAATGGGGTAGGAAGTGTTAAGGCTCACTCTGTATTATCTATGCTCCAAAAGGCTGGGAATGTTTTATCCCACATCATCTCTGCCTTTTCCACATGCAACTTCTCGTACCCAGTCCCTGGTTTGCAGCAGGTAGTGGTGAGGTATTGCCCTGCCTGCAGGCAATTCCGAATACGTTTTCTCTAGCAGAAAGATGCAACCAAGGCAGCTTCTGGCTGCTCTCTTCTGTTTCCCATTTGCAACTTGTTATCCCACGCTATAATCAAGACAACAATAACAATCCAGGTTGAAAAAGTACCAACACATCTTTTCCAGGGGGTCATTTTTGTTTTCAATCCAAAATACTCATGGTTCTCACATGCATACTTGCTTCTTCAGGTAAGTTCTGGTAAACGATGCAGAAATGAACAGTTGCACAAAGAGGGGAGCAGAAATGATGTGTCTTCAGTGCCAAAGGAAGCATATCATTCATCATTCCAGAGTCTGAAATTAGGTAGAGCAAGTCCTTGCCAGTGTGCTTTCAAGGTCTGACTCAATCCCAAACAAAGGCAGCAGCCCTGGCCTGTGCCTGGACTAGGCTCTATTTTCATACCCCTGAAAAATATACATAACACATACTTCCTACAGAAGGTAGACAAGGAGTTTTCCACACTGCGTTGCACATTGTCATATAATCTGCATGTCCAAGGGAAGTTATTCCTCTTTTTTTTTCAATATGTGAAATGTATCTAGTATATACATATATGAGGGCAACAATTTGGAGGTGTGTTCCTCGTTGTGAATCACCCTGAGATCCAGTCATATTGGCTGCCATACATAAAGTAAAGGTTTGGGAATTCAGTTATAAGCTCTGAGTTTGTTCATTGGCGTAATTCCTCTCCTGCCTGGCAGGACAGGGATTTCACCCAGGGCATTGCTAATACCCTATCAATCAACTGACACAGAGTCAACAAATGCAGAACTTTCCAAGCAGAGGAAAGCAAAATGCCACAAGAATAAAAATTTATAGTGGTCAAGCTCTCTGTGGAGCAGACCAGGAAGGTCGCCCCATTCCCCATCACAATTAGGATCATGCCACTGTTCCCTGTCAGAGGAACGGACCTTGCCATGGCTTTTTCATTTCACAGAGCTATTCCTGGGGATGTAGGAGCTGCTAGCAGTCTTTGCTCCAGGTGTTCTCTCCTATTAAGCTGTTCTTAATCTCTGCTCTCTGTCTTGAGCTAAACAGGCAGCTGCAAACTAGAAGAAAGGAAGTGGTTACTCCAATGCCTATGGGAAAGGCATTGATGTTGCAAGAGGGCTTATCAACAACTTCTATATGTACAAAATTCATGGAGCTGCTCCCTCCCCAGGGGCTGGCAAAAACGAGTTCCCACTTCTGCTGCTTCTGAGACTGACTGTGCAGAGACTTCAGCTGATGCAATAATGTTGGTCTGGAGTACGGTTGCTTTTAGGAAATTTGTACATTGATGAAACCCTTAGTGGAAGTTCAGCTTGCAAGCAAAGACAGAAATTTGTAAAACAAATGCCTTTGCTGTCATGGACTGCTTTCTTATTTCAATCCACCTTTTAGGACAACTATAAAATTGGGGGGGGGGAGGTGTTTCTGCACTAATAACTCCTGCAAACTGAGATGTTTGCAGAGGGGCAGCTGCCCTGACAGCACTAACTGCTGTGTCTGATGCCAGTTTATACACTACATACAATCTCATAAGCAGTTCAGGCTTGTGAGTACTAAAAAAAGACAGAGGGAAAAAATGAGCTGCCTTTGCTCATGTTTTGAATAATTGTTTCTGCTTTTAAGTAATTTTTTCCACTGCAGAACAATTTTCCAGGGGGCTGAAAAACCCTGTCTGAATACTGAAATATGCAACACTACGTTTTCCCTGGAGCAGCACTGGACATGGCCCTTCCCTTTTCAGATGAGAAGCCTGACCATCTTTGCTGCTTATGGCAAAGAGAGCTGGGGGTCCAGGAGCCACAGGTTCAGCTGCTCAGTCCAATTAGCAGCTGTATGTGGGCTTCTGGCATGGGGACTGCCTGCTCTGTCTGCCAGGCTGTCACACTAGTGAGAAACATAGCTGCCTTCTACTCCTTCAACAGTTTAGATGAGGACATCTGCATCTCCAAACACAGACGGGTGAGAAATCTTTCGTGGGTGGGAAGAGATTTGCTCCCCGGTAGCAGAGCAGAGGCTGTTCTTACTTAGTACCCACTGCCCTTAGCAGCAGGCACTTGGATGTCCAGTGGTTTTAACTGCAGGAAATAATTGGTACACAGAGACTTCAGAGTCTCCAAGGGAATGGACAGCAGTCAAGTGCAGTGCAGAGGAAATTCATTTTGGGCTCAGACCTCCAGGGACAAAGGGTGGGGGTGGGGGATGATATACCCAAGCTATTGCGTGCCTCTGGCCTTTCCATGCATTTTCACATAAAAACATGCCCAAGTCAACAATAGGGTTGGTTCTAGGACCACTAGAGATGTGCCTGTGGATAGTCTGATCTCAACAGAGTCATAGGGGTTTGACCAAAACCAGTGGGAATTGTGCAGCTCAGTCTGATGGTGTCAGGGTCAGATCATAAAAGAATTAATACCTTTCCTGATAATATTCCAAAGTTATCCCAGAGAGATAACTGGTCAGCCATATTTTTGGCACACAAATCAGAAGACACAGGACTTCTTCAATGTAAGGGAAGATGTCTGCAGATGAATTTGGGCAGAGTGCTGTTAGACAATCTTGCTGCCCTCTTATTTGTTAGTAAATCACAAATAACCCATTAACATTTGTTTCTGGAGTGGTGAAGTGCAGGTGACGAGGGCACAAGTGATTGCTGACTCAGTAGGGTAGGGAGCATGTTCTTGCTGGCCAAGGCTGGGCCCTGTGACTGCCATAGCATAGGGGAAAGGATGAGGGGGCCATTTTGGCTGACAGCCAGCTATCCTTTCACCCATCCACCACTTCCCTCAGGGGAAGAGGGCACTGCTGAAGGAGTAGCATGCCTATGGCCAATTTGCTGTTACAGTGGTTTAACCACCTTCCCTTGTCCATGCCTTCCTCTCTGTCCTGTTTGGCTTATGCCAGGGTATTCATTGTCAATGAAGAAACACAAACACAGGTTTGAAGGATGCACATCTGCATTAGCAATCAGCCCATTGCAACTACACCCTCTCTTGCTTAGCCAAAAATTGATCCATTAACTGCAGATTAGTAGAGTCCGCTGTATTACACATTGCATCTGTCAGGGCTGGGTATGCACAGAGATAAAGAACTGAATGAAGAGACTGACAGGCTCAACAGGTACCTCATGAGAGTTTTCCTACAACCGATTGCATGGGGGAAGAATATGGAAAATGTTATAGTGTTAGTGTCAAGGTTTTTGTTTTGTGGCTTTTGTACTAAAGGATCCTATACGATATATGTTTATTGGGAAAAAAGAGTCAGGTTTTTTTTTTTTCATTCCAGAGTCCTTTAGTGGGATGAAAAGTCATACCACGTTTGTCCAATGTAGAAGTATTTTCTTAAGGATAAAATCATGTCATTCTGGAAGTCAATATGAATTTCCAAAAGGGAAACTCCTACTGATTTCAGTAGGGCCAAGTTTTCACTCTATGAGCAATTTGATTTATCCCACAATACATAAATATTTAAAAATATGCTAGAATTCTATTCTTTGAAATTTAATTAGAATCTGCTAAAGCAGACAGTTCAGTGAAATACCTAACCCACCAAAATAATCTAAAACCATGTGCTTTTCAGATCACTCTAAAAAGGGTCAGCTCTGCATACAGTTTCCAATACGTTTAGGCTGTAAAATATTCTGAATTTATTTTCTTTGGCTTCTGTCCAACAGCTTGAACCTTCAGTATTGTATTGATGCCATCCTAAAGATATCGAGTGTTTTGTCTCCACAGGGATAGCTGTGGTCTGAGGTTAAAAGTTGGCGTGGTTTTGAGTACACACCACTATGCTAAGGTACAGGAAATTAATCTGTAGTTCTACCAACAACAGTTTCCATGCTATGAGGGAGACTGTACCTTATGCCCAAATGCAAAATGCTATGTCCATTACTATAAATAATCCTTGAATCTGCTTTAGCTCTACTTTGGGAAACACATTTATGTTGATTTTATCTATTAAAGGTCTTAGACCTTGTCTGGGCATGCAGAATTGGCTATTCTAAAATAGCAGGTCTGCTTGGACACTTCCAGTTAATTTAACAATACCAGGATAAATTCCTTACTTTCTCATAGGATAAGACTAACTTGCAGGATAAACATACTTACCTTGTAGGATAAATACAACTTTGTTAGAAATAATTAACAGTCCACCTGCAGAAATCAAGTTAATTAGTTTTATTTTGGTGAAGAGGGTCCACCTGAGGAGTTGGAAACTGCTACGCCAGGCAGCTTCTGAAGGGGAGGGATGCAGGGGGGAAGCCAGGGTGATTTTCTTAACTGTACCTTAGGACATGAGCGCTGGGGAGTATATCAGGGCAATCCTATACCTTTTCTTTGGGCTTACTTCTTCAGGCTCTTCTCTGTGTAATTTCCAGTTATAAAGCTCAGCCTTGTTGGGTTTGGTTTTTTTGTTTGGTTTTTTGGGGTGTTTTTTTTGTGGGACCCATCCCAGCTCATTCTCCAGGTGAATTTGCTGAAGATGTGACCTCCTTGGCTTCAGTGTATGAAAGTTTAG
The DNA here is from genome assembly GCA_013396735.1 of Grallaria varia. Classification (NCBI taxonomy): domain Eukaryota; kingdom Metazoa; phylum Chordata; class Aves; order Passeriformes; family Formicariidae; genus Grallaria; species Grallaria varia. The sequence goes on from VWZG01006618.1 coordinate 119,494, forward strand.
GCACTACAGCACTGAGCCAACCCTGTGCCATTTCACATTCAGCTGATGCTGGTTTAATATCAGCTTACTCCTTTAATATCCTGAAGCTCTGCCCCCAGTGCCCTTTGGGAACCTGTTCCTCAGTACTCCGTCTGAGCATCTGCAAGCCTGTGCTCTTGCAGAAGACCTAATAATGTGTGAGACAGAGACAAAAAGAAGTCCAGAGAAGTTTTTCTCCTTCAACATTGAGAGAGGACCCCCCCAAACCCACCCCAGCTGAAGAATAAAAATGAGAATTTTTTTTCTTTTCTGCAAGACTGAGAGATCAAAAGAATGACTAATTGACCAAGTCTGAGTGGGTCTAATTGACTTCAGCCCTAGAGTTATTCACTGTTCTGCACCTGTTTTGAAGAGCTGATTCAAAGCTTGATTCAAATCTCTCTATTGACTTTAGTTTTTATCAGAACTCACAATTTCAAGTGAAAAGGAGCACTTCTTGCTGATTTTGGTGAATTTCATTGTAGCGCCTTGGCCTTTTCATAGGTTTTTAAAAATAATTTCTGAAACTTCCGAGAGAAGCACTATAAAGCATTATTGAGTACATCGGAGTGCTAACCAGACGCTGAAGAATACACTGTAGGCCATATGTAGAAAATGGGTATCGCACAGTACAGGGTTACTTTGAAGTAAACAAATATCTAAAATTCCCATTTTACTTTTTTTTTTTTTTACTCAATGTGAAGAAAACAGATGCATTTGAAGCAGCTGCATTCAAACAGCTGCTTTAGAAGTGTTCAGTTTTCAGTAGTCAAATAATTTTGTCAGCCTTTTGTATTTCTAGACTTGCAGCTGAAAATGAGAAACTATTTTGGTCTTATGATGATTTCATAGAATGTACTGATGGCCTGAGAGCTTTCATCAACCATTTGTTCTCTTAACCTCATTCTGTGTGATGCATCCCAGTCTTACTTAGCCTGTGGTTCTACAGTACATAGACTTCAGAGTCCAACCTCTCAAGAAGTATCTCACTGATTTTAGGGAAACTTTCATATTTGACTGGGGATTTTCTGTTTGTTTGGTGTTTGTTTGTTTTTTTTTTTTTTTTTTTGTCTTGCCATCTTCCACTTGAACCTGCTGTTCTCTCCACCTGGTTCTGGGTGCAACAGGTCTGCAGCATCCCTTAGGGGGGCACTATGCCTCAGCTAAGGAGTTCTCCTCTCCTTCTCTAGCATAACACAGTCCCATAAGGCCTCAAGGCTTCCATTTCCTGCTGAATTCCTTGGTAAGAGAGTCTTACTCTTCCAGGGATAGCAGCCTCTGTATGAGGCAGATGACCTTTATATCGCTGAAAGGCTTTGTAAATTCCACACTCAAAATTATGTCAAGCCCCTGCATGTAAGGGGCTCCTCCCTTTGTTTCTCCCCTCTCCTCCTTTCCTGTTCCCTCCCTTAGTTACTTTTTTCCTATTTTCTTTTTTATTTTTTTCTTTTCTTTTTAATTTTCTTTTTGTTGTTGTTGTTTTCCTTTTATTTGTCTTTTACCTTTTCTTTTCCATTTTCTTTGTTTTTCCCATCACTGCAGTATTTTAACACTTCTGTGCGCTCAGAAAACATGGTCTGGTCTTTAAGATTCTGTGAGAACTGACAAATTTGGTCAAGGGTGAGATTTTGCAAATGCTGTTAAAAACACAACTTTTCATGTGGCAACATGTTCTTTTACACTGGAACACATCCTAAATTTTCACACATGTGCAGGAAGTGAAATCACACCTTTTTATGGCAGAAACAGCTTAGCACAGTCAAATGACAGCTTTTGCCTATAAAAAATGCCTTTAGCTTTTGTGGAAACCAGTGAATTACTTGAGGCAAAACCACAAAGTGTTTCATCAGCAGCACAGTGGATTTTAATGCAGCTTTTCCTTGAAAAGAGCTTCAGAAAAATGGAGATCAGTGGACACCACCACTGGGTATATCGGCCTCACAGCCCAAATATGCTGTGCAAGGTTTGAGTGGTTTTTCAAAAGACTTTTAGTTTAATGGTGTCTTCTAAGTCTTCCTTTTCCCCTCTTCTTCATCTTCAAAGTCTATTATTTCCTCTCCTTTGATCCCAAAATTTCATCCCATGGTATTTTTAACTCACCCTGCCCCCACCAGACTGGCTCCCATCCCCGCTCCCTCCACATGTGGCTGCCCGGTTGCTCTGTCTGCTCCCACCTACCACCCAAGGAAGTCAAGGGCCCTGCTGGCTGTAGGTGTGACTGGAGATCTACACGTGGTTTAATGGTACCTGCGTGTCCTGTGTTAAAGACACCCCAGGGTGTGTACTGTCCAGCAGGACATTTAATACCCCTGCCATCATAATTCTGTTGCCTTCAGTGGGACCAAGGGCTGCAGAAACTGGAAGAACAACAAAATTATTATTTGTTGGGAAATTCATTCCATAGAGCGTATAGCTGCATATGCAGCTGGGAAGAAGATGTATTTTATATCTAAGTTGGCTTCTTCATGGGACAGGAGTTGAAATGAGGTGAGATGGGTTGCCATGAGTTGCTCCGTTCTCTCCCAAGCTACACCATTCTCAAATGTATTTTCCCTTTTGTTTCTCTTCCCTTTGGCCACAGAAAAACTTCCTTTGGAGGAGCTCATGAAGAAGCTCTCAAAGTAGAGTCTTGGAAGCCCTCCAGTTGCTTTCAGTGTATGGGTGCTTGGCGGGAGTCAAGAAGAGTCACTGTGTCCCCTCAATGGGTTGCAGAGTAATTTCAGTTTCTGTGCTGTCATTGAGGGCCTAAACCATGGCACAGGAGCAGTGAGAGGAGAAGCATAATTTGCAGTAGCTGAAATGCAGAAATAAATTAGTACGTAGTAAGCAAAATGTGTACATGCTCTGTCCTGAATTTGCAGGTACATCCAAGTGTGTGGGAAAGGGTACAAGTGAAACAGGCATTTGTACAAGTTTCTGGGTGGGTTGAATGTGCAGGAGCTGAACTGCCTGTTGAAGGAGAGATTTTAAACCTGCCTATAATTCCAATAACCAGCTTTCTAACCACACACATCCCACACCTACGTTTTTGTGTTCTGTTGCTTTCATGTTGGTCAAATAAAAGGCATCAGCTCCACATCTACTTGTTTGCATTGAGGACCAATATGTTTTCTTTGCACTTTAAATACTGTTTAGAGCTCTCTTTATGAGCTTCAATTAGGAGTTTGCTATGGAGGGCTTATTAGAGCAGTTTTATTGGCACTTTAACACATTTTCTTTGTTAAAAGCTGGTTTAGAAGCTAGTTTAAGTAGCTTGTAAATGGGAGCCACAGTGAGCTGTCTGTTCCACTGACAAACACTTAACAACAAGCCTCCTAAAGGCTTCCTCAAGTCACCTGGTCCACCCCTGTGTGAGCATCTGCAGTGAACCTCAGCATCTGCCAGGCTCTCAGGAAAGGAAGTTGCATGGGAACTTCAGGGAATAAATATTAATTATAGGGGAAAAACAACCTCCAAACTGGAAGTTTTGCATTTGGAATAAACTTAAGATGTATGAGACATTCAGTCAATGTGGCATCCAGAGCAATCAGGTCCAAAAACCACAAAGAGGTCACCCAGACTAGTTTCACCCACAGAAGCAGAGGTCAGGATAGTGAGTGAGCAAACTTTCCCGCTACCCAGGTATTCCATCTGGGGCTTAGGCTGGACAAAGTCATAGCACTGGGCCACTTTCTTTCCTGGACATGACCCAAGGAAAGTCTTCTCCCTTTTGTCTCTGGAGACTCCACACCAGAGAGGACACAGCTGGCCTCATCCCTGGACAATGTGCAGTGGAGGGCAGCCAGGGGTCCATGTCCATCCTCACATCCACACAGGTCTGCTTCCCTCCAGAGCAGAAACTGTGTTCTAGTTTCTGTTTTGTCTCTCAGTATAGTTCTTGTTTTAAATACATCAATATCTCAATTGTGGGTACTGAGGAGTGCTCTCTGGGAGCAGGGAAAGATACTGCAGCAGAGAAAGGGAGGTGAAGGTCTGCCTAAGAGCACTGTCCACCCTGAAAGGTACCTACAGCCCCTCTCAGGTGGCAGGACAACTGAAACTAAATCATGTTTTGGATTCCCTCTTACATGCTGTAGCTCTGTCCATGCACACTGGCTCCTTGAAGCTCCATGGCTCCCCCAGGCAGCAACGCCCCTGCAGCCAGACTCGCTGCTGAGCAGCTGCCCCATCAAACATCAGTGGCTGCCATGTTGGCATGACTGCCATCCTCCACCTCAAAGGCATCATCAACCCCCCATATCCATCTTTCTGCAAATGCCTGCAAAGCCCCTGCCCTCAGGATCCCACCACAGAAACCCCAGCCACAATGGCCACAGCGAGCCTAGGAGGAGGTGGAAAGGATCTCCTCCAGATCCCTCGGGGAGTGCTACAGAGTATCTAAACAAAAGTTTAGATATCTGTTTTATTAGCTACATTTCTATTTTCCTAGGAAAAGTATGCAAATAAATATTTTCTCCAGACTTTTTCCTTTTCTCTTCTCTTTTTCTTGGCTCAATTTTCTCTCTAAACCTACACTACATCACTCACAATGACTTAAATAGTGAAAACTGTCTACAGTTTATCTAAGGATCAAACAGCTGTTGTCTTCACAGGCCTTTTTTATTAATATGAATTAATGTTTTCCAACTTATTTCCTACATTTCTGCTGGGAAGAATAACCCTTCCCAGAAGCATTCTTTGGCAGATAGCAAAATAATTTGAGTAGCAGATATATGATCTCATTTTTTTCTGGACAGATTACAAATTGGAGATTGGCTAAAAGCAGATGAACACCATAAGTATTTTAATCTTGCAGTGATTTCATGTGCCTAAATGCTTCAGCTGCCTGCACTCTCCAAGCTATGAGCTGCATTTTAAAGCACTTATGCTGCCTCTAATTACAGAGGATACCATGGTTTCTATCTACTGTAGTGGAAGAGGGAGTAGGTTGTTTCCATACATATATCACTGCAGAGGTCTCTAAGCATTAGCCACTCGCTTGACCAGTGTTTCTCAGATGAAATGCTTTGGAAATATCAATTTCCAAGTCCTACTCTAGCCCGGCATTCACAGAAATAGATTGTTTTTGACAAGATGGACTGATTCTTCTCTGCAGCTGGGTCCTGCATGGTGGGTCTGGTGGTAAAGACCTAAAAGTGCTGCCTTAGAAATGTTCTAGGATTATCTTTCAGAGAGAGTCTATACTGCTTTAAACTGCTTTAAACAGCCGTATGGAGAGCCCTTTTAAAAGACTGTTGTTAAACCTAAGAGCTTTGCTGGATTTATTCATAAGAGCTTTATAATCTACATGTATGCCACAGAGACTCTTGCCACTTGATGTACGTGTTCTAGGAGCTCTTGCTGACCCTACATAGTTATGGTAATGACACATGAACCAGCACACTCTGACTTCTCACCAATTCTGGAGCAAGTAATTATGCTCATCTCTTCCACTGAGAACTGAAGGTCTCTCTGATTTGCACTCAAGGGAGTGATGGTCTTCAGAAGCACAGCAGATAGAAGAGAAATTGTTGGCTCTCAACTCCAATTATTCCTACTTTTGGACAAGGTTTAGAATTAATTTTCAATTGCATTTACTCAGTTGCATTAGATTACTAAATATGTTGTTGGACATAAAGAGTCTTTCCATGTAAGTTCTGTGTTCCTTAATAGTCCTTGTTTTTTCACTGCTTCTCTCTAGTCAAGTAAAGAATGATAAATAACTAGGAACACAGTCTACTCTGCACCTCAAATTATGTTCCATTATAGTGCCTGGAAATCCTGGAGCAGGTAGTTCCTTTTGCTTCTGTGATGTTTGATAAACAGTGTATATGAACTGATAAGTTGATGGGAAAACTCTCAGTGATCTCTTGGAGCCTTGCACCAGATCTCCACGCTATCAAACCATGCAGAAAGGATGAGAAAATATTGGGAAGGTTGCTCTTCTCCTTATGAAAAATGACTGAATGGAGCATTCTGCTCAGCTACAACAGGCACTGGTGCAACTGGGAGGTCCTGACACTTGTGGCAGGTTTGTAACCATTGTGAACTGAGCCCAGGCTGGACATGGTGCATGTCATGATCAGCACTGTGCTGCAGTAATTTAAACTGGAGTGATTTATTTAATCTGTGTCAATTTTGCACCTCAGTTCTTTTTTCTTTCTTTTCATTTCATATAATTCTCTCTGCTTTCCTACTTGCCTTCTTGATTATTTTCTTCCTTCAAGAGGGCTTTTCTGTATGTAGGTGATAGGAGCAGCTGGAGGAAACAATACAGGATTTTGTGTTTTAAGAGACATGTCATATTAGAGTGACCTTCACAAAACCGATTTCTTGGCGCCTCAGTCTCCTTCAGGCCTTACACATAGCTGCAAACCAGTGGGCAGGTTTTCATCAGTATCTTTAATCAGATTTCAAGACACTATAAAAACACGACAAAAATCATAAAAATTCCTTTTGTCTCAAACACATACCTTAGCAGTAAGGGATGTATCCCTAAATATTTCCTCAGGAAAAATTAATGAAGCAAATTAAAAGAAAAATTCTTTCAAGCTGTTCCAAACAAACTGATTTCACAGCCTTTTATCATGCTTCCTTGCCATTTGGGAAATTTATTTAAGTTATTAAAAAATTCCCTAAAATTCTCAGCTGAAAAGTTGGCTTCTGTTTTTTCTACAAAGCTAACTCACCTGATTTGTCAGAACAGCTCGAAAATGAAGTGCTAACTGGTGGGTTTTATTGAAAGGAAACCAAGTGGAACAACATATGTGTTTTCTTAGGAAACTAAAAAGCTCACAGTCCTGTGGTGTTCCTTGGGGTAAATTCTTTGTTATGAATTACAACCTGCTTACTGATGAGTTGTTAATAAAAAGTAGACCTGCTGGGCCATTATTTTTTTCCACACAGTATACCCACTTTAGCCTTTTTTTAAAACGTTTTCATTAATACACTGAGTGTGAATAAATCTGTTTCCAATTTGTAATTGTTTTCCCTTCATCTGGACATTAATTTATTGCCAAATCTAACACTCTTCTATTTTTAATATCCCTCCAAACTGAAGAGCTGTTTTAAAGAGAAAGAGATTAGAAGAATGCAGGATAGGGGGAAGGATCCCTCTCTCTTTCCTTTTTATTTTTTCTTTCTTCTCTCTTTCTTTTTTAATCTCTCTTTCATCTTTTGCTCTTTCACCTTCTCGTTCTCTCTTTCCTTCTTTCTCCCTTTCCCACCTAGATCATATCCCAGAATCTGGGACCAGGAGAAAGGGGCACTGTGGTTCTCCTGGGGCCCCACTGTGTTTAGAAACAACAGCTGCCAGCTGAACTCATACATAGTAGACAAAATGGTTGAAAGAAACAAAGTAGAAACAGATGGTAACCTGAGGTGGAAGTGCAACTTCATCGAATGCGGGATGGCTTTTTATTTATTTGATTTGTTTGTTTATTTCCTGGCTAAGCCTCCCTTAGCGTGTAGGAGCTTCCTTCCTCACTCATTACTACACTGTTATCTGGGCTATAGCAGCAAGTCTCATTTGTGGAAGAAAATGAAGGGATTAAGCAGAAGGCAGTAAAATGCCAGTGTGTTTCAATGGATGTTATTAGCAATTGGCTCTCTTCCTGTTTTGGTTCCACACTTATGAATGTATTCACATGAACTGGGGGCATGAGTCCAGCCCCTAATGATGGAGCCCTGCTATCAGAGTCAGGAACATCTGTGGAGTTGGCAGCAAAAAAAATGTGTCTATTTTTTCCAGCCTGTTTCTTACTATAAGGAGGAGGAGGATGTATGGAGGAGAGAAAAGGGAAGGCAGGGGTAGCGGTTCCTGGGGTGTTTTCAGAACACTACCATTGGTGGCATACCTCTTGGCAGGCTTTAAGTTGTGCTTGTGCATGTGAGAAGAGATGCCAGGAGAAGGGTGGAGATGCATAAAATAAAAGCAGCTGAGGCAGTCCTCCTTACATGCAGGGGGTCCAGCCAGCAGCTCAGGCATGGTGGCTTTGAGGGATGCTCCACACAGACAGCAGCAGAGTCATTACCGAGAGTACCCGGGCGTGCGGGAGTCCTATGCCCTGTGGTGCTCTGCAGCAACCCACAGTGTCCGACTGCCCTGGCCAGAAGAACCACCTCCAGAGAATGGGATGTTTGCATGCAATTTCTCTGTGCCCTTCCACCTACCACCTGTTTGGCTTCATAAAGGCCTTTTCCTTAGATTTTTATCTCCCCTAAAAACCCAGGCCATGGTTTTGAGGTACGAGTACACACCAGCGGCCTCAGGCTCCCTTGCAGTCAGAGTGAGCCACAGAATCACAGACTTCCAGAATCATTAGGGTTGGAAGGAACCTCTGGAGAGCTTCCAGACCAAGCCCTTTGCCAAATCCCCAGCCTAGAGCAGGTTATGCAAGAACTTGTTCAGGAGAGTTTTGAATGTCTCCAGAGAGGAGCCCTCAATATAAAGAAGTTCTTCATCATGTTGAGGTAGAATTTCTTGTGTTTAAGTTTATGACCATTGCTCCTCATCCTGTTGCTGGGCACCACTGAAAAGAGTCTGGCATCATTCTCTTGGCACCCACCTCTGAGATATTTATATGCATTAATGAGATCCTCTCTCAGTCTTCTCTTTCCTAGACTAAACGGACACAGCTCCCACAGTCTCTCCTCATAAGAGAGATCTCCAGACCCCTAATCATCTTTGTGGCCCTCCATTGGACCCCTTCCAGTATCTCTTTGTCTTTCTTGCACTGAGGAGATGAGAACTGGACACTGCTGGGGGCTTGACTAGGGCTGAGCAGAGGGGGAGGATCACCTCCCTGAACCTGCTTGCCATACTCTTCCCGATGCATCCCAGGATACCAAGGGAGCACTGCCAGCTCATAATTAACTTTTATCATCCACCAAGGCTCCCAGGTAGCTCTGCAGAGTTGCTCTCTAGTAGGTCAGCCCCCAATCTCTACTGGTGCTTGGCATTATTACTCCCCAGGTACAGCACTCTGGGAAAGCAGTCCTGTTCTTCCTCCTTCGAAAACACCCAGGTTTTCAGAGAGAAAGGAAGATATCAAAGTCAGTACCTTTCTGGGTGCCAAGGCTGATATTAGTCAAGGCTCACTTTTAGGCTGTACCAAGAAAACACCGTCTGGGTTCTCAGACTCATCCCCGGTACAAAGGCCAGGGGGACGCTGAGATTATTGGCATTGTTTTGTAACATATTAAACACACAGTCAGGACATGGATGAAAGTGCCAAAATAGATAACCGTATGTGTGGTGTTTGCACAGTGACTGCACCCACTGTACATACCAATATCAGATGCAGTTCTGTGACGGACTGGATGTGCTTCTCCTAAAACTTCTGGCAGCAGTTGCAGGTACTTTTTACTACTCAGATTGTAGCATGGTAGCACAGGCTAGGTGACACAAAATAAAGAGAAAGGAAAAAGAAACAGGCTTTCCCCCTACTCTCCTACGGTGCCAGTATTCAATTCCCCATTGTGGGGATGATTCTTCATCACCCACCAGGATGTTGGGAGCAGTGGGGACCCAACACATTGCAGAGAGCAATTGCAGATATTCTAGAGAGCAGTTGCAGAATTTCTTTGTCTCCAATGATTTTGACAGCAACTTCTGTTGCCTCTGCTCCCCCAAAGATTATGGTTTTCTCACTGCGTGAACTGTTCACTTTGGCAAGCACAAGAAACTGATGCAGACACATTTTATAACTTTTGGTTTTGGTTTGGGTTTTTTTGGTATTTTTTTTTAAACCACAGTTAATTCTTCCTTTTTGCCCTGGGTTATAGGACTTGCGTCCGGAAACAATAGGAGCCTAGCACCTTCCCATATGATCTCTTTCTTCGTTTTAGCTGCTTGTAAAAACCTATCATGGTCTCTTGAGTCCTAAAGAGTAATAAGTCCGTTGCCTACACAATTGCCTACTCCATCTGGGACTCTCATTGGGATTCAGTCCACACATTCAGTTCAGGTGGGATCTTCAGAAAAATCAATAACCAACATGTCTGGCAGCACTTTACTGCATGGTATCTGTGTCCTGCTTCCTGGCTGGGACTCTCAAAATACTGGTGTTCTGTTGAATTGAGTTTTTTTCCAAGGTTTCCAGCCACCTCTCTGTTGCTCTGTGATTCTTTTTTTCCAGTTGACTGTAATCTATCTCTCATAAGCTGTATAGAGATAGCCCCTCTTCCTGCTTTGCTGTTTCCCCTCTAACTGAGGCCCAGCAGTTCTCAGTGTTCAAATTACAGCCTTTGGTATTACTGAATGATGCTGCCACTTCGGAAAGCCACGGGTGACTGCAACCTGACAGTCACATCCTCTGCTGCTGCCAGCGTGCTCCTGCCACAGCACATGGACTCTGAAACTGGTGAGGGAGCATGGCTATGGGGTGGGCTGCGCTCCAGTGTTAGCTGGGCAATGGGGAAGATGGGCAGCCCTACTTATCGAGGGTCATGTTTATACTGAAGACATGGTGGTAGTGTCACCCACAAATGCTAAGCCACCTTCAAATTCACTTGCTTGGGTACAGGTAACAGCCTGCCTGAGGCAGCATGGAGCTGTAAAACAGCACAGGCTGTAAAACTGCTAAAGTACCTGGACCTCGTCCATGCTGAGCTTTTGGATACTGCTACTAGGTCGGGGTTGAGGGCTGATAATGTAGGTCTATGAGGCTGCAGCTAATGCAATGAGCTGCTGTGCAGCTGTTCCCCTAGGGAAAGGAACAGAGCTGCATGCTGGATGAAAATGGCCCTTTTCACCCTGTTTGTGTGAATTCAGCCATTCATACTTGGAGAAATATCACTGCTGTTTTAGTGAGGGGAAGGTGAGGCACAAGGAGATGAACGCCTGATTTTTGGCCGCACTGGTCATCTCTGCCTCTTGCTAGTGGATATATAATGTAGCCTGGTCAGCAATTCTGAAGAAATCAAGCCTCAGTCAACTTATTTAAAGTCATAGAGGCAATACCTGGAGAACTATTGACCCTATAAAACCGTAGTCCCTTACCAGTGGGACAACTGGGAGACCTTTTTTCCATTCTCCAGGAGCATCTTCCTTGAGGGAGCACTAACAAAGCTTTGCCAGGGTTGCAAATGGACTGATTTTGTGTAACTGTTCACTGTGGTGAGGCTGGCCCTGACTCAGTGCTTCCAAATGTTTTTGAATTGGAAGCCTGCAGAAAGTTGTTGGTCTGTGCAACAGAGTTACTTTCTTTGCATATGCAGGGCTCGTACTTCGTAAGCAAGGGAGGCTGCTGACAACTCTGGATTTCAGTTTCCCCTACTATCACAATTGTTTCTCTCTAAGGAGTAGGCAGGGTGAGTACTGAGGTCCCCTGTAGAGATGAGGGTCACTTGTCTCCCATGTAACTCTCTCTACAACAAACAATAAGCAATTGCACTTTTGCAACACAAAACACTGACAAAATTTCAGGTTTAAACCTGCTCTTGCCACCAATCAGCACAAGTATTACCAGTTTTAACTTGCCCTTTTCCATTTTTCAAAAGTCAAAAAGGCTCTCTGAGCTGGACACTAAAGGACCGAATAGCTTTCCAGCCCTGTAGAGATGGTGTATAGATTGGCTTTGGAGCACATAAATTCTGTCATCTAATGTCAGGGGCCTCTTCACAGGGGTGTTTTTTCACATAAGAGAGGACGTCCCCTTAATGCAGCATCAGTGAAATTCTTCAAAGACATCTTGAGATTTTGAGTTATCTATAATTTTATGCATATTTACATTATATGTGGATTCAAAAGAAACAGAANTGAAAACATGCCAGAACTCTTAAAAAAAAAAAAAAACCTTTTTTTTTTAAAAAAAAAAAAAAAAGAGGTTTAGGTTGATTGTTTTCCAAAGTATTGGTAGCTGACCATAATGTTTTTACTAAAAATACAACGCTCAGTATGCTGGTATTTCTTCTTTAGAAAAAACTGTGTCATATTTTAGAATAAAACAATATCTTCACATTAAAAAAAAAATATGTTTAGGAAAAAAAATTAAATGGATCCTGAGGGTCTAGCCCCACTCCTTGGCATGTTGAAACCGAGAAAGTATCATCGACAAATATTTGCCCCATGTTTATTTAAATTCATTAAATAGCCATTGTGTGTTGATAACTTCATAATCAGGAAATTTTCTTCCACCTGATACACAGGTAAAGAATTCATTGCTGATTTTTCTGGTACTTCTCCCAGAGAAGAATAGGGAACTTTGCCTTTTTTAGCTTTTTTTTCTGTTTTTTAATTAGAAGGGTCCTATGGTTCTGTTTATGATCAGTTTTTAAGTCCTAGGTCCATTGTGAAGCAGTACCATTGCACTGTGGCACTGCAGAGAACTCCAGTTTAGTAGATTCAGAATTGAAAAGACTTACCAGGAAAAAAAAAATCTATGAGTAAAAGGCAAAGCACTGTGTGACTATTCTGTTGGCTATAAAGATATAAAGAAAATCTTCATATGACCTGAATATCAAAATACAACTTGTCTGGATATATTACAGGGAAAAAATACACAAAGAATACAATATAAAACTTTGAACTATATTTTTCACCTCATCTATCCTGTGATAAATGTTAAAGGAAAAATACATGAACAATAACGGAAAAAAAGAAACTTTTATTATTTTATTACTTTAGTGTCATAGCCAAACCGAAAATATTCTCAACTATCAAAAATCTAAGGCAGTTTGTGTTTATCAAATAAGTGACTGGGGAAAACTTCTGCTTGAAGAGAGGTGTCATTCCGTTTATTTTTAGGTGGATTTCGTGTAAGTATTTTCTTAAGTATCATCAGAACCTGATGATCAGCGCAGTTTCTTGTCATACTATTCACCTATATCCTGGTCCATGCCACGTTGCCCATTTTACATTAATCAGCCTTCCCAAGCTCTGATTCATAAAACTGCTATGACCTGCAGACATTTACAACATGTGATATTTAGCAGGAATAAATTATCTGCGATGAAGGAATTTGAGGCATTTTTTTCAAATAAATATCTATATATTTTCCTTATGGCCGTGCTGGACTTAATGAATCTGATCTTATTTCATCTCAGGAGCAAAGATGTTTCAGGCTGGTTAACAGAGAAACTTGGCTCAGGCCACAGACTCTGTATGAGAATTTGATGATTATTAAACCATAGAAATTGTGTGGAAACACTGCTTTAGGTCTCATGATCACTGTAGAGCAGATGGACAAGAAAACAAAAACGTAACTTCCCCTGTACTGTTTCTGAAAATTAGACTCACACCTGCCTTTTTGGTAGTTTTCTCGTAAGGCAAAATAAATTGTAAAAACATTTCTGAAGGTAATTCTAGGACCAGGACACTGAAGCGTCAGTGTAAGTCCAAGGGAGTAAGCGAGCAAGTTGAACCTCTGAGCTCCAATGTTTGTGTCCCAAGCCTGAGTAGGTTATAATTCTTCCAATCTTTCAAGTTATTTTTTCTTTTTATAGAGCAGGCAGTTTTTGGAAGTAGCTAACTGACCAGCAGAAATGACTGGAAATTCAAGATTTCCATTTCGTGTGACAAAGCGGCATGTTAAAAAAGATTTCACTCTCACCAAAAGGAAAAAAATCTCTGTCTCATGGAGAAGAAATGTCTGGCAACTTTGTCCCTTCAGGAATGTCAAGATAATTTCTTCTGACTTCTAAAAAATGAAACAGAGCAGCCAGCTACCCCAACACAACTTTCTCTGTGCAGGTTGTCATGGAGCCTAAGTGATCTGGATGATTTGGACTCCAGGGGGAATTATTTCCTTCTTGAACTAAAATGAATTGAAACAGACCTGAGACAGTTGTTCTTGTCAAAGACATTTACATGTATTTACACTGTTGATCAGGTCTGTTGGACAACAAAACCAAAAACTATTTGTTAACTTGAAGGTCTCCAGACAACATCTCCACCCTGATTGATAAATTGTCCCTGCTTGCTCCCACATCACTTAAATTGTTCTCTGGATATGAAAACCTCTTGGCTTAAAATGTTTTTCAGGATGACAGCAGAACTGCACTAAAACATAAGAAAGAGCCAGCCAGACCGCAATAGTTACCTCCCTGATACCTTCCCCAAAAGCTTTATATAGTTTACAGATGCTTTTTGACCTAACCAGTGTTATTAGCTCTTAGTTGGGCCTACCTGCACTGGTCGTGAAGTCCTTGGGGAGTTTGACCTATTTATCATTCTTTGTCAAAATTTTCAGGAACTCACAATTTCCAAAAGGTTATAGCAGAAGTGAACATGAAGTAGCTCCTCAATGTGTCCATGTTAAATAATGGAGTCCTCACTGCAAAAGCTAATTCAGTGCAATTCACTTCTGAGGAGTTTATAAATTACCCTAGAATTATGAACTGACATATTGTGAAAACAAATAAGGAAGGAGAGTCCTGTTGCAAGGGTCCTACCTCTCACTGAATGGAAGTGGAGAATTGTACCTATTTAATTGCTCTTTCCTAGCTTTTGAGAGAAAAAGGGAAAATAGGGCTGTCAGGAAGACAAAAGTCTTCCAGTCCATCCTTCTGCTATGGGAAAGGATCTATTGTTCTTCAGACATCACTGTTAGATGCTTACCACCTTATACTGCAGTTCCTTTAGTGACGGAGCCTTTCTGAAGGCAATGCATTCTAGTGCTTCCAAATTTTTTCTGATATCCAGGCTAAAACTTTATGGTTGCATACTGCACCCATTATTTCTGACTCTAAATACCCATGTGATGGAGAACTGTGAATTCTCTTCCTCACTGAAGTCCCATTTTATGTATGTGAAGACTCATTATCCGGGCTTGTAGTAGGAGATTAAACATTATGGGGGTCATTCTGTGGCACTGGGTCAACTGGCACAACATCAGTCTGAATCTGCTCTAGCAACCTCTTTCAACCTCTTACAGTCTGAACACATTAAATCTGCCCACTGGGAACGTTGCTGGGTTGTATCCCAGGCACTATCCCTCACAGTTGCTCAGTGGAAAGCCAGTCAATCCAGAGCAAACTACAGAAGAAGCCATCTCACTTCTTCCCTTCTCTTCATCAAAGTGTTGTTTTGGTCTTTCCTCATGGACCACATTTGCAAGATGTCCCTTCACAACCATTGCTTTGTGACCTTGTTCCCACTCACACACATCAAACCCACGCATGGTGCTTGAGCTAGAGCCTGGCCCATGCTGAGACGAGCAGTGTTCCTCTGCCTGGAGGGCAAAGTCCTGATCATGGAGCCCACTATTCCCTCTGTCTTCTTTGCAGCAGCAAGATGTTGCTGGCCTGTGTTCAGTTATGATCTGCTAGAAGCACAAAATCTTTCCTGGAGAACGCATCTCTGCCTATCCTTTACTTACCCAAGTGATTATTCCTAGCTACGTGTAACATGTAGGCAGGAATCTAAAGTGAAAAACATATTTCTTTGTCAGATCATTTCTCCAGCTTGCTCTTTCTGTCCTGCAGCTTCCTCCACAGTGAAATCTTGAACGTAGAACATCTAGATCATTAATGAATATGCAAATGTTGTTAAACTCAAGACAGACCCTTAAAGAACACCATTTTCACAGTAAGTTAATGGTTAACTATTATCTGAATGCACCGTTCCATAATTTTTTACATTTACTCAGTAATGATTTCATCTAGACCACGTCCCTGTGTTTCATTCATGTGGTACTGTCAAAAATCTTATTAAATCACTGCATACCAACACCTATTAGCTCTCTTCTATTGATCCATGAGGCCTGCTACATAGTCAGAGAGGGAAATAACTCAAATTGTTTCAGTGTGTTCCGGAGCAATCCATGTCACTGTTATTTGCATTGTAACTTTTAGGTTCTGAATTCTTTTCAGTATTTGTTCCGGTCCTGTTCTGAGAATTCAATCCAATGCGTGGGAGCTATGATTCCAGCTCTGCTCTTTTAGAGACAGGAATGCTTCTTAGCTTTTCCCCTCTTCTTGTTACTCACCTGAACTCTGCAAATTTTCGCAGAGTAGTTGCAACCAGCAATACTCAGAGAGTGCTTTAGCCAGATACTGTAGAGGAGTGCTGTGGTTAATCTGAAAGACTCTAATTTATATAATTACTCTCTGTCTTTTTCTTTCCATACTCTAGCAGGAGATTATCTCCTCTACTGTATTTAAGCCACCCAATTTAGTAATTATTTTCAATGAAAGCTGAAGTAAAGAATTTTTGGCTTTCAGGAGACCACTCATCAGTATCTTTCCTTCAGCACTTTTTTGATTTTTCTCTTACAGAGTGACTTCTCATAATAATTTTGTGCCTTTGCCTTCTGATTTTGTCTTTTATTGTCACATTAGTTATTTTTTGCTTTAGCAGTCTAGTTTGGTTTCTGCTGCTGGTGTGTGTTCCAGTGTCTGGAGTCAAGAAAGAGTTTGTGCTTTAACCAATTTGGTTTATTACCCTTACTTCTTCTCCACTTGCTTTAGAATAGTTTCCACATCTTTATGTAAGATGCTTTGGAGTAGTTTATGCACCTATTGCATTTATCATGCAGCATTTGTTTCTCAAAAAAGCCCCCAAAAAGTCAGTTTTCCTTTTTCTCATTAACTGTCTTTACAGAAGATCTTACCTACCTGTTCTCTGCTTATATTGAAATCTGTGTCCTTGATGTCCACTGTTCCCATCTTGCTGCTTTCTCCTTCATTTCATATAAATCATAAACACTGTCATTTTTTCACCCTCATCTCAGTTTCCATCTTGGCATTTTCAGATACCTATTTCCAAATCTGTAAGAATCTTTTCCCTGCTCTGTCTGCTGGATTTTCTTCATGTACACATCAAGAAATTGTCATTATAATGTTCTTGGAGTTTGCTGAACACACTGCCTACATTTCACTACATACAAAACATGTCCACAGCTATATTTTAAAACTGAGACCAAGTGGCAGAGACTGGTCCACATCTGGACACTGAAATTCTATCACCCTCCAAAACTGTGTGGCCATACCTTGCCCATGGAACCTGGCTGCTTCTCCCTGCCAACAGGCAGTATTTGGGAATTGTTTTGGGATGTTGGTGAGTACCTGAGGACAAAACCGTGTCAAGGAATGTCCCAGCACTTCAGTGATAGGAACAGCAGTGAATCAATGGAGAGGAATGTGCTCCCTCTGGAGCCATTTCATTTATTGTGATAAAGTCTTTTGTCTCTTGTCTATTACTTTTTCAATGGGTTGCTGAAATCCCTGGAGAGCATCATCTCCAGGAGTGTCTTGCCAAAAGCTCACAGAATTTCATCTCCACCTGCACTTGCTGAGACAATTGTCCACAGTAGATACTTATCCTGAAAGCACCTAAACCCTTGCCTTCGTGATCAGATGTTCAACAACTTTTTCTCCCTATGTGTTTGGAGCCAAGACTAGCTCAGTGCCCCAGGCAGCCATGCTTCCCTTCCCCCCTTTGTTGTCCTTCATGAACACCTGCATCTTTTTCTCCTAATAAGTCAATCATGAGTTATCATAGAATCTTAGAATGTTTAGGGTTGGAAGGGTCCTTAAAGATCATTTAGTTCCAACCTCTCTGCCATGGGACACCTTTCACTACACCAGGTTGCTCAAATCCCCGTTCTAATCTGGCCTTTTTTTACATTTTTTTTTTACATTTGCAGGTATGGGGCATCCCTACCTTCTCTGCTCAATGTGTTCCAGTGCCTCAACCTCCTCACAGTAAATGATTTCTTCCTAATATCTAATCTAAATCTGCCCTATTTCAGTTATCTCACCAGAAGCGTATTTTATGCCTGTTAATTTTTGATCATGATATACATACTTCCATTTCCTCTTATTAATCTCCAGATTTTGTGCATTAATCTGAACATCAAGGTATTTCATAAGATGACACCACCCAGCACACATACTCTCTTTCACCCCTCTTATGATACTTTTATGAATAAATCTGTGATTATCTCTGGCTAGACATAGATATTGGAAATTACTTTAATAATAATAAAAAATAAGGAACTAAGTCAGGGGCGTTTTGTTTAGCTTCAGATGAAGTAAAAAAGTTGGAGAAACAGGACTACACTCACCCTCCATACAAACATGGTTCATCTTCCCGTGTTAGAGTCTGTGCTCAAAACACGTGATATCCTGGCAGTAACACAGCAAATGTCCAAGAGGGAAATGACACGTTAAAACGAAAAGACAAACACATTTTTCACCCTGACAGACAGCTGGCTTACATCTGTATTTTCACAGGCATCAGCAGTGTTGACTGTTATTGTTAAATGCTCAGATACTGCACTGGAGTGTCAGAGGGCCTGAATTCTCTGCAGTGTTATTGCCCACGTCTCAGACATCCTGAAGTGATTAATGGGCTTTGGGGTCTTCCCTCCAGGACGCCTTAACGTCAAAAAACACTGGCTGGAAAGCGGGACGCTGTGGTGTTTCGCGTCAGCACCGCATCCACGGCAGAGATCGCTCCCGCTTGGAAGCAGGGCGGCTCGGGGACGGGACGGGACGGGACGGGACGGGACGGAGGAGCGGGGGAGGGCGCGCACCTGCAGCTCCCTCGCCCACGCCCACGCGGGAGCGGGATGGGAATGGGGAGCGGGACGGGGAAGGGGAGCGGGAGCGGCCGCCGCAGCCCCGGTGCCCACGAGGTGGCAGCACCCGGGGGCGGCCGGGGGGCTGCGGCGTGCGGGGGTCCCGCACAGCGGAGGGGCTCGGGGCGAAGCGGGCCATGTGCAGCCCCAGGCAGCTGCTGTCGCGGGGGAATCCCACGGCGAGCGCTCGTGCGAGCGCGGCGGTGAGAAGGCAAGTTTTTTGGAAGGCTCTTGGTCGCATTGAAGCAAAATGAAGACTCGAGAACGTATTTACAAAGTGTGAGAGAAGTCCCGGCTCCGTTTGTTGCTCCGCCGTTTCCACAGCGTTGGGGTGAGTGCCCAGAACCTCCCCCAGCCCTGCCTTTCTGTCATCGCAAGAGGATGCTGCCCACCTTCTTGTCTCCCCTGTGACTCCCCCTGGCAGCAGAGACAGCGGGCTTTGAGGCACGGCCACCCACAGCAAGTACGGGCGCGCTCAGCTGTGCAGCCTGTGCTGGACTCTGTGCAAACATCTTTGTGAGATAAGTGGAACTCTTACAAGGAATGTGTGCCACTGGGAGCCCCTGCTGTCAGCCCTGCCACCAGAGCTGAGCAGTACCAAAGAGGATGAAGGTTAAGTGTCAGCACTTCTTCCCTTGCCCACCAGCCTAGGTCATTCATTCTCCCTGTGTCTTGCCAGTGCTGCATCTCACACCCAAGGCTCTTCTCTAACAGTGGGTCCCATTCTCTGTCAGGGGTGCCAAGAGAGATTTGTTTGGGATTCAGAATATTATTTTCTATGGATTTTGGCTATGCTGTTGCTTTGATTTTATAATCCTTCTACAAGAGCTTGGAGCAAAGGCCAGGGACATTTTCCAATCAGCCTCACTGAAAAATTACCATGACAACCTATCTTGTCAGCCTGGTAAGCTGCACGCATGCCAAAACTTGTGCGCTGAAATGGTTGTGACAGATGTCAAAAAAGGGCGATGCAGACTGAAACCAGCAGGTTCTGGGCTTATGTTCATATGCAGTTGTCCCATCTTAAATGTGTCCTTGTTCTGGCTTTACGGTGCCTTGGCAGCAGCCAGTTAATTGCATTGTAAGGCTCATAGATCATGGAGTTATGGAGAAACCAGAGTTTGATATAGCGAGCCAGAGCGACAACCTGCTGCTAAAGGGGAAACCAAAATCAAGGGGATGCAGCCCCAGTGTGAACCTCTGGAGCTGACCTGAAGGCACCTCCTAGTTTGGCCCCCATTTGCACAGTGGAGGAGTAAGAACTGTATTCTGCATCGTCCTCCTCTGTGCTGCTCCCCATGACTTCTCAGCACTTGGCTCCAGTGCCATGAGCTGCATATGCTTAAGGCATCTCAGTGAAAAGCAAGCCCCAAAAGCTTTTCCCTTCCTCCTGACCTCTGAGGGGTGGATTGGGTTGTTTTGCATCCTTCCACACCGTGGGCTATAATAACAGCCTTAATGGATCCCAAAACACAGAGAGATGATGCATAGCTATGGGGTTTTTTGGTCCCCTAACAGATCTCCTTGGAAGCCGCTCAGCCCCCAAGCCGCAATGTCCTCACAGAGGAAGGAGCCTTTTGCTTTCAGAGAAGAAGAGCCATCACAGCAGGCACCACATCCCCTGGTGCTTCTCCGGGTGAAGGAATTTGCTCGAGGTCAACATCTGTCCCCTGTCATGAGCTGGCCACTATGCTGTCTCCATGGATGTCCAATGGAGGCCAGCAGCATTCCTACTTCAGAAAAGGCGAGAGGTGCCAGCCCATCCTTTTCCAGGATCCTCTGTGCTTCCTTGGCCCCTTGAGAGGTGAAAGGTGGGGACATTCAGAGTGCACCGTAAGATGCTTCTGTTTTTTAGTGCCTCTGGAAGGGTTCAGATGTACAAGAGGCTGAGGGTCTCTGGGGAGAATGGAATATTTTTAGCTGTCCCTTGACTGCTGTTCGCTGTCATGCAGAGAGAGTTTGTTATTCTTTGCTATATGGCTTATATTCTTTTAGGAACAGCAAAAGCTCCAAGAGTCTGGGATAGGTGCTTTTCCTGCATTCACATAGGAATAACAGTAATAATAACAAAAATAACAGTAGATTAGCGCTTCTGGAGAAATACTCAATGTTTACCAGAATGCCCCATCTTCTTCAAGCAGTGTAGCTGCTCCATTTAAAAAATACATAGTCTTTTGTCAGCCTTTGTGAAAAAAGAAATTATACAACTGGCTTTATAGACCAGTGGTTTGCCTATTGAGAACTTGTGTAGCCCTTGAAAACAGTAGTTTTTGGCTCAAAATCAGCACATTACTTACGCAGATGCTGAATTTTAAGCATGCAAATAGTCATGCTGAAATCAGGGGGTGTTCACATGTTTACAGTTAAGTCTCAGTCCAAATGCTTTGCTGAATTTCATCCTACTGGGAACTGAGAATGCTAATACAGCTTTCAGAGCCTGACCCTGTAGAATATTAAATACAGCTGAGCTCTCTAATTCCCACTGAAGTTAATGGAATTGAGAGTACTTGGCATTCCTTGGGTGCATGCAGCCCTGCACCTAATCAAACCTCAGCTGCAGCCACCAAAGAACATGCTTGCGCTTCCTGAAATCAAAGAATGATGCTCCTTGATTGCAGGTCAGATACAAGCTGCCAAATGTTGAGACTACCATCTTAAAGAGGATGTTTCACTAAGACCTTTGGAATCCAGAAGTTACATATATGACAAAAGCACAGCGTACGACTGTAAGAAATGAAAAGAAGGAGTGGGAGTGACCTTGGAGGATCTCAGCAACGTCCTTATTTGGCTGTGTTTGTTAATTACAATCCAAATGCGATAATTCAGAGTCATTCCTGACTTGTTTTGGTATTTGTTACTTTGCCAATTTCTCGTAGACATTAAAGCAAAGTTTTGACATGGGATTTGGAAAAGGAGAGCAAACCTCGCTGAAAGGACTGTATTTTGAAGATTTTATTTTTATGTTTATATTTTTATTGGCTTGCATGTTATATTATTTTTATATTTCTTATTGGAAATAGCAATTCTGATGAGGAAAAGCTACAAAAGTTTTCAAACCACAAACTCAACCGCATACTTAACGCTTTAAAAACAGTCTGCAGAACAGTCCATCAATTTTTGGCATCAAAAATGTTGTTGAACTTTTTAAATATTGATATGAATTGAGTAAAAATGTATTCATGTTTTGTTACTTACGTTTCTCCAACCTATTCGGAATACTGGCTGAAATTGTTGACAACCCTTTTGGAACTGGTAACTTTTAGTTTTTCTTTAATTGCCACTAAATGACATACAGGTTTTTCAGCCAGGATTAGAGGTTTGGATGGCTTTGCACTTTGGTTTGGGCTGGGGAATCACAAGGAGGTTGCCTGGCACAAGCAAGGGACATGAGGGACAAGAGAGACAGTTTGGGTGTTTGATGAGGAAGAGAGTTTGATGACAAAGAAAGAAATCAAAGAATTCAAAGAGGCATCAAGTTGCTCGGATTAGAGTGACAACAAAAATATTGATTCTGGCAGCTGTACTGGAGGCTATGGGACATTTTTCTCAGGATGATTTTGCAGCTGAGGACACAGCTTCTCAGCAATGGAAGGAAAAGGCTTAACTTAGGGTTAGCTTGAACAAATTAATTTTATTTTTTTTAATTAAAAAGATCCAAAACTTTTCATTTTAACAAAGTTCAGATAAAAGCATGGTGTATTACTTAGGGGAAAAGAATGGGATGTGGGGTGTGTTTCTCCCATTGTGTAATCTGCAATTAGCACACCAAGCTGCATGGTACAGAAATGAGCATCCCTTTGGTGCCTAGTAGGAGCTCTAGGACAACTATGGAACTCTGCTCTCTGTTCCTTTCTGGATGAGGTCCCTCGCTATACCATATATTTCTCAATGCACGCTAATGCTCTTCCCACTATACAATGCAGTCTAGGCAATAAAGATCATGTGACAGTGAAATGTACTTTCCTACAGATTTTGACTCAAAGTAAGCAGAATCTGCCCAGGACAGGTAATGCAGTCTGATGTTGATTTTACTCTAAATACAGCCTGCCAAGTAAATAAAAGAAACTTTAACAATCAGAATTTAGCAACTAGAAATACTGACAAATTTTACCTAAATATGTAAAAGTTCAAACGTTAGTATTTCTGGGGAAACATTTTTAAAATTTGAACCTTTTATCCTGTTTTGGATGAAAATGGATGTTGAAATTTTCAACTGGAAATTTTACATTTCAGTCAAGTCTGAGCTAAACTGATGGGAAAAGAAATTGCAGATCCTGATAATGAAGATATGAGGTGATGAAAACTGGATGAAAATTTTAGTAGAGTACACAGGAAGTCTGAATGATTTAAAAATTGCAGAGGAAAGTACATCACAGCTTAGGTAATATTTTGTATGCTAGCCAAGAGAAAGAAGGGAAATGGCCAAAAATTCTCACCACTCTTGAAACTGCTCAGCAAAATCATGTTAAAAGCACTGGAGAGTGAGAGCTGTTCTGGAGAAAAGCTGATCCATGTTTCATTTAGGCTGATACTGGAATCTGGAGGAGGCTCAGAGCAGCAGGCTGGGATGTGTGATGGTGTGAAGGGAAGCTGGACTGAAAAAGGCATCTGAAGAAATCAGATATGAAGTCATGGGAGCAGGAAGAATGCCCCAGAGAGGTGGGAAAAAAAAAGTAGAAATCTGACACTACGACCCTTTCCTCCTTTCCCAGAGATCCTTCTTTAATACAGATGGGCCTGACCTTCCTCCTGGGATTTCAGCAGAGCACAGAGCAGTGTGGCATATGTGTCCTGTGGCACTTCAGAGAGATTTACACCTCTTACTGCTGTAAACACCCCCAAATATCTCAAATTCAGTTCCAAGGTTTCTGCTGAAGACAGCTGACCATGTAGCCCAATTTGATTGTCCCTTACAGATTTACTGCTCTCAATGAAAAGAGGAAACAGCTGATCTTAGATGTGTGGATGCAGCAGCCTGGGGGTGCAGCACAGTGTCGCTTGAGTGGGATTTCTTTCCCTGGGCTTTCTCATTCCCTCTCTCATGTGTCCTGGGAATGCTCTGTCCTGACCAACCCCATGGATGAACCGAAATGCTGTGAGACAAGAAAGGATATTTGCACTCGCCTGTGCACTGTTGCCCTCTGCTTCTCCAAACTGCAGGGGCCACCTTACAATAATACTTATATAGGGCTATATATTTTCTTAGCATTGTACAAATATTAACTAATTAATACCCAGGACTCCTGTCGCCCATTCTGCTAGACTGTACCAGCCTCAGGCGAGTCATTTAACCTCTGTTTGTCTTACCTCTCCCATCTGCTATGTATTGCTTTTAATTGTTCTCTGAGAAGCCAAGCAAGTTGAATGAGATCTCAGACATACAAAAATAACTTGCAAAGGATGATGTGGAATGGCCTGACTAAACTCCTTTTGGATCCTTTGTCAATTCAGGCTGTATTTTAGCATCACCAGTATGGCTAGGCTAGGCACTTGGCAGACTGTATTCAAGCGTTACTTCCAAGGGGGAAAAATGAAATTTTGAACAAATTCACTTCTAATCATTGAAGGAGAGAGAGTAGAAGAGACAGTATTTAGCATGAGAGGTGCTTTTGTGTCGAGTGGGAGGTTGCTTGACCCATGCTAGTCTACAAAGTCTACAGTTCTAAATGAGACATATGGTGTGTTTCTCCAGCATCCCTTGCTCCCTGGAGCAGAGAGTGAGAAATGTAGGCTCTGGGGAGGATGCTGATGGAGAACCAGACTCACAGTAGACCAAAGTGCTTGGTTTCTCAGATCCAAACATATCTTTGGTCCTAACCTGGCTACGCCTTGGACCCCTGAGCCTGCCCTTCATGCTTATGAGGAGCAAAGCTGATGGAATGTGGATGATCAGTGTTGTGCTCAACCCCGTGTGAGTATGGGATCTGAGTGTGAGCTTGAGGCTTTGCCACTGATCATAGATGAGTGGGGTCATGAAATCAGCCTTGCACTTTGGCCCCACTGGTCCAGAGGTGTATTTCTCCAGGACACGTGCACTGTGGCAAAGATGCGGATGGTCGGTGATCAGGTTTTCCAGGCACAGATTGCTGGGAGGAGAGGTATAACAGTGAAATACTGTCAACTGTGGTGAAGCTACTGGTGAAGACATGCCATGACTTTCCTTGCTCATGGTAGAGCACTGTGATCCCCAAAGCTCCTCTGATAGGGTTGATAGATCCTGCAATACAGAACATAAGCCCCTCTTTCTCTCTTACTTTCTCTCTCCATTCAAGACACAATGGAGGGTAACCTTTCTGATGGTAAATTGATACAGCAGCTCTGTATCACTGCGGAGTTTTCCTCTGGAAGGGACCCCGCCTGCCTGGCCCTCAAGGTTGCTTTGCACTGTTGGTTGACTTTGCTCATCATTCACAGACTGGGAGATCTAATGTGTGTCAGAAGAACCCATTAGAGTGTTATGCCACTGCTTCTTTCAAGGTAGAAATATTACAAAATGTTCCTAGCAGGTTTTTTGGTTTTTTTTTTTGTTGTTGTTGTTTTCTTCACCTGACTTTCCACTTAAATGCAGCTTGTTTCTCAGCATAGTTTTTAAAAAAGAAGGGAACTCAAGAGTCATTTATACAGGCAGTGTCAGTTTTCCAAAAACTCAGCTTTTCCAATGTGGGTATTAAGAGATAGGAAGGTAAAACTTTTCACTAAAACCCATTTTTCCCTGAATGAAATCTCTTTTCCTGACTTAAATTGCTTTAAGATATTTTTACAATTTGTATTTTTGAATGGAGGGATAAACATGTGAAACCTTGAGCCCAGCAAAGCAAAAGTACTTGTTCAACCCCTTATGTAAAAGGTTGTATTAAGGGGCAAGTTTATACACAAACACTCACAAAGCTGGTTTTACTTTCAAATGAAAATGGAAAACTGGCCCTTTTAATGTAGATTCTCTAAAATGGGTCATTGCGAGTGCACGTGTAGCATGGCAGGCTGTTCCTCGGCATAATCAATATGCATGTGAGGAAAGTTCTGAAATTGTAGCTTTCACAATGTGCTGAATTCTGGAAAGTATGGGAAGTCTGATTTTAAATCAAGGCCGACTTAGACTGTGTTTACAGCTGTTAATATAAATAAGGAAACCTAGCTACAGAACTCACAGCATGACTGCAACATCATGTCTTCGTTACACTGACTGAAAACTATGCATAATAATCAGCAGATTATTTGGCATTTAAACACAAGTATGGATTCAGTTAATATCCATCTGAAGCTCTGTCATCTTTTTGCAAATACTTAATAGTTAACTGCTGCTAATTTTTGCTTACAGCAAATCTGAAGTTGAAATGGTTGCAATTAAGCAGTAAAATACTGTAATCAAGGATCAAACTGAAAGTTAGCTCAGCTCAGTGAGTGTGCTAAGCATAGAAAGAGGAGACTGCTAGGAAGGCATGGATTAGACACACATATTGTTAAAACAGCTTTTCTTGATGTATGCAACTTTCAGGGTGCCTACTGCTCTGCGCTGGGCGAAATAAAAATATTCAGCCCTGGCATCTCTATTGGGCTGAAGGGGTTATATTCTTTTCAGACAGTGAAATAGGCTTTAGGTTTTCAAAGTGCATGGCTTCTGAAATGCTTCTATGCAAATACTGTTCGGGGAAAAAAAAAAAAAAGAAAAAGCTAGTGTACCCCCATTCCCTCTGTTCCAAACAAATAGTAAAATAGTATGGGAAGAAACAAAAAAGTAATGAGGGTATTTCAAAATGATTTCTGGCATGCACATGACCTAATTTTAAGCTTGTGGGGTTTAAAGGAGCTTTTGTTTGAATGTAACACTTTGGCAGGAAAATGAGGCTGAGCAGAGGTGTTGAAATAGCATGAGAAACCTGGAAAAACTGCCTCTGAACAGCCCTGGAGAACACATGCCATGTAGTTATATGTCCTTAGCTGGTGGATCTTTGTTCACTTTTACTCTTTCTGCTTCCCAGTGGAAACCCCACAGTTTGCAAATGCCACGTACGAATGTGACAGATGAAGGCCACAAGGTTTGCACTGTCCTACATGGGGTCATGATCCCATCATATTGTATGCATGTGCCTCATGTCACCTGTGTGAGAACCTCCTGTGTTTGTACCAACTTACCAACGAAGGCTTTGTAGGACCAAAGTCTTCTTGTATCTCAATTGTTTTCGGAGTTACTTTGCAGAGCTCACCATTAAAAACCATGCTTTTCCATGAATCCTGAGCAAAAAAAAAAAAGTATTTTCCTAGTTTTGTGGAGCCAGGCACTTCCTCTTTGCTGTCGAGCCCCCAAGCTCCATAACCACCCAAAATGTTTCAGAGACAGGGGGACGTGCTTTGCTTTGAAAGTATGGATTCAAAAACACAAGACTTTTGTAGAGATCATACTATGTCCTTTCTGGCCTCAGAAGCAGGGATCTCCATACACTCCAGCAAAGCACATCCTTTTCCCCTCTACATTTTCTTACCACAAGCATTGGCCATACTTAGTTTAGGAGCCAATTGTTCACTGATTTGAGAAATCCCTCCTGTGAAGGCTGCAACGCTACTCTAAACAAGGCTCAAGCATGACGCGTTTAAGCATGCCCCTCTAAATTGCCTACACAAACACTGTCGTACGGATCTCGCTGCCTCTCTGGGGGATGCTGATGTAAAAGTGCGGGATGGCAAGCACTGCTCTGATCCCCACTCCCGGGATGCCAGAGTCAGAAGCTGCAGCCATGTAATCATCCCTCTGCAGCGTGCACATCTGAAAGTGGTCAGTGCCCAAATTCTCTTGTGAATCCAGCTCAAAAAATGGAAACCTTTTGTTTCTGAAATAGGCAAAGCCTTGTGACTTTTCCCAATGATTTCCCCACTCCTCCCCTAAATTTTTTGGCTGAAGCCTAGTCACTAAATCTGACCCAAAAGCAAAAATAGCTTTGGCTGTCAGTGGGGAAGGAAAGGCCTGACTCTAGCATTATGTTCCAAAAATCTGGGCTTTTGTGTGAGTTTAAGTAGGGGAAGTTTCGTTTGGGATTTTAATAGTCTGTCAAACCTCATCCTATCCTAACACTGGATCATTGCTCAGAGCTGTTTCTGCTTTGGTGGTGTTGTATACCCAAGAGTTTTGACAAGATGTTAATAGTGTACTCAGTATGTACTTGGTTCACAGCAATTGTTGCTCATTGACATCTGAGCTGCTTTCTAAATGAGCCTTCCAAATAAGCTTTTCATGATTAAGATTTAAATGTTTCCCACTATAATAATTTTTTTTTCAACAGATGATTTCAATGCAAAGGAAAGATCCTTTCTGTGTCCTGACTGGCAACTAAGGTAAAGGGGGGAGAGGTTTTGGGATTTGCTTTTTAGCTTTGTTTTTAAAAGACAGCTTGATTTGACTCTTTCCATTATGAGAAGCCTCTTTTTCAAGTCCCAGAATTTCCTTTTCTAAAATTCTTTCATTCTGCAAATATCCATGTTTGGACTTTCTTAGTCAGGTTATCTGAACCAAAGTTGAAACCATATGTTTTTTAAATTTTTTAATTCTTGGGTGCATGGTCCAGCAAGGATATTGGACCTTCTATTTGGATAGTTAAGAAACTCAATGTTCATTCCCATTTCACTGGTGGAGAAGCAAGGAGTGCATCAGCATTGAGAAGAATACAGGGTGTAATCCTGAACTTTTCCTCTGGGTCAGCTGTGAACAATCTCTGATTTGTACTACTGACTTCTGTGGAGTCAATTCCAAAGAACAGTCTTAATTGGTATGAGGCAGCCATATCTGGTCTTAAAAAAAGCAGGGACAGTCTCTAAATACAGTAACGGCATCATAAATGTTGTCTCTGGGAAGGAGAGAACAAGTGTGATGAATTGAGTTAACAAGAAATGGAGCCAGCCACAATAGTTCTATGAGACCTGTTTGTGGTCTCCCTCCCAAACCATAACCAACTGCAGCCAAGCGTGACTTCACTATTGTTTTTGAGGTGGCCCTGGTGAGTTTTTTACAAGGCTAGTGATAGGATTCCTTGGCATACAGCCTGGACTCTGCTGTTCTTTCATGGGAGGGGGACTGTTGAGTTTTCTGTGCTGTCTCCTGCTGCAAAGTTGAACTCAGTTGCTGGAGCATACTGAAAGCACTCTGCGAGGAGGTTTTGTTCCCCTCTGGATGGCTGTCAAAATTAGCCATGAGCTACCCTACCACTGAGCTTGTGTGTGCATTCCACACAACCAGGACTTTGCACACATGGAGAAGTTCATCACCACAAGCACACCACTGCAGTCAGCAGCAGCTCCCATGAAGGGAAGGGTGGGATATTTTCTCTGTTGGGAATGAGAAAAGCAATGCAGGGAGACTGGCAGTGTGACCAAAACAACAAAGTCTGTGCTGGAGTACAGCTTTAAAGGCCACACATCCTTGTCTGAGTAACAGAGGACTGACAACCCTTGTACCTCCCGCTTTTCTCCTTCTTAATTCCTGGTTAAGATGGAGCCTATGGCAGCCTGAACATGGTTGGCTGTCTTGTGGAGCTCCTCCTTGGCTTGCAAACTAGAGTGGGACCTTCAAAATTAGCGATGGTTATGGGTTTTGCAGGCTTTACTGGCTAGCTCTGGTCAGCCTTAGAGGTCTGTCATTAATCCGTCACCTTGAACTGGTGACCTACTTTCAATGAAAGTGAACAGTTTATATCCGCTTACCTATTCACATGGAGCAATAAAGCCACAAAGCTTTAAAAGGAAAGGAGGCCAAGTTTCTCCTGTATCTCTGTAGATCCTGCAAATCCTTCTGTGGCTGTGAAGAGTTGATCCTGTCTCCTCTGTTGATAACAACGTGTGTGCTTATGCCATACACCCCAACCAAAGCTCCTCCGCAATTCCTGTTTATTTGACTTGCTTTACAAAGTAATGTGTCAATTTGAAAATCATTAGGTATTCCTACCAGGAGTCAAAGACCACATTCAGAGTGGATTACACGCATGTTTCTTAAAAGTGTTAATGTGCTAATCTGCTGGTTACTTGATCCAGGCAAAATGCCATGATATTCCACACGAGCAATATACCACGGTTCTTGGAGATTTCATATAAATATTACCCACTGTGTTTCCACATTTGAAGTGTTATACTTGTCTATTAAAATCAACAAGCTGGAACTAGTATCTGGAAATAAGTGATATTACTATTTTATTTATGAACTTCAGATTCAGATTCTTTTTAATAAAATACCTTACAAATAAGGAACAGAACATGAATCTTACTGTTATTTCATGTATTCCATGTAAATAATTCAACTATGCCTTGCAGCAATAAAAGCACATTATATATACTCTGCATTACCATTGTGACCAATAATGTTTGACTTACTGTACTGTATTGAGTCCAAAACCAAAACAGAGTCAGGGCAACACTGTGGCTGTTATAACAGTATGCAACAAGTAAGGCGTGCGATGAATAAGGCCTCACACTGAATAAGAGCTTGTTCATTATGAAGCCATTTGGATTATAGAGTACTCCTGACTCCGTTAAAGAGTAAAAATTCCTTATTTGTGCTCTGGAACAGGGGTGGGATGAGGCCACACAAACAGTAGCTGGCCTGTGATTTTGCAATTCACAGCATGGTCCCTGCTATTTCTTGCAAAGCAATGCATGAAGTGGAGAATACTGACTTTTGGTACAGCGGGACCCCAGCAGGGAATCTGCAGGTATTACCCGGATGTGTCCAGAACTCTCTCCAGTAGACAGCCTTCTTTCAGTTTTGTGTCTTTTCTTTTATGCTTAAGTTGAATTATCCCTTGAAGGGCTTGTCACTGTAAGGGGCAAAGCCTGTTACTGTCTCAGGGTCTGGCTCTCACTGGCTCTTCTTATCAAAGGGAGCACAATGACAGCTGTTAGGCTGCAGGGGGCTACAGCACTGTACAGTCTCTGGCAGGGAGAAACCTTCCTGCCAGTCTACGTGGTACCAATGGGAATGATTTTTTTTCTTTCTTCTGTTTGCTCTCATGCAATCTAGCTCAAGGTAAAAAGAGACCTGTATAGTTTCCAGCTCAGACTCAGATACTTTTCTGTAGGATTTGGCATTTTTTTTTCAGCAAGGTTTCAGCGGGGCTGAATGCAGGTGCAGATACACCAATACCTCTCAGCCTTACTATGAGGGGTGAAATTTATGTTGGTTAATAGTAATGGGGGGAGTGTTTCTGGGGTTATTCACCTCCTGCTAAACTGGTAAGCTAACACACACTCTATGCTGTCTTTTCCTTCTTTTCACTTTTTCCAGAATCTTATTTTTTCTTTTTATTGAACTGCCAGAGGAAAAAAAAAATATTCTATTTGATTTAAACTTTCTTCAAATATTTTTTCAGATCAATTCCAACTTGCTCTTCTCCCAGTGGTTAGGCCACTGAACTAGAAAACCTCACATTTTCTCAGGTCTACTTCATCGAGTACTACTATACATATACCCATCATTTAAGGCTTAAGTAGAAGTTGACTTATATGCATTCCTTGGGTATACATTTCACTCTGTATGGCTGCCAGAAACTTACATTCATCTTATAAAGAGTATCACATGAGCCATAAGGAGACAATAGGCCATATATCCCTGTATTCAGTGATAGAGGCTTGGGCCTGCCCATCTGCCATCTCTTGATGCAACCCCTGCTACAGCTGAACTTTAACAAGTGTCTTTTATTCAGAGCTTATTCAGACTGGACATGGGATAAGAGTTAGACTAGAAAACCACCTTCAATATAGAGACAGATATGCAGCTAATGATGTCACAGTTGGTAAGACATCAGGCTTAGGGGATTGATAGTGGCATACAAAGCCTTTTGGATCATATTTTGCTCAAGATGCCAGTACTTAGAGTAGAAAATTACTGTCTGAGATCCGTCTGTGACATCTGGCAAATGTAATGCAGTCTTATTTTCTTTCCAGGAACATCAAGGTTCTGCAGTGTTTGACCAACATTGCTAGCCCTGCTGGTAGTCTAGGCTGCCACCATGAAAATACTCAGCCACTGGATCCCTGGCACACATGCTCCTCTTCTTTCTGCTCATGCCAATGGCCCAGGCTCGTTTTCTCTGCAACTACTGTAGCTCTTGGTTTTGGCACCTAAGTAGCAAGTCTGGTAGGATACTTGCCTGCGTGATGGAAGTGACTCAGCTCATGAAAGAAAGAGGTGTGCTGGTCTGTCTGCAGGGATTACGGGAAGGAGCCTTTGGTGTCGCATTCCTTGACGAGGCATGTCATGCAAATGTCTCAAACTAGGTGAGGAGAATCCAGATCTTTGTCTGCATAGCTTCAAAGTCAAGAGTTTTTCATGAGCACTGAATTTTTTAAAAGACACGGGGACACAGGTACAGCCAGACTGCAAATTCAGCAACAGAAGAAGTGGATTTTTTAACTCATTTTAGTATCACAGAATCACAGAATATGCCAAGTTGGAAGGGACACACAAGGATCATCAAGTCCAACTCCTGTCCCTGCACAGGACCATCCACAAGAGTCACACCATGTGCCTGAGAGTATCATCCAAATACTTCTTGAACTCTGTCAGGCTTGGTGCTGTGACCATAATGCGAGGGATAATTACGGACACCACTAGCTGACCGATATGATCAAGGTAATGCCGTTTATTGTTGTGAAAACACCCCTTAAATAACCCAGATAGCACACACACTGCACGCAGTGCAAACCACCCTGTGACTGGTTAATGCGAATAACACACAACTCTATTGGTGTAAAATAAAGGTCTCGTGATCTCTCTCTGTAGCCACTGTTTTTCAATCTTCTGCTGCAGCTTCTCTAAGTTTACATTCTTCTCCCCGTTGATCTCCACAGAGGCTTCTTAAAAGTAGCTTTTCACTGCAGTCTTAAAGGCCTCGCAGCATAACTGCATCCAAAGTTCTAGGGTCACTCAAATGTCCATTTTCTGCAAGAAATTTCCCAACATGACCACTTCCCTAGGGAGCCTGTTCCAGTCCCCAAACACCTTCTGGGTGAGGAACCTTTTTCTAATATCCAACCTAAACCTCCCCTGACACAACTTCAGGCCATTCCCTCAAGTCCTTTCACTTGTCACCACGAAGAAGAGATCAGTGCCTGCCACTCTTCTTTCCCTTGCGAGGAAGTTGTAGACTGTGATGAGGTGTCCCCTCAGTCTCCTCTTCTCCAGTCTGAACAGACCACGTGGCTTCAGCCACTCCTCATACGGCTTCCCCTCAAGACTCTTCGCTATCTTTGTTGCCCTCCTTTGGGTGCTCTCTGCTCTTATTCATGGAGGACCCTATGCTCCAGTAAGAGCAACCCATATTTTCTTGATATTCTCCCTTTGTGCAGTCCTCTGTGTACCCAACTGTTCTTTGGATACAAAATGGGAAAAGCTCTCCAGGCTCTGACTTAGATGGTGTTAGAATTCAGCTCTCTTGAGGAAAAAAATTAAATAGCCACACACACACTAAAATGGTAACACAGCAAATCAGTCAAAGCTCGTCAGCATGTAACCAAGGCTGCATTGTTCTTCCCTTCATCCCTGCCAATAATTTTTGGGTCTAAGGGTACTCTGCTATAATTCATTTCCTGTGCTTAACAAATTCTGTCCAGGATGCCAGAATATCTAAATCTGATAATTACTTCCGCTGTCCCACTTGGCGCAGCTCACCGCTATCTGTTTAAGCTCCCAGTTAAATCTTGCAGTAGAGAAGCGATGCTAGCATTGGTTTAGGGCATCACTAAAGTCAAGTAGAAGGCAGCTTTGCAGGATCCCTTGGAATGATGATGTCAAGGCAGCAGCCTCACTCAAAGCCTGTCACTAACAGAAACGTTTCTGCCATGGTTGTTTTTAGTTAATATCTATTTCTGCACATCTGAGACTTGGACTGGCTTTCCAGGGCCATTGGAGTGAAATGCTCGGGGAAAAAAATGTTTTAAGACCTTCTAGGTTGTGTGAGAGGATTACTGAGTAATCAGAAATATGTTGCAATCCAGGTGAGATAAAAACAAATTTTCACACAGGTATTACTCCTTAATGATGATGTCCATTCCCTGCAGCTATTCAATATTTAGTTTCAATATGTAGGCCTCTTAAATTGATACAGCATAATCCTGGAGCTATCCTGTCTCTAATCCTATAGCAATACATTTTGTCATTTCAAAAAATGGTCTCTCTCCTTTTCTTTTTGTTTGTCCCAAAGGCAAAGTCATGTCATGCTTCTGGAATGTGTCTATTGCAGCCAAAAGAGGAAATCCAACTAACCAGAATGTTATCAACAATTAACAAAATAGTTTAATGATTTTTTCAGCATTTTTGAAAAAAGAAAATAAAACACCGGGTCCAACTAAGTCCATTTAGCTGCATTAGACTCTGGTATTCTGCCAATATTCTTTATAACAGAGATTTAGAAGTTAATAGTATTGGAGATTAGAAATTGGTGTCAGTTACAGAACTGTGCAAAGTGATTTCTTTGCATTAAGACATAACAGCTGAAATGAATAAAATACGTTTCTTTCTTTTTTTCTTTCTTTTTTCTTTTCATTTAGCTGTAATTGCAGTTTTGGCATGCTGACCAAATCTCTTTGTCCTGGCAGGATGGCCCCATTCCTCATTCAAAGAATACCAGAAAAAAAATTTAAAAAAAGAATGGATATCATAATTTATCCTGAATAAAACCCCAACTCAACAAAACCACCAGTGCTTTTACGTCCTTTACATATAATGCAAAAAACCTTGCTTAAAAAGCAAACAAAAATACAGAGGCTCTTGGTCTGCCTCAGCAGAAGAGCTGAACCTGCTTCTGGCAGACTCACAGCTGGTGAAGGCTGTTGTCTGCCCTCTGGCCTTGAGTGGCCACATTATACCCTCAGAACTGGGACTCTTGCCTGCCAAAACCATTGCCACTGTCCTGAGATGCTTTGGTGGTACCAGATGCGGTCCTTGATCTTCCTCGCTTGAACCTGGAGCAGAATCTGCCCTGGCTGCCTGCAGGCACAGCTGAACATGCCTGCTCCTCCAGCTGGGTTTGTAGGAACCAATGCCAGCCATGACCCACGTGTGAGGGAAAGCTTCGCAGCCACTTGTGAAGAGAGAGGCATAAAGACCTGTGTAGGTTTGTTTCCATGATCTCCTATAGCACTTCACAGCTATAGCTAAAAATACTACATAGCAACCTTTAGAGTTGCCTAAAAGCTCTTAATTAAAGTTGCTGGGGGAACAGAAAGGGGTGGAATCACAGAAACCCCATTGATTAGGTTCAATAGGGCCTTGTTTTTTTTTTAAATGGAGTTTGGGGCCCCAGAGTAACCCTTTAAACAGATCTTTGTCAAATACCTCAGTGATTCAGCACGTGCCATTCCACATTGAGGATTTATTACAAACTTAATAATATAAGTAATTTTAATAGACTGAGCGTGTGCACATGTGTGTGTGTGCATGCATGCTCATAAGGGGTTATGGTTTTCCAACTACTAATTTCCTTGCAAATTAAAATGGTAATATTTGACACACACTTGAAAGCCCCCCAACAACGCACAAAGTTGAGTCTTTAGCACACAGGGAAAGTACAGAAAACTTGCCAACATCACTGATTTCAGTTTTATATAACCAATAGCTTATAAACACTTAATTGGAATCTGTGCAAAAATGTGTTTCTGGGGTGAAACCACCTGCCACGTCCGGATGCAAATAAATGCTACCTGCTGAGGATCAGCCTCTGACAAACATGTGGGCAAATCAATTCTTAGTCCGGCAAAGTGCCACCTGACAACAGAGTGAGACTTGTCTCACCAAGGAATGCCGGGTTTGGATTACAGATAAAAAGAAGTCTATGCTGTAGCAGATGCAGCTTTAGTCTAGATAGTAGTGTTTTTAGTGGCTGTTGAACGAGGGCTGTCTCTTATCAGGAGAGCATTCATTAACCATTATTATTTACTAGTAATATCAGGCAGGGCAAGATGGAAAAACTGTATTTATTTAGGAAAAATAGCAACAGTAATGTGACATTGGTGAGTTCTTAATGGGCAAGTAAAGCATGCTTCATATGTTATAAAGGGTTTTATGATCAGAAATTGATTTAAACGCTAATCTTTGAGTAAGACCCTGTGGCACAAAACCTAACAGCCATGAGAAGGCCCCTTGTGCACATGAGCAGCTTTACACAGATGTGCATGCAGGAACCACTGGCAAGGGACAGACCCTTCATGCCCCAGTTGGCTTTCTGACAACAGGCAGGACCATCCTGGCAAGATATGACAGGGCCTTTAGTGAGGACCCTCTAGAGAATGTCCTTGCAGGACTTGCTTGGGAACATATCTCAGACCAGGATGGCCCTGCAGGAGGAAGATCATCATCTGCTGCCGTTCCCTAAATCAGATCCATAACAATGTTACCAGAAAGTCACGTTAGGGAGCACTTTGTATCTTGGAGGTGTTTGGAATGTTGTGATTACAAAATAGATTCTGATTTTTATCAACTAGATCCAGATTTATCTTCGCATTATTCAGTAGGAAAACAAATACTATTTTTATGATGCAGTACATAGGTTTTCTGGGAAGTTTATAAGTCAACTTTGGAGCTAAGTATGATTTTCAGGAGTGATGAAACTACAGTGGGAGTAACCATGAATAAGGCAGTATTTGATTTACAAACCCGTTTAGACAGAAGAGTCGCTCCTCAGCTGCACTGTAGGACAATGCAGCCCTTGGCCACGGTGAGCTGCATGGGGCCCTGTGCAGTGAGCTTTCTGTTACTTGCCAAAGAAAACCTTTGCCTGCTCTGAGACAGCCAGCAACCTGGGCTCCTCAGAGATCAATTCACTCTAGCGCTGAGAAGTGAACAACAGCAGAAGGTGGGAACGTGGCAAAAGCTTCTGTGGAGGGTTTGATGCTCATGGCCTGAAGAAATGCTGATTCTTTTGAAGAGCACCAGGACCAAAGGGAAGTACTTGGAACCCCTGGCCAGACTCATCTTTGCCTTGCAAATGGCTTTGAAGGCAATGATCATAAGCCTGATGAGCATGCATCAAATCCTGATCTGTGAGTCCACGTGAGAACATTTTTCATAAGCCCAGAACTGCAGAAAACCCAAATGTAAACCTCCTAACACGACGGCCCTCAATCTCCAAGTGATTGCCATGTCCTTACTCCCCATCAGTGCCACTCAGGTCAAGGGAAGGAATAGCACCTGGGCCAGGGAGGAAGGTGGGAATGCGGCAGTCTGGACATAGGATGGCTTAAGCTTCTCCAGAAAATCACCCCCTACTAAAACAGGAGACAGAGTAACCTTAGAGGTGCGCCCCTGGCACCTGCTTAAATATGGGATGAAAACTCACTGGAAGACAGTCTCTGTCCCCTTTGACCATTAGCTATTTTATCCCAGTTACATTTTCTGCTATACTAATGCAAACTTTATTTAATTACATGAGAATAATATCAAAACAATAAATTCACTGTCTGAAAAAAAAAAAAAAAGAGGTGTTTTTCTACTTGGTATGAAATACCATGAAATTTAAACTATTGAAGTTTTGTTCTTATTTGGAATGAAACAAGCCTGAACATGTCAAAATATATCCAGAAATGGTAATTTCATTTATTTTACCAGCTGTATTGCCAATGCTAGCTATTTCTCTGGAAATACTCAGAATATTTTTTGTAGTTCTGTTAAGATCCTGCATATCTTTTCTCCAACACAAATTTTTTTAGCTTAACTGGGTGCAGAGAAGAAATAAAAAATATATCATCCCCCTGTGAGTGCAAATCAAGACAGTTAGGAAACTCTGCTTTTACGTGCATATTAACAGTAATTTCTGGGACAGCCTCTTGGCTTTGTGAGGCTTGTTACATGGTTTTTAAACATTTACAATTGTTTTCTTCTGCTCCAGACAATAGCAATGTCACAGGGAAGTCATAGGGTTTGCCCAACAAAACCACCTTTGCCACAGGAGCAAAAGGTTATTAGTGAGTTTGTGAAAGTACCAGGAGGCTGACAGTTACGTGGATGTTTTGTGTTAAGAAATCTCGATATTTTGGCTGCTATCTGCTCAGAATTTTCTGCATTGTATTCCAGCCACCAAAACAGTATTTTGCACATTTTCTGGGTTTTGCTTCAGAGATGTCATCTTCCTGATAGTCTTTATGTCAATCTCTTAGGCAATGCACAGCCCCTGAAGGTCTCATGATATGTTCTGCATTTCCACAGTCTCATGACATGTGGCATGTTCAAGGTAGACCAAAAGGTAAGGGAAGAAAGTGGCTCATGGTGCTTTTCCTGCTATCAAGTGTGAGCAGGACTCTCAGAGGGGGTTTGGAGCTCCCCTCAATGACTGGGTGTGTGGGATGCCAAGTGGAAGGGGTGAGACAAGGACTTGGCTGTAGTCTTCAGTCTGGAGGGGAGTGGTAATGGATGTGGGAGAGGGCCTGGGATGGACAAGAAGTGCGCAGACACCCAGGCTGCAACAGAAACCTTGGCTTCTCCATCCAAGGTTTGGGAGAAGGAGAAAGGACTGGAATTCACTTTCGTTGCAAATCTTGCTTTGCATGAAAGCCAAACCCCTGATCCCTGAGGTGTTGAGGGGGCTGAGCTGAGGTGAGAAGAGAGGTTGAGGTGTGAGTGGATCTCCTCATCCTTGCTTGCTGTCTCTCTCATGTAATATTTCCAGATTGGTTTTACTCTGCTTGCCCAGGGTAGTTTAAGAATTTCCCCCAAGCAAAAATTAGGGAGGCACCAACATGGCAACTGAGTCCTCGTGCCATGGACTCTGTTTTAATATCTCTGGTTTGCTATATAAACTGAGGGCTGAGCCCATAAGGCTTTTTCAGACATCATGGCCAGTCTCGTGGTAAGAAACCTAGCTTCACTCACTACTTGAAGAATCCTTTATATTTTGGGCTTCACACAGAGTAAACTTGGGATTAGATGTATCAGGCAGTGCAAATGCATGAACTTGTAATGTGTCAGCTCAGGTCCCAGATAATCCCAACAGGTGCAATGCAGACATACTGCACATTAAAGATTTGTTGCGGGGATGAGGATAAAAATAGCAAGGAGCTGGGAGAAAAAGTACATTTTAAAAGCAATTTTCCTACTCACAGAAATGTTGTAGTTGCAAACAAATTTCTCTCTCGCAGAAGAACCACATGCACTATTTTATTTATGCTCATATGCAGTTTGGAGGAGAGTCTCAAATATGCCGATCCAGCATTGTTGGATTTAAAGAAATTAATAAAAACAACTCCAAGCAGCTGGTTGAAACAATTATGCTTTTCACAGAAAGCCTTGCAGACTGCACAGAAAGTTATGAAAATAATCCTTTCAATTAGTGTGTGGTCAGTGCACCTGCAAAGGAGACTTGTCCAAGTAAAAGTATCAACTAGTGTCAATGAGAACAATTCATGAATTCATCACGAGGGCCTTTTTCTATTACCACATTTACACAGATGTGAATCCCTGGGGTGCAGACACCAGAAGGGTAACTCTACTGTAATCCAAAGAGCATGAGAAACATGAGCTCAGATCAGGAAAGCTATTAATTTTTGTGTATATTTGACTTCAGCATCTTTTCCCCTCTTGCACACACTGCATTTAATAATCATATCTATCTACCTTCCCTGCACTTCCCAGCTCCCTAGCAAGAAATAACATATTATTCCTGTTGAAAAATTACATCATCTAAAGGACTCTAGAAGACCAAAAGGATTTGCAGCTCTGTAATTTTATCACCTGTACTGTAGCTGTAAATGAGCTCATCAAGCTGGTAGAATAACATTCATATTATAATCCAGTTTTAACCCACTGGTGCTGGGTGCGTGCAGCAGATTATATATTGCCCAAAGGGCCACACAGCAGAGTGACATTAAAGGGGAACAAGTGAATAATTTGAAGAAAAGTACTGAAAGAATGAAAAGTCCTGAAGAAATGACAGCTGAGATTAAAGTGGAAGTTGCATGATGTGTATGATATGTCTTCATTGTCTTATTCTTCCACAATTTTCTCTTGCAATTATTTAAGAAACTCATGTTTCTGTGTTAACAGAAGCTTGCATCAAATGATAACAACTCCATGAATTTGATCTACAAAATAAAGGAAATCACCAAGTTAATAGCTCAATAAGCATGCAATAAAGTCCTGAAACAATATAAAACATAAAGGACAGAGGAGGGGAAGACTGTGATGTTTATCAGCAGCTTATGGGCAGAGGACATTATTTTAATTAAAGTATGTATTTATTGACTTCTTCTGTATCTGAGTATAATATTCTAGTGTTTGCAGCATAAAGAAGTAAGGGCCAGCAGGGTGTATGTCAAAAAGCCAGGGCACAAAGGGATTACTCTGATATCAAAGACCTCTGCACACTTTGAACATTTAGATAAACATTAGTTTATCCAAATTGCTTTAACAGCTTTTCCCAGTGAAAAACAACACTGACAGTGGTGAGACTTTGCAAAAAGCGCTGTTCTTTAGATTTAGCTACTATTAGTACATTTTCTTTTTAATTTTTTTTTATGAATTACTAAGAAAAATGCCTCATATGGTATGGTACATGCTTCCTCATGGCCTCTTTATTGTAGTCCATGAAAAAAAAAAAAAGCAAACAGAAGTATTTATTTGCAATGTATTCTATGTTGTATGATGAGACCAGGGAGAAAGCCCTGTCCAGCTGTAACGCCCATGATTGAGCTGTGCCCTGGGACTTGCTGCACATAAACACAGGAGTCAAGGAAGCTGCAGAGCTGCTGGATGTCAGTGACACCCCTGATATTGGAAAATTGACTCCATCTCCAGGGAAGGGGTGGGATGTAGCAGGACCTCACTGTCCATCTCCTAGTGAGCAGTGTGCATGCTAGCCAAGGTCGAGGTGGTGGGAGTATGTAAACCACAATGTTTTGAACTGTTAAATGTAGAAAGCACTGGTAACAACATGGTGAAGCAAATCCCTGCTTCACAACTCCAGGGAATGGAATTTAATGTATCTCCATCATCATGAAGGAGACTGGACCTGCTGGTACCTGCTGGCCAAACCAGGAAATTGAGACATTAAAATCTTGTCTTAGAGCATTTTGCCTTCAGTCAGTAGGATTCAGGAGTGTTAATGACAGTAGGGTTTGATCCAGAGGTTTTATTTCCCTACTTGTCTTTTGCTGGAAAAGAGGCCCAGTTTCACAGTGCTTTGTCCCTGGAGAAGTCATTTGCACCTATGCAACATGTAGGCAGCCCTGCCAAATTGCAGGGAGAAGTGTGTGCAATGCCAAACAGGCCTTGCTGATTTCTTATTTAGTAATCACATCTTAGCACATTTTTCCTTCCTTCTCTGTGATGTGTCTATTGAGCTCGTTTGAAAGGGGCACTTTGCAGCATTCAAAAGCACATCCTCGCAGATGCACACAGTCCTGCAAGGGCCAAGAGCAGAACTCATCAGAGAAGCCAAAGCACAATATTTGCTTCCAAAGCACGCTGGCAAGCAATTTCTCATGGATTTCAACAAAAGATGGGATTTAACCTATCATCCTCCCTCCCCAAGATTGCCATTAAGGCTCAGGCCATTGGGGAAATGGTGAGTGCTTCCAGACTGTTAATCACTGTGTGTTTACAGACTTGGAAGCCAGAACTTAAGATCCTTGGAAATCCAAACCTCAACATTTCTAGGCCTGATTCTGTATTGTTTTGTCCCCAGAGCAGAAACCTGCCGTGGTGATTTGGCAGGGCTTTCCACCCCTGCCGCGCAGGTGCGAATGGCTGCTCTGCTGGGGAGCGTCAGGAGGAACCAAACCCTCTGTAGCCCAGCCAAGGTGAGCACGATTGCAGCCGCTGGAGATGAGAGCTGAAAGAGCTGTTCCATACGTGACCTCCTTTCATCGCCCTTTCGCAGCCATCTCGGGGAGCTGACTGCTGGGCTGAGATAGCTTTACACTTTTTCTTTACAGCTGGCTGGAAGGGTTTGGCTTTTTTTACCTTGGTTTTTTGGGGGGGAGGGTTTTGTTGTTTTTTTTTTCCAATGAAATGAAGAACCATGGAAATCTACACCTTTTCAGAGGAGATGTGGCAAACAGATTTTTAAGTGTATCACTGCAGTTTTCCGAGCATTTTATTTCAGCATTGAAAGAAACTCCAGCTGGCCCTATTGTTTGACATCTACTCTCTTTTCAAATTTCAAATTGGATATAGTTCTTTTTTTGTAAGGCAATATTCTGAACATACTGAAATCTGTAAATGACTTAAGACAACCGAGACAGTGTGGTTGAGGGGAAAGCTGACACCTCTTACCCATAGGCTCTTCTGACTGTCC
Organism: Grallaria varia; assembly: GCA_013396735.1. Lineage (NCBI taxonomy): Eukaryota > Metazoa > Chordata > Aves > Passeriformes > Formicariidae > Grallaria > Grallaria varia. Next base: position 161,276 of record VWZG01006618.1, read on the forward strand.
ACAGAACTGCACTCCTACTAAGAAAATTTCCCTTACTTATGAAAAGTCCTGGAAAAAAATAACAAAAAATAACTTTATCCATTTTCTTAATTTAGTTGTACAGAGTTGGTAATTTTTTTTATTTGTATAACTGTGTTCTGTAAGTGTTCAGTACAACAATTTGCCTGAGATGAAAATTCATGTCATTCTGATGCCTTAATGGGACATTATCTGTCCTCAAAGATTGCTACTGGATTATTTACTTTTGCAAAAAATCAGATCTGAGAAAAATAAAATGAAATCTACTGTACATGCTGGGGACTGTGTATGTAATCCAGAAAGTCCTACAGAAGCACAAGTTTATCATTTTAGTGACTGAATGGAAAGTTCAACACTGATTTCAGGTAAAACTGAACTGAATTCAGCTTCTCCTCAAACCAGAAAATGTCAAAATACAAATTTGACCTTTCCCAAACCATTTCCCCTCTTTCTCCTCATTTGCTTTCCAGCACCTAGAAGTCAATGCTCTGTGCTGGATTTGATCTTACCTCACAAGTAGTTTTTAGGGACCTGAAATGGTACCGTTTGGTGAATACTGTGAATCCTGCCCAGCTCTGGAGGCACTGCAGCTTGTCCATGGCTAGGTACAGGTGATGGGCAGAGGAGGATGTGTCCCTTCCTCACCACTGGGCACAGCATGGCAGCCTGGCTTGTCAGCATCACCATCTGCAGCTGCAACGCAGCTGTGTCTCAACCCTAGACACACTGGAGCAAGGGTCCACCTCCTCCTCCTTCTCCCTGCCAGCATCCCTCTCCACTGGGTGGGCACGGGGAGCTTGGTTCAATTTCTGCTGTAACAGGGGCAGGAGGCTGCAGCAAGTCCCTGCTTTAGGAAGGGGCCACAGGTCAGGTCCTGCAGCTGCCGTAAATAGTTGCAGCACTATTTAATTCAATGCAGCCTTTATTTATATCAGCTGATCTGGCCCCAATTCTCCTGTTTTCCTGTGCTTATTTCCTTTAAGGTATATTTTTATAGCCTTGTAAAACACCCCTGTATATTCCTGTATAAGCTAGTAAAGATATAAGCACAATGTGATTCTGTGGTTGTTATTACAGCAGTGCTTGAAAAGGGACCCCAGCATGCCAGGCTCTGTGTGGCTCTCTGAGTGACAGGGAGTTCATGTCCAAAATAGGTAGGGCAAGCAGCAGGGAGAGACAGGAGGCAATGGGAACAAAAGAGGTTGGCCCAGCCAGGAAAGGAGAGACAAGGCAGCAGGAGCTGGGGGCCAAAAGGAATGAAAGCGTAGATGGGGAGCCATGTGCTGGAGGGGAAGATGGGCTTTGGAACAAGCAGCAATGAAAGACCGAATATGGCTGGCAAAAACTCTGCAGAATATTCTGGCATCTGAGCCAGCTGCTCCTGCAGCTGTTCTGCCTGTGCTTGCCTTCGACAGGTTTCTTCCTGCCTTTCTCTTCCCAAGGCAGGTGGTGGTGGGAATGGGGCATAACAGGAGGAGAGGAGCATGGCAAGAGCATACACTCCTCCCTGAGAGGCCACAGGCACATCTCCCTGCAAATCTCTGGGTTCAGCCACTGAAGAGAGGAAGAGGGCTCTTCAGAGTCCCAAATTCCCTCCTTGTCCTTCTCTATCCTCTTAAACACTTTTAAAGCTTCCTGGGGCTACCCAGCTGCCTGAGTAAAGTACTGGAAACAAATCCTGACAGACATATTGGTGACTGTGGGCAGTTTGATCCATGTGCCCTCCTGAGGGAAGCCTTTCTTCAAACCAAAAGAAAAGAAGAATATGCAGCAAAACAATCACTCTGAGCCTCTCAGTGTTCAGAAGGAAAGACTTAGCTCAGGCAAGTTGGGCAGGATAAGCAGAAGAGCAGGAGGAGAATTTCTTTTAACATGTTTTGGCTGTGGTGCAGTCATAGGCACCACACCAGCCTCCCAGCCCCAGGACTGCCCAAAGAGAAAAATGCCACAGGGGTCTCTACAAATATTCCTGCTCACAGTCTGGCGCTGATGACAGTTTTCTGTGGCCTCTCTGGAGGGCAGGACTGCTCTTTCAACAGACTCTGGCAAATGGTGAAGGGCCCAAGCTCCTCTCTGGGCAGCAATGTCCACCAAGGTTGCTTTCTCTGTTTAACTGGAGTCCAAGCTACACCCTGAGCATGGAGTTTCACTGCCATACATGACTAAAGCACAGCTGTGTCCAGACCTAGGACACTTCCTTCAGAAGAGAGGGAAAAGAGAGGAAACGTTCTGCAGCAAGACCAACACAATAAAATTATAAATGACAGATGTGAAGGAATTTCAGAAATAAACACATATTGAATGCAGAGAAAATATTTTGGAATAAAGACTGCTTATGAATAAGAGAAAGTTAAAGGTAGTGGCTGAAGAGAAAAAAATCCAAGATGAAAGTGAGTAATGTGAATAAAAGGAAAACAGGAAATCAGTTCTGCTATACAGAAGACTTCTAGTTGCTCAGTAGTAATCTGTGACTACTCTAAGCACTGTGCCTAGAGTTGCAGGTTTGAATCTGAGTAAGGTCAGGAACAACAGATCACAGGACAGACAGAAGGAGCTGTGGTATAAAGAGAAAAGATGTTTGTTTCTCTTGGCAAAACACATTCAAGAGCCTCAGGGTAAGAGATTTCTATGTGAACAAAAGGAGAATGTTGTGCTTCTGCTCCACCTGCACTCAGAGGAGTCCGTAAGACCATTAGTTTTGGCCATGCAGCAGCCATGGCATAGCACTGTACTAGGCTTGAATGGATGTATATACATACTCTGAGTAGGACTTACTCTTTCAGGCTCTAGGCCAGATTAATGTGATTGTGTCTTGCAGAAAACTCACTGAGTTATTTCATGAACACAGTGCAAGCAAGTCTGCCTAGGCCTGGATATGTCAGCCTACTGAGACTGGATATTAAAACATAGAATCACTGTAGTATCTGCTGTCGACTTTAAGGAAATGGCTTTTTCTTCTTTGTTCAGATGTATTTCACTGCAGGCTTGTATATTGGGGTATTACCAAGCATAGACCTATACAAGAAGAGATTTCACTTGTTCCATCAGAAAGATGTTGCCTAACCTTTTTTTCAAGTAGCACCAGCTCTGAACAAGCTCTGATGGTAAGAGGATTCACAGGTCTGCTAGGGAATTTTTAATTGAAACAAATCAGACTCATGGATCTCCAGGGCTGGTGGAATGCCAAAGATCATTCCAACCCAGAAACTGCCTTTTCTGGGTTCCTTCAGTCTGGAGATGCTTTACTGTGCATGGACAAACCCAGAATCCTGCATCCTTTTCTCCGGCACCTCCCAGGCGTACAGCCTGCACGCTGCCTGCTGCCAGTCTCTCCCTTACAGCCTCTCCTTCTGGCAAGAGAGGGAAAGCAGATACAGGGGACAGAGGAAAAGCAGAGCAAAGGCATGTAAGTAAGTGGCAGGGCCATCACTCCCCATCACCAAGGCTGAAGTGCTCACTTGGTGTGAGCCTCGTCTGAGACTCTGCAACAGCAGTGCTTGAAGGAGCTGCTACTCCATTATTCCCATTTACCTCTTGGCCATTTTAACAATTTTGATTATTCCAGGCAACTACCTGTCTCATTTACATTGCATGCTTCCCATTTAAGTGTAGGACATCACAAGAGGACTAAAACAAGTCAGTGAACAGATGATGATGTGCATGGAAAAGGATGATTTCAATTTATACCTTCTTCAGCTGGGACGTACCTTTCAGAATTGTAAACAAGGGATGTAGAACCAAAGACAGGTGGCTACATTTAGCCCAAGTAATTTACTAACCTCATGCCTTTTCCTTTTTTTTTCCCCTCTGGCATCTCAAGCATATTCCACCAGGGAATCCTATAGGTTGTCAATCATCTAATGAATTTATTTGAATAAACATCTTATGTCAACCTGAGAACCAAAAGAAAAGGATCCTAGCTCAGGAGAATAAAGTGCAAAAAGTACGTAGAGGACCTTTCAACAGTAGTAAAAATCAGCTCTCTTGAACAAAATTGTAAGGCTCCAATAATAGACCTTGATGACAAGTGGAATTAAATAGAACATGAGTGATGAAACCCTGTAATGTTTATGGTGAGGTATTCCAGACAGCTGATTATTAACTGTTACCAAAACAGTATCTTGGCAGTAGATGTGCAGTAACCAGGATGGAGACTGGTAGCCAGTTTAAATTACTGGTAAATATCTGTTATAAGTTTCAAAGAATCCTTCTAACACAATGAAATAATAGCATGCAATCAGTATTTGCGTGTGTGGGTGAATAGTGTCTGACATCATATTCAGAGGAGGGAAAGGGATTATTTCCCATTTCATTCTGACTTGCTATCATATTGCTGTGTCAAGTTTCACAGCAAATACCTAAGGAGTAGGTCTGGGACTTGTGTTGTTTTTAGCTAAGCAGCCATGCACATACCATGTCACACCCTGCCTAAAAAAAAAGAAAAGAAATGGAAAAAAAAAAGAGATGATTTTTGCTCCCTGACACACCTGGAAATAAAACATCAACAATCCCTAGATGTAACTCATTCACTGATTCCACCCTGACTGAGACACCCAAATCCAGCCTCTCCCTTGGCCAGCAGCAGTGACGCCTGCCAGGCTCAGGACTAAGTACTGAAGAAGCCCTTTGGGACCAGGAACACCTACACCTTAGCTAGGCAGGCGCAATTTATAAAAGCCTTCATCTACTCAAATGATCTGTTTCTGACCCATCACAGATCCCAAGCACCATCACCACCTGCTGCAGGAGACTGCTGTTTATGTTGCTTACTGACAGGCTGCTCTTGTAAAGGCTTGGGAGTCCTCAGGGAAATGGATAGAAATTTCCAGGTCTTGTCACCCGGCTACAAAACAGTGTTTGACTCACATGTGTGCTGCACTGTGCCTTAAGTACCCTGTTGCCTTAGCCTTTGCAATGCTTGGAGCCTGTGGTCTGCAGCTCCAAACCCTTTTCCCGAAGTAGATGAGGCAGTGTTTTCCAGAGTCTTTTTGGCAGTACTCTTCTTTAATTGTTTTTATGCTGTTGTTCTTCTGCTGTTGTTTTCATGGGTCTGCACCTGCAAATCCTGGCAGTGTTGTCAAGACAGGGCCTCATGGGAAACAGCTCCCACTACTGTGGGATTTGACCTCCTTCTCCCCCTCCTTCTTTGTTTCTTGGTTTGTAAATTTTAGATTATATTAGACAAAACCAAATATAGTCCACAGGAACTTTAACAATAATAAAAATAGCAGTAATAATCAATAATAATAATAACAAATACTCAGTAAATGTTATCCAGTAGTATCTATACACACCAAAACATAATCACAAAATCACAGAATATGCCAAGTTGGAAGAGACCCACAGGTTCATCAAGTTCAGGTCCTGGCTCTGCACAAGACCATCCACAAGAGTCACACCATGTGCCTGAGAGTATCATCCAAATACTTCTGTAACTCTGTCAGGCTCAGTGCTGTGATCAGTTCCCTGGGGAGCCTGTTCCAGTGCCCAACCACCATCTGGGTGAAGAACCTCTTTCTAATATACAACTCAATCCTCTCCCAACACAACTTCAGGCCCTTCCCTCAGGTCCTTTCGCTGGTCACCACACAGAAGAGATCAGTGCCTGCCCCTCCTGTTCCCTGCAATTGTAGCTGCAATGAGGTGTCCCCTCAGTCTCCTCTTCTCCAGGCTGAACAGACCAAGTGCCCTCAGCCACTCTTCATCTGGCTTCCCCTCAAGGCCCTTCACCATCTTCATTGCCCTTGTTTGGATGCTGTCTAATACCTGAATATCTTATATTGCTGTGCCCAAAACTGCACACAATATTCAAGGTGAGGCCACCCCAATGCAGAGCAGAGCAGGACAATCCCCTCCCTCGCCTGGCTGGTGATGCTGTGCCTCTTGGCTCTCAGGACACAGTTGGCCCTCCTGGCTGCCAGGGCACTGCTGACTCATATTCAACTGGCCATTGACCAGGACTCTCAGGTCTCTTTCCATGGCACTGCTTTCCAGCATCTCATTCCGTAGCCTGTACAAACATCCAGGGTTCTTCCGTCCCATATGCAGAATCCGGCTGTTCAGTTTTGTATGGTTGATGATTGCCCAGTTCTCTAATTCGTCAAGGTCTCTCTGCAGGCCCTTCCTGCCTTTGAGGGAGTCAACAGCTCCTCCCTATTTTGCGTCATCTGCACACTTGCTTGGTATCCCTTCCAGTCCTGTATCCAAGTCATGACCAGTCGATGTGAAATATTTGCCCTTGATTAGCATACTTCACTTAGCACAGACTTAGTGTTCTTCTTCACAAAATCGGAATACAAGTCCATGTGGCCAAATTGCGACTTCATCCTAAATTCTTAATCTCATTCTGAGACTTCTAGCAACTAGGCCAAGTGACACCTATAGCATCAAATTAATTAAAATTTGCTTGCTTGAAAACATCAACATCTGTCACTGAGATTTTTTAATACATGGCCCTGATATCATCTCCTATACTGAAGTAAAAGACATAGAATAATGGTTGTAAACTGTTGGAAAACATCTTGCAG
>VWZG01006619.1:0-11382 GCA_013396735.1 Grallaria varia
ACATGACTGTATTTTCCTTCCTTCTCTATTCCCTCATTCATGAATCTTTACATTAGCTTACTTGTATTTGCCAGGATTATACCACATGGACAGCCAGTTTATACCATCACAGGCAGGACTGTGATAATGTTAACACTTCTACAGAAACTCGTAAAGAGGATTCAAGATATTATATCCTAGATATTTATAAATGCTTTGGTGAGGGGGAAAGACAAAAAAATACACAGTTAAAAGTTTTAGTAGACCTATTAATGCTTATAAAACTTCCTTAAATGTGTTCATCAATAAAGCAATTTAAATATTCATCATATTTACTTTTAGTATGTCCATCAAAAATCTCTATTTTTATTATTTGACCCTAAAAAGCATGAATAAACTACAGTATCAGATCCACTGAACAGAAACGAACAAATTAATTTCTTGATAATACAACTTCTCATCCTTATTTTCATAGGTTTTGATTTATGTACACTTAAATTAATTGAGCATTTTCAGACTATATCAGGTATTCAGACAAGTGGTTTATGTCAGTGGGAACAATCAGCCACATCCATGGATATTCATGAATATTCACTGAATCTGATAAAATGTTTCATCTAAAATCTGCATCATTCCAAATGCAGCAGAAAATATTTTCATCCATTTGATCAAATTTGACGGAATACCCATTTTATTGAGCAATATTGTAAAGTATACTTTGGTGTTCAAAAAAAGTGAAGGGCTTTCTTTATCAATTAGAGGAAATGTATTCTGCCTTTGCTTTATTCCCGCACCTGTAATTTGCCCATAATTTCATTATGGAGTCTCTTAGTATTGTGTAAGTACTTCTTCCATTTTTTATGTTTAAGTAACAATAGCCAACTAGCATTCTGTATCCTTAAATTAAGTTTTTTATCATTTTGATGGATTGCTTTCTTCTTTCAGCTTAACACCTTTTTTATGCTATTAGCTGTGTTTTCTTTATTCCCCCTTGGCAAAGTAGCTTTTCCAATTTTCATGTCCAAGTGATTTATCCATTAAATGATTTACATGTTTACATTTTACCAGTTGCATCCTAATTAAGCCTGGGCTTTTCATTCAGTATGTAACAGTATTAGTTGAAGAAATAAAACCAGCCCCATTTTGTCTTGCAACATCTTTTTTTTAATAAAAAAACCCTTTACAAGTATTTTAATGTATCACTTCATAAACAATAGTACTCAGAACTCATATTAACAGATATACATTCTATTATTTCTCTATCTTCTTTAACTTATAAAAACCCCGATTTGGTGTAATGAAAGCCATAATTTTCAAATAAAAAAGAACAACCTAGGTTGCCATGACTGTGAAACTAAATAAATACAAGTGTAGATTGTAACTGCATTATTCTTGCATGTATTGTTGCATGTGATGTCATTTAATTCAGGAATGCAAGAAAATTATATGGAATATCAAGTCAATCTGCTTATTAGTGTACTAATAAAAAGATCTCAACACTTTGTTCAATGTTTGTGAACATCATTATGGATTTCTGATTCTGCCTTCAAATTCAAAATTGGTATAAAAGTGGTGAAAGTAAATAATGCATACAACCTCCTTCCTTGGCATCAGGTAAATGAAATTAAATTATTCCAATGCTACTCCACTTCCTCCGTATATCAAAAAAGCCACCAAATTTTTTTAAGGCTCCAATTATTATTATAATACTCCCACTCTTCATACTAAGCTCACTCATGAAGAAAACTGAGTCTACAAACCAGCGTCTCTGAAACGGTACTATCTCTCCCTTTGTCACTCAGAGTAGGACATTCCTTACTCTAACTTATAGTTCTTAATTATCACATTAGTGGTTTCTTGCCTAGTCCCATGTTGAATGCTAGACAGATGACACCATACAGTGGCTTCTGTTACTCCTATCAGTTATTGGATAACTACTAATTATCTTATCAAACGAATCACATACCAGGAAGTTGGGCTCAGATGTAATTTTTATTTCCCTGTCTCTAATTATTCATTCAGTATTCATACAGTTCATTCTAAAGTCTTGAATACTATTAAGAGTAGCAGACTGCTGGAAAGCCTGTGATTCTCCAGAGCTAAAGCTAAATAAATACACTGGCACTGGGCCAAATCATAACTGCACCTGTATGCACAAAACCTGCTAACTATCAGACCTAATCAAACTAGAATGTGAAAAGTGAAAGACTATTATTTAGTACATAATTAATTGGCTTTGTAATTGGAAGTACCTGCTTTTCTCCTCCAAGATTATTTTCATAGCAGTGTTCAAAAAAAGAAAACAAAACGAACAAAACCAAAACAAAACAACACACCAAAAAAAAAAAAAAAAAAAATCACTCCATCAAGCATCACCATACATGCCCAGATTTCATGTTATCTCATTAAAAAAATGTGGAGTGTAAAGAGAAAATAAGGTGCTGAATCCCCGTTTTTCTATAAAAAAGGAAATTGCATTACCATTATTTAAATCAGAAATAAAGTTCAAAACAAAAAGTAATTTTTTGTAAATATTTTTAAGCGTGGAGGATATTTTTGGAAAATCCACCAACAGCAGTCAAAGCTACCTATCTTCCTCTGTTGCTATCTTTATATCCATGTGGCTCTGGATCCTTAGCATATGTGTGTATCTGCACTCTAGGCTTTAAACCTAACACTGGTCTGCATTGTTGGCGCCCTGGCCTCCTTTTTTAAGTCCTATTTCTCATCCTGTATTTGGTGACATTTTAAAGAATGCTTACTGTTTTCTGTTACATAGAAAACTTTAACAACTGTGTAACTGTTATTTCCCTTTTCTTACCTACTTTTAACCAGCATCCACCTCCAGAAGTAGACTGAGCAGGACTTAAAATTGCAGAAACTGTAGTATGTGAACTGATACATAGAATTGAACAGACTTGAAGGGAAAAAAAGGAGTGGCTTCTATAAATAGAAGGTATGAGATTACATACTATTTATCGTGCTCAGTGAACAGCACTACTTCTTACCACTTTTCAGTTTAACAACTTCCCATGATAACTACACATATAGCTTGAAATTTAAATGCAGGCTGTGAATTGTTCCACAAAGCCTAAACCTAATAAGGTGTAAATGAACTGAGAACTAAATAAGGTTTGCTTTATTTCCTATGTACTTACATTAAAAAGTCAAATAAGGCCTCAGGGAGATGATCTTAGCAGATAATTACTCAATATAAGAACACTAAAGCACTATAAATGTCATATCAGGGTCCGGATGTCATATTTTTTAATAAATGAAGGATAACAATCAAAACATTCAAACTTAGCAAGAGAACATGTTTTGATCTTTCAAGTTCTTTTTAAGTGGAGGAAGAAAACCTTGAGAGAATCTTATTATTGTAAAACAAATAACCTGCATGGTTATATAAAATACTTACAAGAATGCTTATATTTGTTATTGCTGTTGCGGTGATGGTTTTACCCCAGATGGCAGCTAAGCACCATGCACACAATTGCTCACACACACACACACACCCCTCTCGGTGGGATAGAGAAGAGAATCAGAAAGAAGCTNCCCTCTCGGTGGGATAGAGAAGAGAATCAGAAAGAAGCTAAAACCCATGGGATGAGATAACAGTTTAAGAACTGAAATAAAATTAAATACTAATAAAATAAATTAAAAAATAACACAAAATAATAAAATCAAATTAAAATAATTGTAATGAAAAGGGAAACAAGAAAGACAGAAATAAAACCAAAAAAAAAAAACCCCAAGTGATGCATAATACTATTGCTCACCACTGAGTGATATGCCCAGCCCATTTCCCAGAAGTATCTGGCTCCTCCTGGACAACATTCCCAAGTTTATATACTGTGAATTATATTCTATGGTATGGAATATCCCTCTGTCCAGTTTGGGTCAGCTGTGCTGGCCATATGCTCCTTCCCAACTGCTTGTGAACCTTCTCGCTAGCAGAGCACAGAAATTGAAAAGTCCTTGACTTTGGGTGCAACAACTAAATCATCAGCATGTTATCAACATTGTTTTCATACTAAATCCAAAATACCACATGTTCCAGGTACTAGGAAGAGAATTAACTCTGTTCCAGTCAAAACCAGGCAGTTGTTTTATTTTTGTTACAACATTTCACAAAACATTTTCAATAATAAGTCAGCTACTAGAAGCTATAACTATACTTAGTAAAAGTTAACTCTCATCTGAGTCTACATAACACAAAATGACAACTAACAAAATTATTAAAGAGAGTATTTATTTTGTCCTATCATATCATTATGGAGTCCTGAAAAAAGGCCAGGGCAAGATTTTTAAAGAACATCTGAGAGGTGACACCTTCCCTTGGAAACTGAGGTAATAGAATACAATGAAAAGTCGTACCATGACATAGTGAGCTATGCAAATAGCAGTCTAACTCAGACTGCCTCAGACTCTTATGTCATTCCTCTTTGCCCAGGTTGTGGAATGTTTCAGATGGTACCGTTGAAAAATAATTTTTATATCCACTACACATGATGCAAACTCTTGTGTTATTCAGCCATTGTACTGGGCTGAAATATAGCTGATTACATCTGCCTTTTTTGTCAGCAAGAGAAAACAAAAATCCCTAACCTTTTTCTTGGTTATAACAAGCAGATTATCAAATTACAATTTGCATTAACTAGTTGGTAAAATACATCTGAATGTGCCATAGGAATTATAACTAGTAGTATTTTTTAATTCTGTCTCCCTTTTATTAACAAAAAGAGAACTATCAACATACCTCTTTTTTCTCTGTGAACTTCTTGCAGAATTTTTTCTTGGGTTTTTATCTGTTTAAAGAGTGACTGATGTTCAGTCTCCTTCATCTGTGTAAAGTGCTTGAGCTGTTCACGACTTTGCACTAAGTAGCATCGCAGCTTTTTTTCCTTACTTTCTCTCTCCTTTACCTCCTCACACAGCCACTGAAGTTTAGTCTATATTAAAAAAAAGGGAACAATAAAAAGTAAAAAAATTTAACGAAAATAAGAGGACAACTGCTCACTGATTAAATTATCTTTGGAGTTACAGATCAGTCATTTGTACCTATTACTGAATAATAATAATAAGGGGACATTCAGATATATTAAGAGAATATATGTTGATCTCAAAAGACATTTTGGTTGATAGTTGTATGTGAAAAAGCAATACCTTGATTTTCTTTTATATGATTTTACTCCTTTTTAAATCAGAAGCATGAATTTGCTATAGTAGGAATGGAAATTCACACGGAATAGTCAACACACAGGCACAAAGAGATATTCCTTCCTTTCAGAATACCTTTCTCTCTCTATTATATGTTGACTGAGTTTAAAGCATTTATCCTTTGCTAAAAAAGTGACATCAATCCTTTCTGGTCAGCAAAAAATATTTAAGGTTCACATAGGTGAGAAAAATAAGAGCTCATTGATAAGGTCATGATCTATATAGTAAATTTAGAAGTGATAAAATGAAATACACTGCCTATTTAAAAACTAAAGAAAATAAAAGTTGGATTTTAAGTGTTCATTCATACAAGACTTCCCTCTAGCAGCTAAAGAAACTTGGGTGAGAAATGTATACCAATGATTTTAGGTGCTCTCTGAAAGTTCTTTTTAATATGTCAGTGTCACTTTTTCAAATTAAGAAAATACTTCTTGCAGAACCTTTCTCCTTCAGTTCCAATCTGACCTCTGCTATCCAGTGGTAGACTTCTTGGTCTACAAGTCTTACACAATAACCTTAAATTCTCTTACATGCAAACACTATTTTTTTTCTTAAGTCAGTTCTCCTGTGGCTTTAACCTTTTTATATGAAGAAAAAAAAAAAAAAAAGTTGAAGCCGTCTTCCACAGTTTCTTATGATCTACATCATGAGAAACTTATTTCTTTTAAAAGATATGGATAAGAAATGCAAAGGCTATCACTGCAGTTACTTCAATGCATTTTTTTGTGAAAACAACATTGCTATTTATTTTGCTATAGAGACAGTTATTTCTTGTTGACAGAAAAATTTGGAAAATTATTCCATTAGTTGAAATAACAGTCTGGGAATACCACAACTATTGCCAAAGGAATGCTTTTGTAATTTTCCTTTTACCCTTTAAGTGCCTTTTCAAACACAGTTTCAGCTGAATCAGACTCATCCACTCACAGACTCATTCACTTACTCAGTTGTTAGGATTGAAAAGAACCTTAAAGATCATCTAGTTCCAGTCCCCTGCCATGTGCAGGAACCCCTCCCACTACTCCAGGCTGCTCAAATGTTGGGTGCTACCCTATTCAGTAAAATTTCAGGATGTTTGACTATTACCTTTGTTTCTGCTAACCAGCGATGAGGATCATTCAGCACTGTTGGTGTAAGTGATATTGCCTATGGAAAAGTATGAGAGAAAGAAATAGACATAAAAACAGAAACTAGACATAGAAAGGAGAAAGTGTTTTCTGCTTACTGGAAATTCATAATACAAATAATTTTTTTATCAGGGAAAATTATGCCTAGTGTTTAACTTCTCTGAATACAAGTATTTGTCCATCAAACTCCTCCTTGCTCACCACAGTTGCAGTGGTAACTTCTTGAAGCAAAGAACTTGCATGAAACCTTTTAGAAACCTGTCCAATATCTAAAGTACTGGACAGAAAAAAATAACGAAGCTTCTTACCTTTTTTTTAAAAAAAAACCAAACAACAAACACATACCAGGCGCCACAAAACTGTTTAACATTTGTTGTCACATTAGCTATCTAGTCAAAAATTCAGATTCAAAAGTTAAAGGGGATAAATAAGGCAAATTGTGTCAACAGGGATCTGCAAAACTTTATCCAGAAGCCAAAGACTCTGCAGGAGGTGAGAAGCAAGTCCAAGAAGGCATGGTTCAATGATCAAGCACCTGGCAACTATAGCAGATCACACAGATTCAATTAAAAAAAAAAAAGGACTTCTCTGTGAGGATACAGAGGAGAAAGCTTGTTTATCAAATACATTTTCTTAGAATTCTCATCTGTTTTTGTGGTGCAACACCCCAGCTGCACAGGTAAGTGGAAAAGTGGTATTAATGGTGAAAATTTCCTATGTCAAAGGCAGCCCTAGGCCAATTAAGTGATCAGGAACAACAAAGCATCCTCTGTTTAAATACAAGTCAGAAAAAGATGTAATCTGAGAGTACTCTGCGGTTACAGCAAAGGCTAAAAAGCCACCAGGTCAAACACTTACGAGTGACCATAACGCCACTGAGTATAGCTACAAGCTGAGTCAGGCTGTGTTTTGTTTATTCAATGTACAATGTTGCTTTAATAGGATTAGTCATGAAGAATCATGTGGAGAGAGGAAGACAGGTGTTTGTACCTGGGTAGCAAACAAGAATGCTCAGGAGACAAGTTAGAGGGAGACAGGGATTGCAGAAGACATAGTAAAATAGCAGAAAAAAAAGTTACAGCAAGCTACTCGTTTCCTGAAGATTGGAGTCTGAGTTTTCTGGATATAACCTCCCTAAAAGAGGAGGTTATAAATTCTTTTCATTTCCAGCATTTACTTCTCTTCCTAAAACACAAAGCATCGAAATGAATTTTTAACAAAATCCTTCTTTCATTTCCCCCCAGTTTTAAAAGCATTTTTGGTCTTCCCTAGGGACTTCCCAACCCTAGGAACAAGGCCTAGGAAAACCTTCCTCAAAATTCCGGCTGATGTAAGGTCCTTTCGCAAAAGCAAAAGGAGACTGTTAAAAAAAATGGCAAAAGAAAGCAGTACTGATAATACATGGACAGATCTTCCTAGTATCCCACTCTAATACCTAGCAATGTCACGCTGTACCAGCTAAATATTCACAATTCCATTGTCCATAAATTATCTACACAGTTAAATGACAGGTGACAACAATGAATACAAGTTCTGCTACAAAGAAAATAAAATCTGCAGCATACTTAAAACTTAGAATTACTTTGAATTTCTCCATGGAGTTCTGAGATAGAATTTCACAAGCCAAATCAATTTCAGTTCCTATTGTGGAAAGAATGGATTGCTGTTCCATTTCTAAGTGACGCAGCTGATCCTTAAACTGCAGTCTGGCCTCACTCATCTTTCTCAAATGATCTTCTTCATTGCTGATCTGTTTTTCCTGGAGTGAAAGAGGAAAAACAAAACAGAGACATTACCCCATTAGTAATATAACATCCATCATTAGCAATATATCTTTCAATCTTCTAATCATACTATACTCACTCATGCAAAGTTCAATTCCTTGCCATGGAAAAATAATACCTTCTAACAGCACTCATAAGTTCCTCTCTTGATTCTCCTTTATTATGTTGTAAATCAGTTATGAAGAAACTGCTACTAAATCCAAACTCAACAATCATAAAGCTTACTTTCAAAGTCAAAAGCAGACATTCTATTACAAACCTCCTTCTCACAAGTAGAAAGAGAGCCCATAACAAAGATCTATTATCTTTTGCCATGAACCAGTTACAGGCATCTAATCTCTATCATCAGAAAAGAGATCCCTGAAGGTAAATTTTATTGGCAGGTAGTGTGCTCTCAAAGGAAAACTATTCAAAGAATATCTCACAGGACAGCAAGTAGCACTGAGGAAAGCATTTTATGTTACCATCCAATGTCAGAAAGTTCAATAAATGTGTTACATATGTTTTTAAAATTGGATTCACGTTTTTATATTTATGAGAGAGCCAACATGTGAAACTGAACAGAACTGCTGTCAGATTACACAAAATACTGAACTATGCATTATAATTAATATTAAAAAAACACTTATCTTGTGAGAAAAAGTGAAATTGAAACACCTGCCTACTGCTGAGATCAGGAGGATGTAATGTAGCAAAGCGCAAACACTTTATCTGGCACATTTCAGTGTGTGCAAGTGCACTGAGAATGGTGAGAAGGTAGTAATTTTGAAAATTTTTTAATTGCGGACCTTCACAATGACAAGGTATAACTGTTTAAAGTGTATTTGTTGGAAATCTTCACACACTGCTCTTACGAAACACCACTGCGGAGCTAGGTAATGTCTAATACACGAGTTCTGTGAATGGGATACATAACAAATCATAGAATTATTCAGGTTGGAAAAGAACTCTAAAATCACTGAGTCCACCTCAAGTCCACCACCCCTGAGCACCACACCTACACCTTTTAAATACCACCAGGGATGGTGACTCAACCACTGCCCTGGGCAGCCTGTCCCAATGTGTGAATAAAATTTTCCTAATACCCAAAATAAATCGCCCCTGACAGAACTTGAGGCTATTTCTTCTTGTTCTATCACTTGGCACTTGGCAGAAGAGGCCAACACTGTCCTTGCTACCTCCTTTCAGGTGATTACACACATATCTATGTGTAGGTGTTACTTCTATTAGCAAAATAGGGGGGGCTAATATAGGCGATCTACAAAGGTGAAAAACCCATGCCTGATAAGCAGTCTGATTTTTTCATTTAATTAATAGAAAAATACTTGATTTAGTACTTTTTCAGACTGAAGGGATCGCAAGGTTTTTTAAAATGCACAGATTCTAGTATTTCTGTATTATGAAAATGACAGTTGAAATAGCAGTTCTGAGCTACATCAGTATTCTTAAAGTAATAGGATTGCATTATATATGTTTCCAGTGTCACTGTTCTACATTATCTCATTATTCACCGAACACAGTCCATCACATGTCGAAGTTCTCTCGCAAAGACCACGACTAAAACAGAACATATGACTTGGTATTTTTTTACTTCTCATCTGCTCGATTTTTCTGAGTCTGCCAACATTCTTTATCATTCTACATCCAGAGCCTACAGGAGAAACAAAGTCACTAATGACTCAGAAAAGCACAAAACAAAAGAAATGGAACATTTTACCATTATTCTCTGCCCCTTCACCTTTCCCCTCCCCAAAAAATCCAAGCTATCTATAATACTTACGCTTCTTAGAATTAGTATGTGCACTAAGAATAGAATTATATTAAAAGTACAAAAAGTGTGGAAAAGAAAGAATTCTTTTGTAACACAATAGGCTTCTGCAATGCCATGACTCTATGTTAGTATGAGATTTCTCAAGAGGATTCTCCCAATCCTAACATCCCTTCTGACAAACCACAATAGTAAATATTTTCTTAAGTTAACCAATTAATGCAATCAAGTAGAACTCTCCATCTGCATTAACCTTCAAACATTGAAATCACAGGATTGTGTGCTTAAAAGCTTCTCCATTCTTTTTCAGTTCAGAGATAAAAGATCATCTTGGTTCTAAAAACTGTATCTTCCCCAATTAAGGTAAGGTTGGAACTAGTTCACAACTGACTACAGAAGCCTACGTGCACTCCTACAAACGTTTCCTGAATAATAGTTATTATAGCACTAAAATGCCAACCTACAAAAAAGTATTTGATTTTTCATTTGAGGTACTTTTTATTAGTCTGACAAGTGAGCTTTTAAATCAGTTCCTAAGACTTTAACAAGCTAAAGAAATGTCATGTTTAAGATTTTTCTATCTTTATACTTCAAAAAACAAAAGTCCTCCCTCCCAACGTTAGTTAGAATTTGTTTTACTGTGTTTACATAGCTTATCTACTTCAAATTAGCTCTAAATTATTTATATCTGCACTGCATCTTTAAGAAAAATGTGAAGAAAACTAGAAGTGGTAGGTTAAACATTTGTTATTTACTAATCAGGCAGGAACATGATTTATATTTAAAGCCTTAAATAGTATTAGTGAACCTTTGGAGTGATGCAGTTCATAACCAAGCTTCTTTCATTTATATTGAAACTGTGTACTATGGTATGACTGGGTATATTCTTTGATACATACATGTACTTTTCTAATTTAAATTTACCATTATTAATTTAGGTATTTATCAGCACAGAGACCAATGGTTAAAACCAGTTAACTTTACCTTTTTCTCCAGTTCTTGTTTTACAAACTCGCATTTCCGTTTTAGTTTTATATTTTCTTCTTCATTTTGGGTTAATTCTTCTGTCAATTTATCACACTCAGCTTTTATCTTCTCCAGTTGTTGACACTGAGTCTTGACTATGTTTTTCTCTTCTGAAAGTTCCATCTGACGGTAAAGGGAAAACAGATTACAAACTCACTCTATAGGTACTTCAAAACACACTCAGACTCCGAAGTTTTAAATTAGTGGAAGACTATTACTGAATGATAACTCAATTTATTTTTTTACGTTTAAGTTATATCAAGTGCAATCACGTATCTGAACATGGAAAATACGTACCACAGGGCTGTAGAACTATAGTGTGTTTTAAAAGCAGTAAATAGAAGTCTCAGATTCTGGATTTCAACTCTGCTACACTCATCAGTTTACATCACCTTGAGAAGCCTAATATTTATACAACTTTTCCATTACTGAAATAATTTGGAATCAGAAAGTCTAAAACTAACATTTCATTTCAGGA
>VWZG01006620.1:10970-42748 GCA_013396735.1 Grallaria varia
TTTTGCAAACCTTCTTGCTTTACTTTGGAGATTCCTGTCCATGAGCCTGGTCTGGTCGTGGTACTTGGTGTTTGGGGGAGGCTGGAGGTTCCCTTGCGCCAGCATGAAGGGGAACAGAGTGGGAGGAATCCCAGTTCCCCCAGTCCCTTGGGAGAGATGAGTGGGGCTTGAGGCAGAGGCAGAGTCCCCAGCCCCAGCGATGCAGCACCTCATGGATACACAGCCTGGGTGCCCCGCCAGCATCCCCTGGGCAAACGTCACCGCAGGGGACTTGCACGAGCACAGAACTCCTGCTTTCTTGCAGTTTGGGCTTTGACCCAGGCAACGTGGGAATTTCTGCCCCAGGCAAACGTGGGAATTTCTGCCCCAGGCAAACGTGGGAATTTCTGCCCCAGGCAAACATGGGAATTTCTGCCCCAGGCAAACGTGGGACTTTCTGCCCCAGGAAAACGTGGGAATTTCTGCTCCAGGCAAACGTGGGACTTTCTGCCCCAGGAAAACGTGGGAATTTCTGCTCCAGGCAAACGTGGGACTTTCTGCCCCAGGCAAATGTGAGAATTTCTGCCTGGGCGTTTGGTTTCGGATGAAGCAGTGCTCGGTTTGACGCACACGGGCCAGTGGAGTTTTACTACTTGGCCTCATTTTGTGCCTGTGGTAGAAGCACGAGTAGATTTTGGATTTATCATTGATCGTTCACTCTCGCTGCACTCACTTGGCGTCGCGTTCCAGCATTGACTTGGGTTTCTCTTCCCCATCTCACAGGATGCTGTAGACCTTTGCAGCCAAGTCCATCCCTGCTGTGGCACCCTGGGGAGCCACCAGTTCCCTGCACCACCAGCACCCAGACCTGGTCCTCGTTTCTTGGGCATCAATGTGATGCCCTGCCCAGCTCCCGAGGTGCTTGGACATCCGTAGATCTCTTCATTTACCTTTGCAGAGAAGGAAATACTCGGTCAGACCGAAATTACCAAGTGATAAATTGATGTCACTGTACAGGCTCTTCTCCTTCTCAGGGCTCCGCTGGCAGTATCCTCCAACAAATGGATACCGGCCCCAGAAACACAGAAAACTTTCAGTGCTCTTAAAAATAGGTGTTCCATGGACAAGTTAGTACCACCCAGAGGAAGTGGACACTGTGGGATCATCCCCAGAACGACAAGGGAAGGCTGCAAGATATAAATGTGTCACTCCTTATTTGAGAGGAGGCACTGTGGAGTGGTCAGGCATTTTTAAAAACTGATTTCTCCCAACCTTTGTCCCTCCTTTTTCCTCTTCCTCGTTGCCAGTCCTTGGCAGAGTCGTCCTCTCTCTTTTATTGCTCAAACACCTGACCAGTTGATCAAGTAATCACTTGATTTTTTTTTTTTTGCATATCTATTCCAGCATTATTTTTTTTCTTCCCAACTTTTGTTTATCACTGGTCCTTCCTTTTTGCAATGCAAGGTTTTGACCATAAAATGTTCCCTGATTATTGTCCTTCCACACCTTTCACAAGGTATTGTCCCCCTGTGATCTCTGTGATCCATTTGGAGGCACTGAGGGACTTACTTCTGCACAGCTTTCACTCTCCAGCTGCCCTGAAAAAGCAGCCAAACCTCCCTATCTGCTGTCTCACACTGTACGCCGTGTCTGGGTGAGGGTGAGCAGAAAATCTCCGTTCAGGGCTCCATCCTCGGTGTTTGGCTCATCCAAATTAAATCCAGAACTTTCTCAACTGCCTCTTTCCCTCCTCCCTCTCCCCCTTCCCTCCTTCCCTGGGTCTTTCCCCTTCTGATGAGTGCAAATAACACATTTTCTCCCTGGTAAAGCTGCAATTCCATGGGTTTTCAAAGGGATGGATTTAATTCCTCGCCCACCATCCCCTCTGCGGGCTCTCCAAGCTGAAACATCTCCGTTTGTTTTGGGGGCCACGGGAAAAACAAAGCCTCGGAGGGGGACACGCGTATTGTGGAATTCACTCCTCCGGTGGCACCGTTAACTAACGTTGACCCCGTGGCCCTCCCGGGGCTCTCGCACGAGGCTTCACACCGAGTGTTTCTTTTGTTTTGTCTCCAGCCCAAGAATCCATTTTTTAATAAGAAAGCTCAGAAGTGCCTCTGAAGGATCCGGGCTGGCGAGCGTCACTCGCGCGCCGCAGATGTGCAAGTTTGCACTTCCTCCCGTGGGGCCCGTGGTCTCCAGCTACTTGGATTAATGAGGCTCCAGTGTAGTCCTTGCCTTCTCCTCGTGCCGACGCGCGTGGCGGAGCCGCACAACTGCCTTGGCCTCTTCAGCATCTCCTCCATGGCATCACGTGCGCACGGCTGCCGCCTGGAGAGCCTGGCAGCGGGGGGAGGAAGGCTCTCAGCGCCTCCAGCAAACATCTGCTTCGCTTGCCATGGCGGCCCCCGTGGCTGGGGGAGCTGCGCCTTTCCATCCCTGTGTAACTCACCCTGCCCGAAGGCTCCACGAGGCCCCACCAGCCCCACCTTCCTGATTGTCCTTCAGAGATCCACGCCCTGGTGGTCTTTCGAGAACTTGCCCACTCACTGGCACAGGTTGAATCCCAGAGAAGCTGTGGCCGCCCCTGGATCCCTGGAAGTGTCCAAGGCCAGGTTGGATGGGGCTTGGAGCAACCTGGGCTGGTGGAAGGTGTGTGGAAGAAGATGGTCTTTAACCATTCCAAGGTTCAAAGCAGCAGAGAGCTGCCTCTCCTCCCATGCCGGGGCTGGGATTTGAATGTGATGGGTGCTGCTGTCAGAGCTGTGCAAACTTCCTTGCAGTTCAGGAGCCTAAAACACACAGGCTTGTCTAAAAATAAAATACAGGCTCTTAAATGTCTCAGAGCAGTTTAGCTCCTTTTTTTTTTTTTTTTTTTTTTTTTTTTTTTTTTTGTGGGGAGATTTGAGATATTTCTAAATGGAATCGGGAATGAAGGAAGCAGCCGGGTACATTTTAATTCTAATTTTTCCTATATATCAAGCGTTAAATTAACAAGTGAGGGAGAACACCACTGAAGAGCTATCTGCTGTTTAGACAGGCATATCAGGATAAAATTACTCTGCTTGCCCATGGTTTGTCTGGATACTCCTGGAGCTGCACCAGTAAAGAGTATAATTGTGCTGCTATTCGAGGCATCGGGTCTGGTGCTGCGAATCCTCCCCTCTGACTACGCAAGGGTTGCTTGATGGCATTTGGAAACTATTCAGTGCAGGTAATTTTTACCCAGGCAGGGTGCAGAGCTCCTCAGAAGGTGAAAAAAGGGAGAAGGGCTCGGGAGAGAGACTTTTATTTGTAATTGTGAGAGTGGTTGGCTCAAATGACAGAATTATAGAATCCCACAGTGGTTTGGGCTGGGAGGGACCTTGAAGCTGATTCAGTGCCACCCCCTGCCGTGGGCAGGGACACCTTCCACCAGCTCAGGTTGCTCCAAGGCCTGTCCAACCTGGCCTTGGACACTTCCAGGGATGGGGCAGCCACAGCTCCTCTGGGCAACCAGTGCCAGGGTCTGCCCACCCTCACAGGGGAGAATTTCTTCCATATATTTTACCTCAAGGTCCCCTCTTTCAGTCTGAACCCTTTACTCCTTGTTCTATTACTTCACTTCCTGAGGAAGAGTCCCTTTCTGGACTCCCTGTAGCTCCTTCAGATCCTGGAAGGCTGAGATGACATCTCCACACAACCTTCTCCTCTCCATGCCGAACGGCCCCAATGTTCGTTGTTTGTCCCCAAGGCTTGTTGTTTGACCCCAAGGCTTGTTGTCTGTCCCCAGTGTTTGCTGCCTGTCCCCAGTGTTTGATGGAGAGAGGTTCCTCCACAGCAGGAAGGTCTGATGGGCACAGGAAGTACTTGGCAGTCAAGAGGATGCTTTCTACTTCTGCAGAGTTGGTGCAAACTCTTCCAACCCCATCCTTCACATTCAATTTTTCTCGTCTATAGCGAGGACGAGGATTGCTGTCGTTGCCTTCAGCTTGGAGTAACTGAGCTTAAAATCAGAACGCTCTTCCAAATCTTTCATTTGCTGCGTGATCTTTTATTTGCTGGTGTGCTAAGGGGCCCTGAGGTGTTTGGATTAGTTCCCTCCAGTGCACGTCACCTCAGGGCTCGGCACGTGTCGCTCAAGTTCTCCTGGCTCTGAGTAAATAGTTCGGATTGACTTTCACTGCAGCTCAGTTATAAAATGCTTCAGTGCACTGAATATGATTTTTTTCCCCCTCAGTCCAAGTCCCAAGGGGACTCACTCCAGATATCCCCACTCCATGAAATATTGTCTCTGCAGCCAGAGAAAGCAATCTCTGGAGTATGAACCTTGAAGCAGAGGAACAGGCTATTTCCCAGCAACCTTTTGATATTGTCAAACCTTCAATCTTTTGGGGATTTATGGGCTTTGTTAATACGAGGGTCTGACTCTGGACACTAAACACCTAATTTGCACCAAATTCACAATTATCGCCGTTGCACCGTCCATGTCCTGCAGCCGTGGGGGGAGTGTCACCGTCCCCCTTTTATGGATGGGAGGGTCGTGTCGCACTGAGATGCCTGGGAAGCGTTCCCAGGTTGGCTCTGCATTGCTGACTTCCTCTTGCAGCGCCGCTCTGATGAAGGAACGTGCGTGCCTCGGCGTCTTTGCTGTGCTGGCTGGTAAATCTGTCACTTCTTCTCCTTGTTTTTAAGGTCTTCTGGCTCCCTCAGGGGCAGCGTTTCCAGAGGAGACCCTTTCCACCCGCAGAGCAGAGCCGGGAAGAAGAAGGAGGGAGCTCCACCTTTTTCCAGTCTGTGTGTTTGGCCACAGTGAGACTGTCCCAGTCCTTCCAGGAGTATTTCCAAATGTCATTAACTGGAGTAAAAGCTGGACACCCAAGCCAGCTGTGGGGACAAACATCACTTGGAGTCCCTCAGGAGTCCTGGGGGATCCAGTTGGTGACTATGGATGTGGAGAGGGGTGATGAGGAAGTCAGAGCGAGAAGGGTCTAGAAAGGCTGTGAGGAGCAGAGCGAGGGTATGGAAACAAGGATAAAAAGGAAAATGCTGACTGCTGGGTAGGCTGACAGCTCAGGGTCTTGTGTTTACCAGGGCCATGCCAGCCCTTAATCCAGGAACATTTGGGGCTGTCCCTAAGATTGCAGGTAATGACTGTCATTGGAATGAATCCCATTACAGACAGACAAGAACTCTCAGGACTGGGTTAAAGTCCCAGCTCACTCCTCCCGTGGTTACAAACTCATTTAATGTCACCCAAGAACTCTGAGTGGCCACGTGGACCTGGAGCTCATGAAATCTTCCTTCTTCCCCAGTCCACCAGACCATCCCTGAGCCCATTTACTCTTTGCTCACAGTTGCTTATGACTGGAAAAACCATGTAGGGGAAACGTGGACATTTCCATGTGGGGGAAAAAAAACCCCAAAAGATTTGAATTAAAAATCTTGACTTCAGCAAATTTCCATCAGTTTTAGAGAAGCAGCATTGCCTGCTGTTATGGACAAGCGTGTTGGGGCTGCCCATTGGAAACCACTTAGGAAGGCTCCAGGTTTGAGGGGGAAGAAGCCACACAGACCCATCGGCTCAAGCCCAGCAACATCTGCTGAATCAATTAAAAGCTGAAAGTAAAAACTAATCCACAAGTAAGAGGTGTGAGGGCACAGCTCTGCAGCAGGTAACCTTTGCATCTGAAGGGTTATTTTCCAGCCTATTCCTCCAAAACCCAACCCACCAGATGGCATCCCACCAGTCCTTGGTTTTCTTTGTCTTCCCAACACACTTAGACATCCTCCAGAGAGCCAGACAAGGCAGGAGCAGGAAGTTTAGATTTCATTTCCCACTCTTTCCTGGCTATAAAGTTGACCCTTGATATCACATGTGATGCTCCAACAGCCCTGTATTTGCTGCAATGTTGGGAATTAGAAGCAGGAACGATAACCCTCCTGGTGAGGATGTCAAGGATTCTGATCAGCTTTGCCAAAAAATTCCTTCCCTGTTTCCCTCCTTGATGTCTCCACTGCAAATACTGAATTTTACCCTGGTGTCATCACTGATTGCCTCCACACCAACCTTTTGGACCAGTTTATGACTGGGATTAAGGATGTCTTTTTCATCTCTCCCACGTTTCCCCAGGTCCTTGAGGCACTGGGTGCTGCTGGAGGAGGCGGTGATGGGGACACCCCTAAAAGAGCCACAGAAGCAGAATGCAAAGAGCCTCCTCCTGCTGGCCCTTGGGAGTGCTCAGGTCTCAGCAGGATTTGCATCCCTCGGGCAGTTTCTGGTGCAGGGAAGCATCAGCAGTGCCGTGTTGCTCCAGGTTGGATCTCCTGAGGTGCTGGTTGGTTCCCCTTGCTGCTGCACACTTACCTGCTGGTTTTGTGGCAGCTGCATTCCCCCAGACACATCAGTATAATACAGAAATGGCTGTTTTCCCCCCTCCTCCCACCTTTGGAGCCTCCCAGAGCTCCCATGGAGACTCCAGAGATGATGACAGCAGTGTTTATGTGCAGCATATGTGCTCTGCAATGCACAGCACTACACTGAGCATGTCCCGCTCTGTCCCTCATGGAATGGGTGGCTGAAGGGATGTGATTCCAGTTTCTACCTCACCACAATGTTATTTACAAGCACAGTTTCATGCCCCCATCAGGCCTGGCTGGTGCCACCACTGAGCATTATTTGGTTTATTCGGCACATGTCGTATTGGAACCATCTTGACAGAACGAGTGTTGGCATCTCCGGCAGGCCCAGGGTCCCACAACTTCTCCCTGAAGGTGACAGGCATTTGGAAGGGCATTCAGGGAGTCATGGGAAGTGGTGGAATCCAAGGAGACCATCATGAGGTGGCACCACTCCCAGCAGGACATTGTAGTGTGTCCCTGGGGGTGGCTGGTCTTGTGGCGGCTCTCTGGTCACTGCTGGAGAGTGGTTTGCTGAGTGCAGCCACACAGGCTTCTGGCTGTGGCATAGGTTGAATCCCAGAGATTCCAAGTGTCCAAAGCCAGATTGGACAGGGCTTGGAGCAACCTGGGCTGGTGGAAGGTGCCCCTGCCCATGGCAGGGGGTGAAACTGGATGACCTTTAAAGTCCCTCCCAACTCAAAACCTTCTGTGATTTTATGGGTTTTACAGCCACAAATTCAGGTGTTGGCCAGGACTGGTGATGGTGTCAAGAGTCGAGGAAGCACCACAAAAGCAGCCTCCTCACAGTGGTCTGACGGCTACAGCCTTTGGCCATCCCAGCACAGAACGTCAAAGGGTTGGGGAGCTCAGCTGAAGGTGCGACAGGACCTGAGGGAATCATCTGATCTGATGGTCCTCTTGAACTGCTGCATCTCCTGCTCCGAGAGGGCACTGGAAGCGGCTGTGGGAAAGCAAAAGCCTGTGTGAGGTGAGGGGAGCCTGCGGAGGGAAGATTTCATGCACCATTGTAAAAGCCATAATGTGGTCTTGAAATAAACACAATTATCATGCCTCTGTAGGAAGCAGAGAGGAGGAAGCCCATGTTCCATGAGACGTGTGAGGGCGCTGACCCCCCTTCATTAGTGTTGCTGCCGGTGTAAAGTGAGTAATTGCAGTGAAGTGCTGGTCACGTGCCCCCTCTGCTGAGGAGTCTCCAGGAGAGATTCAATTAGGAAGCAGAGTCTGATGAGCTGCAACGTGGGCAACCTCAGGGAACCTCTCCCAGATCAGTCACAAGAGCCAGCCCTGGCGCCACACGTGTCACCAGCATGTGTCAAAGTGCTCCACAAAGTGCTGCCCGTGGTGTTTCCCTTGTACAGATGGGTCACGAGTGAGCAAAAAGCCTTCCCAGGGTTTCCTGGAGAGCCAGAGGTGGAGATGGGTCTTCGTGCCCAGTATCTTTGGCCTCCGTGTTTCAGCAGTGCAAGGAGGGAGGCAGAAGTTCTGGCTGGAGAACAGCAAGGGCTCTCTGGTCCTTGCAGCCCCAAGGGCAGAGGTAAATGAGGTGTGGTAAGAGCCAGCACTCCAGCTGCTGCCTGGGCGCATTTCAAACAGCCCCGGTGCCTTTGGGGACACTGACAGCTCCTCCATCCAACCTTCTGGAAGATGATCACCCCTTTGCCTTCCCCCAGGGGTGGTTTGCTCTGTGAAAATCTCCACCTCCCGCTTGCCCTCTGTTCTTTCACTGCGCTGAGGGGCTGCAGCATTTCCAGCGCTGGACCTTCAACTAGGCACTGACACTCTGCTGCCCTGAGGGTTTCGGCAGCCCTTCCAGCTCCACAGATCAGCTCTCCTGGTCCTCTACCCTTCCAGAGGTACTGAAAGCCCAGCTGCTGTCTCCCACCAAGGCCAGTGTCTCCCAGAGGTTTCCCTTGGGGTCCTGGCTCTCTCATAAACTGGGAGATGGGGCTCGTGGCAGATGGACTTCATCCTTTTTGTCAAGGCCATCAGTTTCTGCATGGAGGCAATCTGAGTCTGCCTTGCCCAAGTTGAATAGACCTTCTGCCCTCAAAAGCTGCAAGATATAAACCCCAAAGGTGCTAAAAAGCCAAAAGACCACAAACCGTGTTTTACTGTAAACCCCCGTTGACTGCTTTTCTCTCTCTGCCTGTGCTACTGCTTTACAGTGCCTGTGTTTTTCTGTCTCCACAGTGTTGCTGCAGAGGTTCCAGTTCACCTTGAAGTTCAGAGCAAATGAAATTCAAAAGCTGTCCCAGTGGAATCTCCTGTGAACTCCTGGCAAGGAGGTCAGAGAGGACATGGGAGGTGCCAGATGTTGCAAAAGCAGCAGAGAAGAAAAACATCTCCTTGGAGTTCCTGTGGCTGTGCCCATCTGAAGTGACAGTCCATGTCCTGTGCCCACCACCAAACTCCCCCAGCTTGGGCGTCCAGCAACCAAAAGTTGCTCCAGCACCAGGGTCAGCCAAAACCCAACAAGGGTGTTGGGAGAGGGTGATGGGGAGATTTCTGCCTGATGGGGAGGCAGGACAGTGACTCCATGGCTTTATTTGGGGCTGCTGTGTCTTGTAATGATGAGAAGGTGCTCCAAACTCCTGTCCACGCTCAGCTTGCAGTGTGGGGGGATGGAGGCTGAGAAAAAAAAACCAATGAGAAAGTGTTTACTCCTCTAAATGCTGAGTGAGGTCTCTCTAATGGGGGATTTAATCTCCAGGACATTGTTATCTCTGTTAGGTTTTCTGTATCTTAGGCACTCAATAAATGGTTGCTAAAGTAATTCAGCGTTCTCCTCTCAGTCAGCAAACACGGCGCCGTGTCAGGGATCCGATCGCGCTCTCGTTCAGCAAACAAAACCCCACCAGGGTGGGGACACGGGTGAGAAAACCCTGAAAGCAGGTCTGAGACGCAGGCCTGGAGCTTTAAAAGGTGATGGAATTGCTCTGTGGCTGGAGATCGTAGGAATGAGGTAAACAAGGGCTGCAGGAAGTCATCCATGGGGGAATGACACCAGAACCATTTCTAGGATGGCGACCCGGCGTTGCGGTGCTCATCTGTGCCATGGAAACATTTCCCTGGCTCCCTACCACGGAAAATACCACAGTTTTCTGCCTCTCCACACCCCGGGGCATTTCCTTGTGTCTCGCCCTCTCCCTGGAGAGCTGTGGAACCCCAACATTCACGGGGGTGCTTTCCTTCAGTGCTGACCCCCAGCACGCAATCAGGGCACACTGGTCTTTATGGAAGTCTCCATCCCTCCCTTGGTTCCCTTCCTGGGATGGACCCGCTGGATGTCCCTTTGGCCTGTCCCCCCCAAGCCGTGTGTGTCCCTCGTCTGGGCTGCATTCCCACTCCTTCCAGCCCAGGCAGTGTGTGTGGTCATGCCCCTCTCCAGTGGGTGCAGCCCCATGCATGATGCCCCCTCCAAAGCTCTTTCCAGCCTCGTTGTATCTCAGATGGGTGAGTGTGAGTGCTGGAATTGGAGGTCCCAGGACCAGCTGGGGATGCTGCCCCGGTGGTCCCGTGGGGTCTGACTGCAGCGTTGTCCTCTGCTTCCTGGGAGATGTAATTCATCCCTGTGCATCAGGCACTTCCAGTCTGCCTCTTCAGTCCTGGGTCAGGTTTAATACAGTCTGTGAGAAAGGCTTAAAACAGCAAGGTTTGAGATTGAATTATGGTCTAATCTGCCACTAATAGAACCTGACCAGCTCCATTATTCACTGTCAAATCACTGCATTTGCTATTAAAACACAGTGTGAACTTCCCTAATTTCTGTCGGGTTGGGACCATATCCATCATTCTTGCCTGAACCGACACCAGGGTAGCGCAGATAACACAGACAAATTTAATGTGGTAAATTCACCTTAGGAAGCTTGTTCCAGCAGGGCTGGGAAGGGAGGGGCTGGGCAGTCCTAGGAGGGAAAGGATGGATGATAGCGAGCTGCAGTTTGACATTGCAGGGGGTAATGAAATTGCACAGGGCCTCTTTAGGACGGGGAGGTCCGACCGGCCATGGCTCTGACAGTCTGACCCAAACCTGTGCCGGGAGGGGAGGGGACAGAGGAGGGACCGATGCCATGTTGTGGTGCGAGAGGAAGGGAGAGGAGACCATGACCACAGGGACCACCACCCTCCCTGCAGCCATCACACCCGAAGGCTGCAGCCTCTTTTTTTTGAGGGCTGTGAACCCCTTACAAACCCAGCCGTGTCTTCTCTCCAGTGATGCCACCCTGGGAGGGCAGAGGTGGCACAGCAAACTATTTGCCTTGCCCTCTGGTTGGCATCACCCCTCCACGTGGAGGGTGGATGCTGCTTGAGGAGGGGCAAATGGAACTATTTGTTTGAGAAGTCACCAGCAGATGCCTGGAGAGATAAACCAAGACTGCCTGGCCTGGTTCATTTGTGACTCATGCCAGTATTTGCAGAGCTGGAAAGCAAGGCCAGGAACTTGCTGGGCCAGCAAACAACCTTGGGCAGAAATTCCTTGTTTATGTGTTATCTTTTCCTTTTCTATCTTCTATATCTGTGCTAAGTCTAGAAATAAAGAAGTATGACAGCAAATTTCTGCCATGTTGTTTGAAGAAAAGAGAACTAGCGAAAGATGAAACCGTTGTAAGCATTTTCAAGGGTAAACAGATTCTGATGGCAATGGGGATTAAAAGAATTCATTGGAGAAAAAATTAAAAGACTCACCACTGTGAAGTCTCATGAGTTGACACTGGTGAAGGGGGACTTGTCACCACAGAAATGACAAATATTAGGAAAGAAAGAAGACTTTATCTGCCACTGTCTTATGGCTGGTGTGAGTCCAAGCAGCAGATCTTTGGAGAAGTTTGTTTCCCTCCTCTTTGCCTTCAGCTCAGCACCTTTGTTGAAAGGACTGAGGAAAAGGCTTTGAGGACCCAACCAACCCTCAGAAATTAGTGGGTGAATCTTCGTCAGCATGTGGAGCAATAAGTGTATGAACACGTGAGTGTTGCTCCTTCCGAAGGGGAATAACCCAGGAATGTTGAGGGCCTTCCAGGGAAGCGCAGTGTGGCAGACCCTCCTCCACTTGTAAAGCTTCCTGGTTCTTTCATAGACTTTGTCTATGAGGATCCAGCGCTGGAAAAACTTTATTCCTTTTCCTACCTGCTTTCAGGATGTATCCACCTCTGCCCCTTGATCCCCCAAGGTTTCCATCTGGGCCAAGTGCTTAGGGACAAGTAGAAGCAGCACTTTGGCTTCATCAAAACCAGCTTCTTCTGTGTTAGTGGTTCTTCCAGAGCTGCCATTTGCACATCCTTGAGGAGACAGGAATTCATCACATCCACATCCTGGGGCAGCACTCACATCCCTCTTCCATGACCCTCTAAGCACCTCCCAGAGGATTTGGGAGGCTTGTTATACACAAGCACCAGGGTTGCACACATGGGTGGACTCCACAGATGTTCCCCAAGGGACAGGTGAGGAACAGAGCAGAGAGGAGAGACCAGGAAAAATTGGGGTCATTCATGACTGCCACCTCCAGAGGAGCTCCGTTAGGGAATAAAGGAACCAAACTCTCACAGGGTGAAAGATCCCATCACAGATGTGTCCCCATGGTAATTAGGAACCTGCCAGGAGCTTCCAAGTCTCTTGGGACAGGCAGTCAGGAAGGAAGCTGGAGATGCCAGCTCCAAAGGTTTATCCGTGTGCAGCTCAGTCAACAGGAGATCGTGCACAATTGTAGTGGGAAAGGACCTTACTGAAATGGTGGGAAAGGGACTGCAAGGCTGGATCTGCCACAGCAGAACATCTGCTTAGAGCTGGACCTTCCCGTGTACCCCCAGGAAAGCCCAGGCCACCAGGGACTGAAGGGCTACAGGACTCAGCTGCTGTGGAATGGGGATCCATGCTCAGGGGTGCAGCTTCAGATCCCACAAGCACAAACTGAGGACGCCCGAAGGAAAAAGTGTGGAGACAGGAACTGCACAGGGACTCTTTGCCCTCCTTACAGGCTCGTCTGGGAAGTGGTGACGCTGAACCAGAACAAACGGAGATTTGTGATGCTTCAGGAAGACAATCCTGACCCCTCCTGCTAAATACTTGTGCTGGGTTTGCTCAGGCGTGGCCTTTGCAATTACTGGGATAAGGAAGGCAGCCAAACCCCCAGCCCCAGTGCCAGAGCGTTGGGACACTATAAATTGTGATGGCTTGTGCACGAACAGCCATGGCGCGCTGTGCCAGTGCCTGCTGCAGCACCCACCGCCACCGCCACCGGTGGGTGACTCTGCTCATGCTTCCTTCTCACTCTTCAGGAGAGCAAGGAAGGTGAAAAACACCCACATCTGGTTCATCAGTCCAAAGGATGAGCCTGGTGGCATGGCAGTCCCTGACGGGAAGGGGCCATGGTATACATGGCAAATCCAGTGGAAAAGGGACTCAAAAGAACGGTTTTTCTTTCTCTAGTGTCTCCAGCCTTCACTCACTTTGCCTCTTCTGGATTGTCCTCCCCAAGGGTCGACCTTTTGGTTTTGCGGGTCCTCCACTGCGAATACTTCTGTGTGGACAGGATTGCACCCCAGGGGTGAGTCCTGGCCAGGGGCTAACACAGTATTCCTTGGGGATGTGTCTTAGCTGGGGAAAAGAAAGGACTGAGGTCAACACACAATCATAGAATGGGCTGGACTGGAAGGAACCTTGAAGCTCATCTAGTTCCTTCAACCCCTTCCACTAGACCAGGTTCCTCAGAGTTCGGTGCAAAGGGATCTCACTGCCAGGATCTGGTCAGAGAGAACTAACCAGCTTCTCCCTGGATTGTGCTGGTGGAACTGAGGCCGGGGAGGATCCCTGTTCCCTCCTGCACTCCACCATTCACGTGCATTTGTGAAAACCAGTGGACATGCCTCGGGCAATGGATTTGCTGCTGTGTGCAATCCTGTTGATAGATTTATATTGGCTTGCATGTGATCCTGGACATTTCCCTAGGCAGGATGAGAACACAGAATCATGGAATCACAGAAGCTGCTGAGCTGGGAGGGACCCACAAGGCTCAGCCAGTCCAACCCTCAGCCCTGCACAGGACCAGCCCCAAGAGTCCCCCCCTGTGCCCCAGAGCATCATCCCAACGCTCCTGCAGCTCTGGCAGCCTTGGGGCTGTCCCCACTGCCCTGGGCAGCCTGGGCAGTGCCCAGCACCCTCTGGGGGAAGGACCTTTGGCTGAGATCCCACCTGAGCCTGCCCTGACACAACTGCAGCCATTGCCTGGGTGCTGTCCCTGGTCCCCCCAGAGCAGAGATCAGTGCCTGCCCCTCCTCTGCCCCTCCCGAGGAAGCTGGACCTGCCCTGAGGTGTCCCCTCAGTCTCCTCTTCTCCAGCTGAGCACATCAAGTGCCCTCCATGTCCTCACACACTCCAGGCCCTTCCCCATCCTCATTGTCCTCCTTTGGACACTCTAATGGCTCAGTATCTTCCCTACATTGCAGTTCCCAAACCTGCCCCAATATCCGAGGTGAGGCTGCCCCAGGACAAGCAAAGCTCATTGTCTCTTGCCTCCCAGCCCGTGCCCCTCTCAATTCAAGGTGTCAGTGCAGAGCCGTGGAGCCTGAGCTGGGCGCGGGACAGGGAGCGCTGCTTGGTCTCTGCTGCTCGGTTATTCTTTGCCTATTTCTGCAGATGCAAAAGGTTAATCCACGAGGCGCCTGCCACACAAGGAAAGCACCTCTTTGGAGACAGCTTCCATATTAATATTTTTATATTTTTTTCCTGATGTTTTTTCAAGTATTCTCTCTCCTCTGTTTCTTCTTGTGCGGGGTGTGTGGGAGAGGGCCATTGAGGAGAACGAAGAGCTTCCTCTTCCCTGGCAGGCAGCTTGAGAAGAAAGTTAGTGTGGCTGGAGTTGGCAGGATGGATGACGGGTTATTAACGGTTTGGAGTTTCTCCATGGGAGTCCTTCACCTCTCTAGACCTCACCTTCACCAAGCTTTAGGTACTGGGGGAATAATGGCATCACTAGAACCTGTTCCCACTCATCCTGGGGTGGCTGCTGCAGAAACCCAGAAATGCCCCCATGTTTAGGGATGCTGAGTAGATTTGCTGTCTTATTGATAAAGACTTCAAGCACTCAGTCCTTCAGGAAAACTCTGGGGGGTGTTTTCCAGCTCACCCTGCAGAGCTTCCAGGTGAAGCAGTCTGGTCTCATCCTCTGACATTCCATGAAATGGTGTTTCCAAAGCATTTGGAGGAAGAAACTGTCACTTTTTCAGTGTGACCAGACAATAAAACAAGGCAGGAGGCAGCAAGCCATGGCCAGTGTTCCATTAGCCTGTCAGGAAAGGCTTCAGGGCTGTGTCCTCAGCAAACATCCTTCCACCAGAGCGGATGGTGGGGGAGGATTGCAGAGCTCCACATCCTCCTCCTTTCCATGAAATATGTGTTTTTCCTTGACATTCAGAGGTTCTGTACAGCTGAACTTCCCTGGTGTTGGAGAACTCCAACAGCACCTTTGGAGAATCCCCAGTGACCTCCTCGTGGCTGCCCTCCCCTCTCTGGTGGTGCCTGGGACTCAGGACAAGCTCCTTGTGAAGTTCTGAGCTGCCGGGATGGGCAGGGGAGCAGAGACCTGGAGGGGAGGCTGCTCCTTGTGCCAGAGCCAGGAGGGGCTGAAGGGACACGGCCAGGCAGGTGTCACCTCAGCCACCCACGGCCACACCTTCTCCGAGGTGGCCAGTGCAGACAACTGGGTGACCCTCAGGTTCTTCCATTATTCATTCGTCCTGCTGGGCCGGTCTCATTCCTGGAGATGGTTGGGAAGGTTAGCTTGGTATTAACGTGCTGAATGGGAAGGTGGCACAGGCTGGAAATTGAGCCTGTCACACCAGAGTGATTCCCATTGATGGCGTTTATTTGCCATTAATATTAATTGTGGCTTTTGAGGGACAGGCACAAAGATTTTGCCACGTGGGAACTGTCTCAGCAGTGTTTGCCACTGGAGAAACACGAATACTGTCCAGAAGTGGTTCTGAAAAGGCTGAACTTCCTCCTGCAAGGGAGCGCAGAGGTGGACAAAGAGGTGTCCAGAAGACCCAAGTGAAATGGAGCCTGTGAGACACCTTACCCTCAATTCACAGCCCATCCCACAGCTCCCGGGATGGGAGGGGAAAGCAGGAATGTCCTGGAACCCCTCAGGATTATCAGGCAGAGGTGTGGGCACACAGGCAGCAGCTGGATCTCCTGTTGTCCCAGTGCCGTACAGGCCACGTGAAAGATGCGCTGGGACTCAGCAGATCCCACAGGAAGGCACAGCACCAGGTCTTCTCCTGCCACAGCTGACCAGGCCATGCAAAAAGGCACCTGGCAAAGAGTTTTCCACCATTCCCAAAGAGCCCAACCACCTTTGTGTGGGACTGTGGTTTCCACAGAGCATTTCTGCCTGTCCAACAAGAGGTAACGTCACATCTGGAGGGCACATCCACCTTCTTTTCAACAGTGGGATGGTGCTGCCTGCAGGATTGGGGCTGTATTTAGGACACCTGTGGGTCTGCTGATGAAAAGAGAAGGGGAACCTGATGTTTCCAGGTGAATTGGGCCATGCAAGGATGATTTTTCTAAACCTGCAGGTATAGAAAAGTAAAGTTTTTTGACTGGTTGTGAAGAAGTTCAGTACTCAACTGAAGAGCAGCAACAGCTTCAGCTCCACACTTCCAGTTTTTGGAGAGGACAAACCCTCCCGTGGTGGAGCCAGTGTTCCCTGCTGCTCCAGGAAGGAGTGCAGATGGCATGGGTGGATGAAGCACCTTAGCCTTAAACGGCAACAGGTGGTCAAAGGAATCAGCACTTCTTAGTCATCGGGTCGACCAGAAATACTTGTAAACTTTCACTGGTATTTCTAAAACGTCTGGGAGGAAACACCCAGGAAAAGTAAATGTTTCCTCTTGGTCTTTTCGAATGAAAAGCTTCCCATTTGCATTACAAACACTAAGTGAGGATCAAGTGAAACCTAAAAGAAAGCACCAGCAAAAGGGAAGAAAACCCCTCCCTCTCAATGGGAAAGTTTGACCAAAATTGTGGGGCAAGCAGATATCCTTTCTGCAGGAATACAGAACACTTCTAATCTCGAATTGGCCCAAAGAAACCCCACTAAAACCCCAAAAAAGTGTTTTCTGCTACATGCAGAGCCTGGCAGTGGGCTGGGATGGAGGAGACAGACCAGTCACTTCTGTTCTGGCAGCCAAGAAAGACTGTTCAAGAAAGATTGTTCCATCTGGTTTGGGGACTTTGAGGAAGATCCAAAGTCAGGCATCAAAGTGTGCCTGGAGGGGCCTATTTGTTCTGTCATTGTCCCAGACAAGAGTCTGGGGCTTGGGGGAGTGTTGTTTTGGGTTTTTTTAACAAAGCTTTTAATCTACCTGAAATAGATGCAACCAAGGCAACTGCTCCAAAGCCATTTGCAGGTACAGGGGCTGGAGACCTTCACTTGGGGAGGCAAACAAATGCCATCATCCCAATCCCCAGGTATCTCTTTGGGTCTCCAAGTCTGTCTGTCTCGGCCGTCACTTGTTTAGGGGAGTGGGGAAGGTCACCCTGAGCTGGGCAACGTTATGGGGACAGCGTGATTGCCTTTTCCTGGGCACAGAACCAACATCTAAATCCACCCGGCAATGACAGTGAGAGGGAGCGAAATGTTCCTGACCCAGGCTGTAACCGAGCTGGGATATGGCCCGAGGGCCGGGGGGGAGGTCCTCAGGTGCCACGTGAAACCTGGAAAACCACCTTGAGGAAGACCCGAACCATTGCTGGGCATTGGAGAAGATGGACCATGGACTTCTGCAGATTTAGTGCTCCAAGGTCCAGAGCTGGCCAGCAAGGAGGGCCCCAGGCTGCTCCTTGTGGCTGTTCTGCCAAACCTTAAGGCTCAGGGCAGGACTCGGGGAGATGAAGCTGAGGGAAGGACACTGGTTGCTGCTCCAAGCCTGACCAAGTGGCCTCGAAGCTGAGCATTTCCTAATTATGAAACTGGAGGTGCTAATTACAGTGAGTGTCAGTTAACACCCATTCATTCCCAGTGTGAAGGAGGGCTCGAGGTTTCTGTGACAATCACATGTTGAACCTTTTTTTGTCTCCCCCCAAACGCAGTGGACAGTTGTCCCACCACAGCCCAAAGCTGTTTCATGATGAGCAGACAATGGAAGCCATGGAAGAAGTAATGCAAGAAGTACAGGAAAATCAATAAAATCTGAGAGTTTCAAATAATCAAGGAAATGGTTTCCACATAGTGGGTGTTGAAACAAAGAAATCCTTTACACAGGGAGGCGCCGAGGCCAAGAAAGGAGCAAGATGTGGGAGGTGACCCAACACTCCCATGCACGCCAAGAGCTGTCAGTGCTTGTGACAACAACTGATCTGAAATGCAAGGGTGAGAGCACAAATTCATGGCCATGTCCTGCTATCTAAGTATTGGAGACCTTGAATATCACACCAAGGATGTGACAGCAGGGGCTGGAGAGGAAGGAAGTCTTGCATCATGTGCTGAAGATGGGCTTTGGACGGGGGGCTGCATTCAAAGTGGACTCCAATCCCTCTGATGTGCCTGGTGGGTGCACTTGGGTGGGAGCAAAGGAATATTTGTTGCGTGTCCCAGTGAGAGAAAGACCTCGTGGAGATCTACACAAGACAGCCCTCCTTCCAGACTGCTTAAAGGGTTACAGACCTCTTGGTTTAACGAAGAGCCGAGTGTTCCTCCCCATGTGCAATGCCCATTTTCATTCCGCTCTGACCTCATATTGAGCTGAGGGGGGACCTGGGCAGGGTGACACCCCCGAGGTCCCAGCCCNAACACTGTGCAGCAGAACAGAAAATAAGATGTCACGGCAAACTAAACATCTTCACTTTCAGGACATACTAAAGAGCTCTGAGAAGGGCCAGCGGCGCGGGGACAGTGTGGCCCTGCCCGGCCCCTCCATGGGTGGGTTTGACCTGCCAGGCATTTCTATCCTGTCATCATTCCCAGCTGGGTGAGATGGGCACGGCCCAATCCTATCTCCTAGGACATCTTTAATTTTTGCTGCTAAAAAATACATTTCATTTGCAGTAACATCTTATTTTCTGTTCCACTGCACAATTTGATTCGAGCCGAGGTGGTTTTCTCCTGGTTAAACTCTGAAGAACTCTCCAGCTTTCCTTTCAGTAAGAAGAGCTTTGGAAAGCCTGCTTTTATTTATTGGTTCATTTTTATTTCCTGTTCTTTTTCTGCCATGTTTAGTATGACTGAGTGACCAATTCAATAAAAAATGGAAAACTTGTGTGGATTGTGTAATAAAGCAGAGCAGGTTACTGAAGGGGCTGTATTATGCTTTCAATATTCTTTACAAAATACAGATTTGAAATAGAGATATGCTGAATGAGATGGGTGGCTGATATTTCATTTCAGTTCATATTATTGCTCTGAATAGGAACAGTCCCCAGTATAAATCTCCTGAGACACCCATGGGGAATATGCTCCTGGGAACAGCCCTGTGAAAAAAAAACAAAGCTTGGAACTGCTCTTCTCCAACCCTGGGAGATGAGCCTGGAAGGTCTCGGGGGCAGGAACTGACATTTGGGATGCTCACTGTGCCTGGGGTGAAGGCATCGTCCCTCTCGCCCTGGGGATGGAGTGATACCAACAGTACTTGTAGGATCAGGGAATTGTTTAGGTTGGAAAAGACCTTTAGGATCTCAGAGTCTAACCATTCCCCCAGCACTGCCAAGGCCACCACTAACCCATGTCCCCAGGTGTGGCTTTTACATCCCTCCAGGGATGGAGGTTCCACCACTGCCCTGGGCAGCAGTGCCAGGGCTGGATAATACTCCTTCCAGTGGCACATCCTCTTCCCTTCTCAGGGAAGGGAATCCCCCCATTCCCACTACGAAAGAAACCCCACAATGATCCCAATAAATTCAACTTTTCTGCCTCTGTGAATGGTGCACGTTCATCTGTGTTTTGCTGAGAAGCCCATCCCAACTCGGCACTGCCGTCTGCCCATCACCAACAGCCTTCTGCACTCGGCATTTCCTTCATTTCCCCTTCGCTGCACATATCTGTATTTATTTAGGACAACAGTTACTTGTGGCCAGGGGGAAAGGACATAATGTGGATGTTTTTTCTCTGTGTAAGGGATAACCCAACGACGTGATGGCACCGCCTCGCCAGGGGAGAGCCAGTGATGTCTGAGGCAATGAGAAGCTTATTGTCACCTCCTTTTTTTTTGGGTGGGAATTACCTGAGGCTGAGCACGGTTACAGTACAACCTGTACTTGTGTGCAACAGAGTCTTTCTGGGGATGTTTCCGGATGTTCTGTGCCCCACTCCTGTGCTGGCACTGCTCTGTACAGGTAAAAAGTTCAGCAGCTTGTGGAGAAAATGTTATCCCCCAGCAGCTGCTCATGAATTCTTATGTGCCAGCAGCAGTGCATGAACCATTCTTTGTTGCAAGATACAATCTGACAGAAAAGCACAGCTCCTGACAGCAAAATCTGATGCAATTAAGTTTCTGTGCACAGCTCATAAACTTTGATACGGCAAATAATGGCTAAAATTGATCTTAAATCCAACATTAGAAAAAGTACCCGAACCCCCCACGTTCCACCAAATCGACTCCAGGTATCCATCTCTGCCCGCTTTGTGCAGGCAGGTCATGTTTTCCTTTTAAAGAGAAGTATTAGTCAACAAAGGAAAAATTGGGAGAGGTGGATAAATCCCAGGCAAAGGTGAACTTCTAGCACTGCATATTAATAAAACTGATGTGGGGACAAAGCTGGACAAAAATGACACGGACTGGCCTTGAGGGATTTCTCCTCTTGACTCTGCCACAGAAGCAAAACCAAGACCAGATGCCTGATGTTCTGCCCAGTTTAGACCACAGCTTTAACTGGGAGGCTGCTACAGACACCTCCGTGTCTCCGCTGCGTTGATCTTTGACAAAAACCCCATTTTGGAGGAAAATGAAGGTTTGCTGCTTGTGCCACGTGGGTTGGGGAGCAGGTGGGTGCTGGGGCCATTGCCACCAGTGACAGCAACATGGTCCTTGCTGGGAGGTGGGCACAGAGCAGCAGCTGGGGACCAGCACGGACTTCACACATCCCAGAGCACTTAAAAATGGTCTTGGGTGTGAAACAACGTGAGCAGGAGAGGGGAAGGACACTGTGGATTCTGAAAATATCAGATCACTGGGAAATCTTCCAGGAGACTTAGGATAGACCCCTTCTGTTCCCAGCACTCAGGGAAGGGGTAGCACAGCTCCAGTGCCTGGCACGCTCCTTGATCCAAACTTCTAATGGAATCCAAGTGAAGTGACTGTCAGCATTTGTGGAATAATCTGCTTTGAATGCAAGCAAAGGCATCCAAAGTTGACCAAACGCCATTCACGTTAACTAAACTGCTGATAACTGAACCATGGAATTGTTAAGGTTGGAAAAGACCTTTAAGAGCATCGAGTCCAACCACTGCCCAGCACCGCCGCGTTCACCACCAACCCATGTCCTCGAGTGCCACACCCACACTCCTTTTGAACCATACCAGGGATGGTGACTCCACCACTTCCCCGGCAGCCTATTCATGAAACATGAAAACAGGCCTAATAAAGCAATATTTGGAGGCAAACTTGGCTAAAGAAGGAGCACAAAGTTCCCTGTCTCCATGCATGCAAAATACAGGGGGATTTTATGTCCCTCTACTGCGTGTCCAGAGCTTGGCAGTCTCTGCATCATCCCATCACTGGGAGCTGGGAATGACACCTGAGCACAACCTGCCTGCACAGAGGAATTCCCTTCCACGGCGCACTTCGGAGATGCCAAATGATCGTATTACAGACTTATCAAAGCAGTGGGGATTAGCAGAGATAAAACAACTTTCAGCACTGGTCTCTGCCTTTCTTTGCTCTTTTGTTTGTCTAAATAGCTGTTTTGGTGAGTGCAGGGAAATAATAGGAGGCAATTATTGCCTCATGTAATGTTCCATGTTTGGTTTTGTAATCCTTCCGTTCTGTTTATTCTCATTTTAAGCAAAAAAGTTCCCCCTGGAATATGCTAATCGCCTTCGGGCTCTCCTCCTGCAGAAGGGCTCCTGCCTTTGTCTGCACCTGATGGCAGCGCAAGGTTAGCGGCGTCCCCAGGGCTCGGGGCGTTCAATGCCCCTTGTCTGGGCTGCAGCGCCGGGATCCAGGCACGAAACAGCGCGAACAAACGGGCCAGCACGGGGGGCTCCCTGGCTGGCAGCCCCCGGGGCCGC
Organism: Grallaria varia; assembly: GCA_013396735.1. Lineage (NCBI taxonomy): Eukaryota > Metazoa > Chordata > Aves > Passeriformes > Formicariidae > Grallaria > Grallaria varia. The sequence goes on from VWZG01006620.1 coordinate 32,572, forward strand.
CCGTGCCTCGGCTCCTTTCACCTCCAGGAGCGCAGGGAGCGATCTCGGAACGGCACGGGAGGAGCAGAGGCAACCAGAGGGCTTTTCAAAAGCGGCTTCTTGGAAAAATCTGACCTTATCGGGGCTTTTAATCAGCTTCGGGGCCCTGAAAATTTCTATCCATCCTCTCCTTAAGAGCAGGTGATCTCTTCTAAAATCTCCTTAGGAAGATCTAGTGGGGGGTTCGCTTACGCTTTCCTCTGTTTCCTCGCCTTGTCCCTCCAGCCTTTCCTTAGGAGGAACAAGGAGATCTCCAGGAAACGCCCCTGTCCCCCGAGTGTCATTAAAGTGGCTACTGGGGTCTGATTTTTTGGGGGGCGAGGGAGGGGGCCGATTTTCCCCCAGCAAATCTCTGTCATGGAGCTCTGGGGGTGACCCCAGCGAATAAAACTGGGGGGACATCATCTTTTTGGGTTGAATGCCCCCCGGGAGGATGAATCCCCCTGCACCGGGAGCCCCAGGCTGCACTAGGTGGTGTCCCAGTAGATGTAAGAGCTGGTGCTGCCACTTGGGCTGTGTTTCTGCGGATTGAGGGGCTCCAGGAGGGGATCTAATGACCTGCTGGGGCTGACTGGGTCACGAAATCACAAGAGCAGGCAAGGAAGGATGTCTTTAAATACTTTGTTGGCTCAGGGACTTTAAGATGGACTGAACGTGGAGGAGGGTGCCATGGATGGGAGGTGCTCCGTGGTACCTGACAGGCAGAGCACTGGTGCCTGCTGCACTGGGGCATCTCCAAGGTCATGGTGTTCTTTCTCCACACCCCTCTTGCTGCTTGGTCTGCACAGAATCAGAGAATCACAGGTTGGTTTGGGTTGGAAGGGACCTTAAAGATCACCCAGGGGTCCTAACCCCTGCCACGGGCAGGGACACCTTCCACCAGCCCAGGTTGCTCCAAACCCCATCCAACCTGGCCTTGGACACTCCCAGGGATGGGGCAGTCACAGCTTCTCTGAGCAACCTGTCCCTCACAGCCAAGAATTTCTTCCCAATATCTCACCTAAATCTACTCTCTGTCAGTTTGAAGCCATTCCCCCTTGTCCTGCCACCCCAGTTCCTGATGAACAGTCCCTCTCCACCTTCCCTGTAGCTCCTTCAGGTGCTGGAAGGTGCTGAGAGGTCTCCACACAACCTTCTCTTCATGAGGCTGAACAATCCCAGCTTTCCCAGCCTGTCTCCATAAGGGAGGTTCTCAAGTCCCCTTATCAACTTCATGGCTTTCCTCTGGACTTGCTCCAACAGTTCCATGTCTTTCATCACCAAACCAGAAACATCCCCCTGGGCAGGGATGTGAATTTTACCCATTTAAACTGGGTCTACTCTGACACAAAGGTACCTCAAACACCGGACCAATCATAAAATCATCAAGGATGGAAAACATCTCCAGATCATCAAGTCCAAACTTTGACTAAATACCCCATTCCCAGTAGACCATATTGCCGAGTGCCACATCTGCTCGTTTTTTGAACATTATAAAGTTCTTTATGTCCCGATTTAAAGAAAACACAACTCCTCAAGGCGTCAAGTCCGTGGCCTCTTAACTTCAGCACAGGGAGGCTCTCATGGAAATGAAGCTTCCTGGGGAGGGGCAGAGGAGGGGCAGGCACTGATCTCTGCTCTGGGGGCACCAGGGACAGCACCCAGGCAATGGCTGCAGTTGTGTCAGGGCAGGCTCAGGTGGGATCTCAGCCAAAGGTTCTTCCCCCAGAGGGTGGTGGGCACTGCCCAGGCTGCCCAGGGCAGTGGGCACAGCCCCAAGGCTGCCAGAGCTGCAGGAGCGTTGGGATGATGCTCTGGGGCACAGGGGGGGACTCTTGGGGCTGGTCCTGTGCAGGGCTGAGGGCTGGACTGGCTGATCCTCGTGGGTCCCTCCAGCTCAGCATGTCCCAGGATCCCGTGAGACACCAGCGCACGTCCCAGCGCTTCGCTGAGCTGAAGGAGCTCTTCCACTGGAGGGTTTAAAACCCGACGAGCAGCTCGTGTTCGCTGTGCCTGGAGTGTCTTTGTTTCATTTGTGCGAGTTCAGCTCTGTCTGGCTCCCCAAATCCCGCAGCCGGTGCCGGGAATTCCACGGGCCAGCTCTCAGCCTTGGCCCCGTGGGTTTTCCCTCCTCGCTCGTGGCAAACAAACGCCGGCGGATTAAACCCCCGATCCCCACTGCCAGCAGCTCTCCCAGCACAGGTGACAATAGTCCAGAAATATACATAATAAAGCTTGGGAGAAGTGTGCTTGGGAGCTGGGCTTGGCGGGGAGGAAGGAGACAGGGGAAATAATGCATAATTCACAAGGCAAATTAATCATTCCTCTTCCCTCTGCCTGTTGCAATTACATGGAACATGAGGAATCGCCGGGTTACTACTTTTTATTATTATTATTTTTATAACAGGAGGCTAAACAGTGGGGCTGGGGATATCTGAGTGAGGACGGGCTGAAAGCTGCAGTCACATTTAGAGTGGAGCCTCACCAAGATTCCTATCTGGCTGTGCTTTCATTGTGGAAAGGGCTTTTTTTTTTTTTCTTTCTTTTTTTAATTCTTTCCCCTTTAGATTGGTGGGGAGTTGTGGAAAAAAGGACTGGGGGGGGCTGTTGGTGAGCATTAGAGCAGAGAGATTGGGTAAAATTATTTTCCTTCATGCTTGGCTAGGCCTCAGTGTGAAGAAGGGGACCCAGCTTAGGGCTGGTGGGAGATGGCAGATAAAAGCAGCTTCATTTCCAACTGACCTTCCATGCGTTTGGCCCGGCCAGGGGAAGGGGGGGAAGGAACAATGGGAGTCACCTCCAGGAAAACCATCCCTGAACACCTACACTGCTGACATGAGGTTGGGGGAAAAACAAAGCAGGAGTTGGGAGCATTCCCTGGAAAGGCTTTCCATAAGTCCCGTGGGAGGGTGGGGAGCAGAGGGATGGAGCTGTGGGGACTGTGGGCACAGGGAGCCCCTGGGACATGCCCCGGGGCAGTGTGGGGCCCACAGAGCCACCAGGACTCTGGTCCAGAGGCTGCCAGAGCAGTGGAAAGAAGTCAAACCTCAAAGCAGCTGGACGGTCTAAAGAAGTGAAATCCAAGTCGCAGTTCAGCAAGGGATTTCCTGCAACACTCAACATCCTTTGGCAGGAGGAGGTGCAGGATGGAATGGATTCACGAGCTACTCATCCAACCTCTGTACATCAAGACCCATTGGAAAACATGTGTTTTATATCTTAGGAGGGAACAAAGCCTTCCATTACATTGAATCATTGAATCATCAAATGACTTGGGCTGGAAGGGACCCTAAAGCCCATCTCATTCCATGGGCAGGGACACTTTCCACCAGCCCAGGTTGCTCCAAGTCCTGTCCAGCCCGGCCTTGGGCACTTCCAGGGATGGGGCAGCCACAGCTTCTCTGGGATTCAACCTGTGCCAGGGCCTGCCCACCCTCCCAGGGAAGGATTTCTCCCCAGTGTCCCATCTAACCCTGCCCTTTGGCAGTGGGAAGCCCTTCCCCCTTGTCCTGTCACTCCAGGCCCTCCTCCAGAGTCCCTCTGCCACCTTTTGGAGCTCTGTTAGGGAAGCCCCAGGTGAACTGAGCCAGGGCCATGATGGGGGAAGCAGGGTGCAAAAGGTCCTGCTTGGCACAGGTGGAGGGAGTTCTCCAAGAGCCCGAGGGGCTTAGAAAAGGGTGTCCAGAAGGCTGAGGGTGTTGTTAGTGCTGGGTGGTTCCCTCCTGGAGGTAAGGTGGTCTCTGCTGTGTGTCCGGAGAGGGAGATGTTTCTTTGCGTTTTGTATCCCTCTTCCATATCCCTGAAAATTTAGGGTGTTGTTTCAAGGGGGAAGGGAGAAAAGAGCTGCTTTGCACTGAGCAGGGCTGGCTACAGCTCTTAGATTCTGGTGCCCTGAGGATGAAGACAGGCATATGTTGCTTCTTCCCTGCTCTTTTCTCCCCTCAAGTGACTTCCCCGAGCAGCCTAAAGAGCAGCTCCTTCCTGGCACTCACACGGTCATTCCATTCTGGGATTCACTTCCTGAATTCCATATCAAAAAGCTCTTTCCAGCCCCAAATTTGGTTTCTCCACTTTGTGTAGTGCCCTCAGCACGTGGAGGTCCTGGTGGCAACTTCAACCCCTCCTTGACGGGAACACCCTCACGAGCCCAGTTAATTACCCCAGGATTGCTGAAGGGCAATATTGTCACGGAGCTCTGGGGCACCTTTGTGTGAATTTGAAGGTTTTCGAGGAGCTGAGGGTGGTTTGAGGGTTTGAACGGGGGCTCTGACATGTGAATTCCCTCCTTCCACCTCCCCGAGGCTCCAAATCCATCAGCAGAGCTCCCATCCTGGCACACAGACTGTTCCAAATGCAGAGCGCAGAGGGGAAAGCGATGTGGAATTGCTTCCTTGTTATTTTGCTCTGTGAGTAAAACCAAAAAGGGGGTTAAAACCCTTTCTGAACTTAAATTTGCACTGACATGAAAGACTCCTCGGGCCCTGGTGCTGCTCTGTGAAGTCTGTCCTCAGATGACTGTTTTGCTGTTGAGATCTTCCAGGTTTCTGGTCTCTGGTACTGGGATCTGCTCCAAGATAGACTGACCCGCAGTGCTAGCCACCAATTAAAACAAAAAGTCTCTAATTAGCCAACAGACACCTTTTTGGATAATTCAGCATTATGGGGGTGGTGGTAGGGAAGCACTTTTTGCTTTGCTTGTTTGTAAAAGCTGCTGGTAATCAGGAGCTCTTTTTTTTTCCCCCTGAATTTTTGTTTGCAATGCCATTGGAAATTGAGCCATTAGTTCCCTGGGAAACCTCAGGCTGCTACTTTCACAAAACTCTGACTTTAAACATAACATCAGATGCTTTTCAACCAGTTTCCCGGCTGAAGCTTTTCCGAGGAGTTTCATTGTGTCTCCTCCTAAAGGGCTGTGTGTGGAAACAGCGAACAGGGATGTGCTCCCGGACAAAGGACGGATTCTGTAAATAAAAAGAGAGGTGCAACACCTCCTTCTGGTCCTTCCTGAGTGCTTTGCCCGGGGAGAACCAGCCTCCTGCCATCAGGAACTGGCCTTCTCTTTGCAGAGCCACCCAGCACCTGAGTAAGCTGAAACAGGGCTTGGGGGAGGTTTGGTGAGCAAACGTGTTCTGGGAGGTCCAGGGGTGCACGTGGGTCACCCCCGAGGTGCCTTATGCTCCTGAGCTGGGATGCCCTGCTGAAAGATGGGGGTTTTGCCTCCTGGTGGTCCTTGCACTCACTTAGAATCCCCTAAATTCTGGAAATTCCTACTGCTTCAGATCCTCTCTCCTCCTATTGACTGCCCCTGACGTCAGGACAAGGACGAGCCCAGGGAGTCCTTTAGAGAAAAAACTTCTCGGGTGAAAAACATCTTTCTTTCCCTTCCAACAAACAGATAAAAGGAATTTTATAATTTTTCCAGAGTGGAAATTGCACCTGCCAGTCTGTTTGCTCAAGCCTCAGCTCCTTGAAGTACTTCAGCACAATTCCAACTTGAATTGCAGGAGTCCTCCTCCTGCCTGACTCCAGCTGGATGACTCATGGGTTCCTAAGTTGGTCACATCTCCTTCAGGGTCCTGCGGAATTGAACGGAGCCCTCCCTTCCCTCCGGCTCCAGGATGCAGAATGGGAGCCATCCTGCCTTCCAGAGCTGCCTCCTGCCCAAGCTCATGTCAAAATGTTCTGTCTCAAGAGCTGCGGCAAGGCTCTGTCTGCCGGTGGAAGCGCAGAGACGTGCTGGGTGCTCTGCAATGTTCCACACGGGGAGCAATTTAACATCTCTTTGGTTTGAAAAAAAAGTTTTCTCCGTGTCCTGTTAAAGTTCTTGCTGCCCAGCTGGAGGAAATATTTCTGCGTGCCTAAGTTGGCCTAAAATCTTTATTTCCAGGCTTAGAAAGGGACCGGGGGCAGAGCTGAGAGAGCCTTGACTTTGACTCAAGTTAGAGACACTTTGCATCATGTTTTAAAGCTGATGGACTTCACCAGCAGCAGAGCCCCATGATGGCAAGGGGTGAGGATGTGGGACTAAAAGAGGGTAGATTTAGACTAGATATAAGGAGGACGTTTTTTTACAGTGAGGGTGGGCAGGCCCTGGCACAGGTTGAATCCCAGAGAAGCTGTGGCTGCTCCATCCCTGGAAGTGTCCAAGGCCAGGCTGGATGGGGCTTGGGGCAACCCGGGGTAGTGGGAGGTGTCCCTGCCCATGCAGGGGGTGGAAAAAGATGAGCTTGAAGATCCTTTCCAAGACAGACCACTCTGTGATTCTCTGATGTTGCAGTGCCAGGAGAACCCTGCTTTGCCTTCTGCACCATCAGCACCTGAGGAACTTGGTGGACCAAGGGGTTTTCACCAGGCGTTCCCTCCAAGGGAAATTTTATCTCTTCTCATCATTTCTCTTTTGGGTCTTGAGAATCTTCCAGGGAGCCCAGTGAGCTCCTTTGTCCTGTCCCTCGCAGACACTGAATTTCTCCTGCTGTTCCTTCTTGCCTTGGTTAAAGTGTCTGCTCCAGCGTGCCCCGGCATTCCCGCAGCCTGAATTCCTCCTGCTCTTTGTGCCCAGGGAAGCCCCACACGGCGTGTCATGTTCACAGCACCTCGCACCAAATGAGGAGAGCACCGACGTCGTTTCTCAGGGAGGCATTTTGAGTTACGGGCTCTGGTCCTGCTTTTAGTTCCTGGAGACAAACAGGAGCAGTTTGTTTCCATCCCACCACACAAACTGACCTGACATGCGGGCAGCAGAGCTGTTGTGTTCGCCCACCCTGTCCCCTCTTCAGTATCAGCCACTGCCCCATTCCTTTGCCCCCTAAGTCCCATCTCATGGCAGGAAAACCTTCCAGCTCACACAGCTTCCAAATTAAAAAAAATTACTTGTTCTCCATCCAATTTCTCTGAGAGGAAATTCTATTAAATCCCCACAAGAAAGTGCATTATAGCTGTACTTTCAGAAGCAGACCCTTGAATAAACTTTTTTACTTATTTCACATAACTTCCATTATGACTGTCATTATGAAGCAGATGAACATTTTCTTGGACAATTAGACGCGGGTGTGCGGAATAAAGAGCGGAGTTCGCCTGAGATCATTGAAACCTATCTGTTTGGGTGATTCATTTTCTTCCAACTAGGCTGCCCATAATAAGCTTTTCTTCCCTGGCTTTGTCTTGTTTCCCATTTCAGTCAGCCACAATGCCCGAAGAATTGAAAGAATGTCTTTCCCCATGTCCTTGTGCTGCGACTGAGCCTGGCAAACAAAAAAATAAAGTATATTTAAAAAAAAAAAAAGAGAGAGAAGAGAAGGAGGAGGGGGCAGAGCAGATTAAAAATAAAACAAGTGCTGTTCCTTGTGGTGATGGTAACTTGGGGCACAAGGGCCTTGCGAAATGTGGTGGTGTAAAGGATGGGAGATGAGTTCTTTCTGCTCCCAACTGGAACAAAAAATAGCCATCCAGGTGCGTAGGAGGTGGCAGAACATCCCCGCGTGTTGGCCTGACTCAGGTGGGGCCACACGCACACAAAGCTTCATCTTATGCTCCTGTGGCTTCAGGAAAGTCACCTGGGGACCCTGTGGAAAATCAAATTTGGCTTTGCAGTGTCACAAAGGTGACACGTGTGGTCTGCAGGGCTGAGCCCAAGGAAAGGGAATGGCGTGGAGAAGCCTTTACAAACACAGCATTCCATGCACATCTTTCCCACCCCTCCAGCCCGTGATCCGGGATCTTTCCCATGTGAACCCTCCAGGATATCCTGGGCTGGTCCCCCAGCGTGGGCAGCTGGACAGGGATGGGGGGATTCTGCCCCTCTACCCCCCAGCTCAGGTGAGACCCCACCTGCAGAGCTGCCCCAGCCCTGGGGGACAGCACGGCAAGGACATGGAGCTGCTGCAGAGTCCAGAGGAGGCCCCAGGATGGGCAGAGGATGGAGCAGCTCTGCTGGGAGGGAAGGCTGGGAGAGCTGGGATTGTCCAGCCTGGAGAGGAGAAGCCTTGGGGGGACCTCCTTGTGGCCTTCCAGTGCCTGAAGGAGCTGCAAGAAAGATGGAGAGGGACAATTTCCAAGGGCCTGGAGGGACAGGACAAGGGGGAATGGCTCTGAACTGAAAAAGAGATGGTTCACATTAGATATTGGGAAGAAAATCTTTACTGTGAGACTGGTGAGGCCCTGGCACAGGTTGAATCCCAGAGAAGCTGTGGCTGCCCCAACCCTGGGACTGTCCAAGGCCAGATTGGATGGGGCTTGGAGCAACCTGGGCTGGTGGAAGGTGTCCCTGCCCATGGCAGGGGGTGGAATGAGATGGACTTTGAGGTCCCTTCCAACCCAACCCATTCCATGATTGCTGACAGAGCTGCACGTGGCTCAGCTTAATGCTTTGCTCACACCTTTATTTCCTGACAGCTTTTCTTTGGAAATGCTCGGGGTGTTTCTGGGATTCCAACCAGGCTGTGCCAGTGCTGGAGCAGCAGAGCCCCAGTGCCTGCTGAAGGCTCTCCTTCTCAAACCAGCTCCTCTCCCTGGGGGCAACAGCTTTGCCCTGGATCTAAAAGTGCAGTTCACTCCTCCTGCACCTCCCAAACTGCTCCAGTTCCTCCCATCTCAAGTGGATCAGCCTGAATTTCCTCGTTTTGCTGGTTGTTTTAAAGTGGAATGCTGTGAACTCGCTCAGGGGAGTGGGTGCTGCGTCTCCTCCTTGGAGAGCTCTTAAAGCATTTCCATGTCTTTTCCTGTCCACAACCACACCTGGGTAAGGAGGGATTACTGACAATACAGGTAGATTTGTTGAGCAGGATGTCACTTGACAAACAAGTGGGTTTGTAGTGGGCTAAAATCGTATTTTCATTGTTAATCCAAAATTAAACACCGGCCTGCCGGGCAATCCCTTGTTGTTTTACCTCTTGTTCCAAACAAGACAACAGCAGTGCAGCCAAAATTCGTGTCTAATGTCTGGCACCGAGCATGTTCCATTGTGTTTATCACCCAAATCCCTATGGAGCAGCCTGGTATTTAGTCAGTACTGCTGCAAAAGCTCTGGAAATCTCCTGGCCGCCTCTAAGAACGCTTTGTGTATCAGTTTGCAACTCAAGAAATTGCTGGAGAGTTGAAGAAAATAAAGAGCTTGCTCTGATTCTTTTAAAACAGCAGCAGCAGCTGACGTGGGGTCTGCCCTGGGCTGCTTTTGGATATATATATATATATTAGCAGGGATTGAATTGAATGGAAGCTACTGGAGAATGGGAGGCAAGGGAAAATGTTTTTATAAGCAAAAGAAATGGTAAAACTTCAGGGAGAAAGCGGAGAATGCGAGACCTTGAACTGAGCCTCTTTGGGGAAGGGGGGGATAAAAAAGGAAAAAAAAAGTGCCCACTTGAATAATAGACTAACTAGCGACCTTGAACATATATGGTGTGCATAATGAGAGTGAAACAAAGGGCCCTCTGAATATGAGGCATTCTCAGACTGGAGAATAATAATCACAAGTGGCAAATGCAGCAAAAAAAAAAAAGGATGACACATAATATATCTGAAGTAATGGGGACCTGATCCAACCTGAGACGAGAGAAACGACTGAGGGGGGTGAGCTTGGGAATGGCCCAACTACTGCTTGTAGCAAAGCCAAGATTTTCTTGCTGCTCCCGGAGGATTTTATTGTGGTTTTATTATCTTTGCTTATGTGTAAGTTCCAGCTCTTCCTCAGTCCACTGGCCAAATTTGGGAGGGGGGAATTTCCCCGCTTGGTTCTGCTCTCCAGCCGTACCCAGCGCTCCCTCTGCATCCCAGCTGGCACGGATGGCTACTGAGGCTCTGGGCTGGCATCAGCTCCTGCCAGGGAGGGACGTGGCTTGGAGCTCAGCACGGGGCTCAGTGCGTCTGGTGGGGTCAGCGGGTGTGAGGGCTCCCAGCAAGACACGGTAACCCTCCCAGTTTGTGCCCAGCACCGCCCAGAGGCACTGGGAACTGCTGCACATCCCTGTGAGACTGCGGGGGCTCTTTCTGTTACAGCATCGCTCAGGAGTGCTGGCAATTCCTTGGGCCACTTTGACCACTTGTGTGTTGTCTGTTTCTTGCTGGTTTGGGTTTTTTTTGTTTGTTTTGTTTGGTTGGTTTTTTTTGTTTGTTTGTTTTTTTGTGTTCTTTCTTTCTTTCTTTCTTTCTTTCTTTCTTTCTT